>CM075780.1:17579259-17919259 GCA_037974665.1 Ehretia macrophylla | reverse complement strand
TGATGTCCTTCAAAATATAAAATATGGTGGTGTTACCAATTCACTTAGTCCGTTGTCCAACTCAAAATAACGAAAGGAAAAAAATAGTAGAGAAAAACTGCATGTTATAAATTATCGCCTTTCTTTAAATTCATCATTAAATTTCAATATTTTTCAAATCAGAGCCCTAAGCTTCTGTGATTTTTTTGTCATCCCAAGACCCATTTCTCTTGGTTCTGGAATAGCCTTTGAATTAAGTTTTTAGAGAGTGAAAAACAAGTGTTATCTCATGAAAAGGTATTTTATAGTTCTCTCAAACGGGAAAGAAATGAGGAAATGAGGAAATGAGGAAAAGAGAATATCACGAAAACTACGATTGGATAGACAAGCGACTACATAATAACATTTCAAGAATGTCGAGAGAATAAAGGAAAATTGGATTATTTTCAATACAAAGGGGAAATTAGTTTGATCTTCATGAAACAAGAAAGTAGAGACGGGTAGGCGGGTTGGAGGCGCGGCCCGGGGGCACCGACACTAATCTTAAGAAGGAAAATATGAGGTGAGCGAAGACCATTTCGGAGAAGTTAAAAGTAAGAAAACGGATGAGCAAATAGATATCGAAACAGAGACATTCTCTTTCAAAGAATATCATGCAGACACCAATTCTGCAGCTCCACAGTTAATGGAAGATGCTCTCAGTGATCCATCCAAGATTGTATTAGCAATTACAGTAGATATTGCAAACACAAATTAAATGATGTATGAGTAAATTATTGACATTTCAAACCCGACGATCTACATAAAGTAGCGATAGATGTGTACAAAGACGAAAATGGGCGTAGCTGAAAACTTCTGCTATACTACGAAATACAGGATCGCCCGAGCAAATAATTTCCTATTACTTTCCAATTAAAGCAGTGGCATATGCATAAACAGCAAAAGCTGCCTACTCGAAGCAAAAAATTTCACCGACCAAAACTACCAGCTACAACAAAAGAAGCCGGCTTCACATTAACTGAAACGCGTTAAACTTGTACTCTAGTTTTCCCCAACCTAATGAAACTATCCTCCCAGCGAAAATCTGCAAGTGAACATCAGGAGATCATAATCAGGCCAAGTACCTGAACAGGTTTGGATTCTCCTTGTCTCTTTCCAAATAGTCTCGTGTGATCAGATCTTCGATCCGCTTTTTAATCGCTTTGAAATCAGGCTGCAAATTTTTTTTTATTTATCAAATTGAGTTGCAACAAATACATATCAGCAATCAGCTATTTAAACTTCAAATTGCATCTTAGGAATCAAATAGGCACATCACCACCTACACTGACTCAATATACCAAATTGCACTATGGAGCATGCCAGTGGCTCCCAGAGTTACTTGTGTACACTCCCGATTTTGCGTTTTAATTCTTTGGAAAATTAAAATGCCGTAGCTCCCTCCACCCAACTCACCATATCAAAATAATCAAATGAAATATGGTGTGTACATAACAGATACGTTTTCTAACATTGTATGTATATGAGAAATCTGCCAGCATAAGTAGGTTCTTCGAATAATAGATGACTACAAATTAACTAAATACTTGAGTAAACTTCAGAAGATCTATTTTTTGATCTGTCCAGATAACAGAATTTGGTGCAAATACTATCACCGACTCTCACCCCATTTTAGGCTCAACTATCCCGGATAGCAATTCAGTACTCTAAATATATATGTCACAAACATTAAAAAAAATTTAAATGTCACACACATTAAAGAAAGTTGTTTTTTTTACCTCCCACCCCCATGAGATTCAAACCTGGTTTCCCAACTATTAGGGGGAGTGACCCACCATTAGGCTACTCCTGATATGTCAAACACATTAAAGGAAGTTCAATTGTCTAACATCTCAATAATATATTAGGCATGTATAATTGTGAGCAAACCTTAAACATGCGGCTCAACTGCTCAACACACTCTGTGACTAACTGCTGATGACCCAAAACTTTTCGACTCTTCATTATGCGGACAATTGAGGCATCAATAGCATATCGTCTATCTTTGTCAACATCTTCAACTACTTTCTTCCTTTCATCCACCGGAGGCAGAGGAATCTGGAAAATAATGAACGCAGAAAAGTTGGTTACGACCTCTGAATACAGAGTCAATGCAGTCATGTCAAGCAAAGGGGAATAAAATGGGATTTCTGAAAAATATCTAACCCTGATCCTCCTCATCCTATCGGTGAACTTGGAATTGAACTCAAAATGATCAGTTGAAGAAACAGTTCTAGTGCTTGGCTCTTTATTTAGGATTTTATACTTGGCACATGAAAGAGACTGGAGCAATCTGACCAAATCATCATCGCCCAAGTTTAGCTGTGTCTTGATCTCTGAGTAACTCAATCTATGAGAAGCATTAAATAGCAGCAAGGCTGCAGCCTGAAGACAAGGAACACGTTGATTCAGTAACCTACATACCAACGAGATTCCAGAGTGCAATAGTTTGTAGAGCACTTACCTGGTATGTCCCCAAAATCAACTCAATAGTCTTGGGCTCAAATTTTCCATTTATGTTGCACGTTCCCAGTGAATAAATCCATGTAAGCTTCCGATGCTTTGTTTTAGTTTGATAGAATTCCTTGAAAACTTCCACACATTTCACCTGGGACAAAATAGAAAATTAAGGGATTTTGGTACCTTCTTTATCACATGAGAAAAGAGAAGGCTCAAATAAACAGCAGAATCAGACAATGCCCTCATATACAGTGCTAAAAAACAAATCCTACCATCTCCGCAGGAAGGCTGAGATCTGACGATTTATAACTTGGCCAGAATCCTGTAGTAAGAACTGTTACTGTCAAATCAATTCCAGGACTAGCAGCTGGGTTATTATTGAGGTATTCCTGAAAATGGTTCTGATTTTCCTTGGCCAATGTCAAATCTGTGACCTGAAATAGAGAAGTGAAGCATCAGCATGAATAAATGAATTATATTCAATCTACTCCCCCACCCAAAAGCAACCAAGAGAGTAAATATATGCAGCATATATATAACGCCCTTGCTTACCATCCCCTCCATCTTTGATGTGAACTGTCCACCGCACTGCTGCTTTAGTTTTGTCAGAATGAGCCTTTCATGATCATCACTAGCACTCTTGTCAAAGAGTAGCCGACGTGAAAGCTTCTTTCTGCCAGCAAAGAGTAACGGTTGTTAAATAACTTTCAACAAAATGCTTAAACACGATGCGTTAAGAAGAAGTCCAATATATAGTATTCACCTATAAAATTCGGCAAATAAGTCTTTGTCACTGATATAAGCCAGAAGCTTGACAACCTGCCAGAAATATACAGAGGACAATTCCTTGAATAAAACAAAACTGCACCAGAAGGACTATTACTAGAAGGAAAATAATTAATATCACCTTATCCAAGGTTTCCTCAATGGCTTCATCACTCAACTTCTCACTCCCACCTTTCTTCAGAATATTATCGCAATATGAAGCCAACTGCTCAGCACTAGAGCTGCCAGCAACAATTTTGTTGCAGAATACCTCAAATGCCTCTTTTAAAGCCTAAATAGTATTTTAAGAATCTCAGACCACGCATGTAAATAATGGTGATAACCAAAACTATGTACAACTCCCAACACTAAATTGTACCTTGTGGAAAAGTGTGTTATTTGAGAAACAATTGCTCACATAGCCCATATATTTATCATGCAGCTCTATGACTTTCCTCACGAAAACCTGAAGACAAAGCCAAGTTCATGATGCCCACTGGCCCAAGTAGTAAAAGTCTAAATTAAAAGGCTGTAGAACATTTATGCGTACCTGCTCCTGTGAACCACCAGCATTCTCTGCCTGTATAAGACACGTGATAGGATCTATTAGGGAAAGTTATACAAACTAAAACACTGAAGAATAACAATTAAATACTGACCTTACTACTTGCTGCATCTTCAGCCTGTTGGACCAGAACCATGCCTTCAGCAGTGACATGCTGCAGCAAGAAAGCCCCAGTAAGTATTACCAACAACAAAATGATCTCTAGTAACATAATCAATATAATCTGAAAGAACTCCTTTCTTGCTCTACAAAGATCATTTAGCACCAACTACCTGCTTGAACATATTGGCAACTGGTTCTAATCCTTTAGGAATTTTGTGGAAAAGCCTGTACATCCTAGAAAGATCCTCCACCTAGAAATCAAGTAAGAAGGGAGAGTCAGGAGTTGGGCCATGAATTGGTATTGTTTTCATATGTAAGACAAGAGAGAAGACATGTTCAACAATCAAATAAAGCAACAAATACCTTATCATCTCTAAGTAACACACGGCACCCAGAATGCTCCTTCTCAAGCAACTGATTGGTATATACCACCAACAACTCATTTTGGACTCTCTGCATAAAAAAAACAGCGGTACCAATTTATCTTTCAAATGAAAAAAAAAAAAAAAAAAAAGATGCTGGGAAAATCAACAACCAAACCATTTGGCTTTTATCAATAGATCTACAAGTTCAACCACAGATTAGTATTAAGACATAAGAACTTAATTCTATCTAAATGTTAAGCCTAATATTCGCATTTTATCAATCAGGCTAAGTCCAATATTCCCACTATAACAACCAGGTACACACATTGAAAGCAGATATGAAATGGAGAAAAATAAATACCAACGCATCACATAATATTATCGAAAAGTCTAAAAAATCACCCAGTACATTGAATATAAGATAACTGCATAAATAAATTTAAATGACACATTTTATTACACATTATTCATAAAAGAAGACAAAACAAAAAATTCATTTTCATGATCAGGGAAGTGCGGGAATACAAAACTTTTCCCCCTTGGTATTGGAACTTCTATCCATTGCCATAGCATCTCCATGATGCAGCAGTCATATGTATGGAATAGCATTATAAATGGTTCAATACCAATCCATATTCAGTCCAAAACCAATTAGTGATGCTTCAAAATTCCACGTGTTTCAAAAGATATAAAGACAAAATTCAAAACCAACCTCCAAAAGCTTTATCTCACTGCTAGAATGTAGATAATGATCCACTCTATCCTTCTCCTTTTTCAAGCACTCTTCAGCCTGTTGTTCACATGAATAAGGCATTAACGTAATTTAACTCAATGTATGACACATCACGATCAGGAAAATAGACTTGCCTTCAGCATATAATCGGGACAAGAATCTTCCACAATCCAGTTTGACGCTTTGCGGGAGTAATAAGCAGCAGTATCGTCAAGCAAGGCTTGTTCAAAATCATTTTCATAGCTATCCATCTGGCCCATTCCGATTTCAACAAATATATCTATTACATTCTTCAGCAAGGCTCTATCAATCTGCTCACCTTCACGTTCTCTATCAACCTGATATGCAGGTCTGGTTAGATTCGTTTCAAGTCATGTAATACTGACACAAGTAGACGCATCACAAGTTCCATATAACTATGAAAAGAGGAAGAAGGCGAGCTACAAGGGAACAAATCTTGGGAAGGAAAAAAAAAAATAGCAGCAAAAGATGAAGGAAACATGAGACTTGCCAGAGCAATGACCGCATCTTTGACTTGTCCTTTCAATTCCTCATACACCTATAGCCATGTAAAAAGAAATTCTATTAAAAAACAATGCAATGGAGACTTTCAAAATGGAGAATACAGATTCCACAGGAACAAAAACATCAAATTCACCACTAAATGCATCTCACTCAAAATGATTATGTATCATATTGGCAGAAAATGGGGGAGAAGGGATAGAACTTGAGACAAACCAGAGCCCTAAAGCAAGCGAGTCCAACTTCATTGAGTGCAGGGAGTGACCTCCGAGCGATGAAATATCGATCAAGATAATGAAAGAAACGTGAAAGCCATCTGACCATAACTTTATGGTTTGCCCATCTTTTCACAAGTTCTCTCAACATAAACTCGTCGTGCTTTTCTTTTAGCGATGGCAAAACCTGATAAGGAAGACCAAAAGCTCATATATGAGTGAATTGCTGCAGGAAAGTAAGTCCACTGCATAAACAGAGACGGAGCTCCAATTTTATTGCGACATGGTCAGAAAATTTAGTGAAGATCAAGAAGAAGAAAACTGCCACAAGTAAATGGTAAGAAATACTAAGATGAAAAATTCAAAATAAAAGAAAGCATTTCCTTTTATTTGAAATTCAATCCAGCTTCAGTATGCACCATGCATGCTTCCATTTTAACATTTAAAGAAAACAGATTAAAATGAAAAGTGCACAAACAATTGCTGAAATCAACAAGTCCAAAGAAACAAAATACTGAGCTAAATTGGCTCTAAACTGCTACTGTCCCTGCTATGACACATTCACCTACTATCAAATCGGATGCAAGCATATTTTGCAATTTGGCTAATAAATCCTTTTACTGTCATGAGTATCTTGTCTTTGCACATTTATCTTTCCTTCTACAGAATAGATCACTTACAAAGAAATGCACGGATTTCCAATATACATCAGGCGCTGACTTTCACAAACTCCACTTCAGATTACATAAAGCCAATAACGTGTTGTATCTCGACTATTATAGAGCAAAGTTATAATTTTTCTTGATCACGGCCATCTACAAATGTGTAGTTAATATATTTTCTAGTTTTTTATCTGAAAAACAGAGTGCATATTTAATCACCTAATGAAGGCACTTACCATAGAGCTGATGTACTCATCAAATGCTTCCTTGTATTTCTCGTATAGCTGCTGAGAATAGTCACGAGGGGGCTTCTGAGTACACATATTATAGATAGTTCTGTCATTCAAGTAAAGGAATACTGCTCAATTTGAAGGACAATCTTATTCCAATTTAACAGTCCATAATTCCAACACACAATAATGAAAGAAAAGCAAATGAAACGAATGGAAGAAAAGATTGACACGGTCAACAGGAACAACAGTAAAGGATACGTGTAAAGCATCATGTACTCCTCTGAGCTGAACTGTGACTCAGGATGCCCTTCCAAAATTCTCTTCAGTTTTGTAATCCCATTCTGCATATAATCCCATCCTTCCTCCAAATCAATAATCTTAATATGGTTCATTGCCATCTTCACTCAACTTTCCTAACCGTATCCTGTAACCAGGCCAATTTAAAATCACGTCAAAAATCAAGAAGCGACCATAATAGTTCAAGAAGCCACATATCAGTATTTACATATCAGTATTTCCATCAAGCAATGCCCTAACTTAACAACTTTGAAAACAGTTTGTGTTTCCAAATTAAGTAGCAACAAGTAATGTGCACATTGGGTGATACATGTAACCATAACCAAAAACTTTAGAATAACCACGAGAACGTAATGAATACGACTTTCCAAGCAGCTCTTATTCCAAGCAAGATTGTGTGAATATGAATGAATATTCATAGAGTTTCTGTGTTAATTCATCCCTGCATAATTTTGAAATCCCAACCAATTACTCCACTGCCGCAAGTTTCTGTTTGGTATTAAGCATTATGTAATAACCGATCATAAAGCCACGTGATAGACATACATGCCTATACTTACCAATATACACGGAACTTAACAACAACAATTTCCTAAGCAGCTCATATTCCGTGGCAAGATAGCACGAAATATGAAATTCATATAGTTTCCGAGTTAACTCATCTGCTCTTAAACTCAAAAGAGCCACCAATTACTCCAATTAACACCATCAAATTTCTGCTTACTGTTACGCATTACGTAGCCAAACGAGATACACATACATGCTTATCCTAAAACCCTAACCCTAGACTCTACAATCATTACAACATCATAAAAAAATAAAAATAAATTAAAAAAAGAATCAATACCTAAACAAAGCAGTTAAAACAAAAGTCTAGAAATAAAAACTTTACCGTATATACTAGCAAATACTGTAGGTATTTATGTATGTATCTATATGTACATATAAAATATATAATAACGGCGTTGACTGAGTTTTGACCTTCAATTGATCACGGAGATGGATTTTTACAGCAACTGTGAAACGCTATGAAATTTTCAATCAACAATGCAATGCAAACGATCAGCCGTTTGCTTGAAGATCAAGTAAATTGGAGAGTATTTAAAACCCTAGCCCTCTGTGTAGAAAGAGAGACAAGGATTTTAATGAGATGGAGGAGTAGAAGTTTAATATATAAAGGTAAGGGGAAGCTAAAAGAAAGGAAAATAAAACACAAGGCGGTTAGTTTCCGCGATAAAATTTTATTTTAAGATCTTCTCAATGATATTCGGCTTGATATCTTTGGGATACGGGGACTTTTGGTGGAACCGGGGCTATTCACAGTTTTCTTTTTTTCTTTTTTCTTGTTTCTATACAATAAATAAATAAAATGTTAAAGAAAATTTGTCGGACATCCTGAAATAAGATTTTGCAAAAAAATTAGATTTTTTGTCAAAACATAATGGTATTAACAAGATGATATTTGACTAATGTTAGTGTTGAAGTTATGCTCCAATTGTTTGAGACAATGGAAATCAATCTTCTAATGATGAGTAGAATCATGATATATGGAGGATGCATTATTTTCAATGAAATTAACAAAATACATGTACTATCAACTTTAATTAAAACGTTGTTTAATTCGTATAATCAATTGTGTTAATTTGGTTTTTAGTTTTTTTTTCTCCTTATTTCTCTTTCATCTTTTATTGTGAATGATAATTAATTCTTTATTTATTTTTTTATATTTAATGATTAAAATCCGCCAAACTAAAATGTATGGTAATTTCCTTAAATCCACATATTTTATTATAAATTAAGGAAACCTCACGCTATGTATTATCATTGTTGTCAATAAATGCTTTATACTTAAAAAAAATATAATAACGTTTATGGGGTAAATTTTTTTTTTTTAACTAGTGTTAATGATTGTGTTTGTTGTTATTTTATACTTTAGTCTGTGTAATCATTAGTATAAGAATACAATATTTTTCCAAAATTGTATTTTAAAACTTACTAGTTAATGGAGCGAGCGATTTTGAGGAGGCTTTTCGAACATTGACTGACAAAAAGGGAAACATAAAACCTATTAGAACAAGAGGAATAATAGTTGATTATGGCAATGTTGTTATTTTTCAGTCTATTGATAACGAACCTAAATTTTTCATTAACGAAAATTATACTGGATATTAGTATAATTTCAATAAAAAGTTGGGATGCCGTTGATAACTAAGTTGTTAACGGTAGGAGAGTAGTGTAATTTATGCAATCAAAAGTTATTTAATTTTTTTTTTGTTGGATTAACAAGAATTTATGTAATAGACTCTACACTTTTTAAAATATAGTCACTTGATTTTATTCACCATGTATGGTATTTCCTTTAATAATATAGTTTATCATATCACGCGATCTATTCTCTTTATGAGATAGTTGTACATAAAATGAAAATAAACCTGTTAATGGAACATTTACACTGACCAAATTGTAGTCATATAACTATTATTGTAATTTATATCGCCACAATACATTTTTCTTTATATAAGATAAGTTTTACCTTGTAAATGTAGATAAGAAAACTTGATTTCAAAATGTCCAAACTTACATTTAAATCTCAACTATGAAACTCACAGTTCATAGTTTCCAACAATCATTGCCAAAAATTTCATATATAATAGTTGCATGCCAACGGGTTATATAAAATACAAGTGTGACAATATACGCGTATTTTGTTGAATTAACATGTTTGCTTCTTATCTTCAAGTGTGACTTCTGCCTTGCAATATTCTTTCTCACTTGTATAAGAAAGAGATTATTCTAATTTGCACCTTCATGTTTCGGTAAAATGATGCCTAAACTCTTGATAAAGTTTGTCAAGTGACAACGGAAGATGAGAAGAGACAACTAAAAAGAGTATGCTAATTAAATAATACACACTTATAAGATTCTTTCCCATTCATACAAGAAAGATAAATTTCCAATTCACACCTTCATGTCTGGAAAAATGACTCTTTAACCATTGATAAATTTTTGTTGTCCCTAAAAAACTACAAATCAAATCAAACTAAATTTTAAGATTGATCGACAAATAAGTAGGACATTTTTTAGACGGTTTGCGATCAATTATCCATACTCGACGAATAGGGCTAATTTGTGATTGATTGTTCATGTTACATATTCTTTGACAATTGGAGATAATCGTTTACATACAATCTGTGATTGATTGAGACTACTAGGAGACCGAGAGATAAACAGATCGAATTAATCTACCAATATTTATCGATGTTTAAGTGAGTGTTAAAAGTTATGAGGGCAAAATATCACCTCCCATAAACATGAGGGGCTAAAGTAAAAAAATAACCTTAACAGTGTGTTTGGATTGGGGGAAATGGGTGGAAGGGAGTGGTAAGGGAGAGACGGTCCTCAGCCATCCCTTATTTGATTTCATATCTTTTTGGGGGAAAAGTAAACGGAGAGGTTCATCTTACCCTCTTAGTAGTTAATTTTTATCTTCCTCCAAATTGGAGTAAGATGGAGGGAGGCGAAGATTGAACTATAAAATGATTAAATTTTCCTTAAGCTTCTTATCTAATTTCGAACTTGCCCCAACATATCCAAACCCCAAATCATCTTCATTGCTTTAAAAATCCATCGCTGCAATCTTCTTTCTTCGTTTGTCATATATATATATATATATATATTTTTTCTTCAGTCATCTTCATTTCTTAACTAAACGCAACCAAGTAGATGTTATGAAATGCGAAATCATGACTGGGAAGGAGAACCAAAAAAAGTGGATGTGTATAATGTATGTATTTGTGTGTGTGTTTTTCTCCGGTCAAATATGTATTTGTGTTAACTGTGTGTAATTGTAGGTAAAAAGTCTTGTTTGTCCTGTGTATCCATGTGTTCGTGTGTGTAATTGTAAGTTTTCATGCATACAAATATGTGCAGCTTGTGTGTTCACCAACAAAAAGAAAAATTGTGCAGCCCGTGTATGTGAGGAAGGAAGAAGATGAAGTCGAATAAATGAGGAAAATGATATAAATTAAGAAAAGAGTATAAAAGTCATTTGCTCATAAATTTTTTCCTTACATTCTAGTTTCTCTTAACCCAAACAAAGCTCATTTTCTCAAATTATCAAATCCACTCATAATTTAATTCCCATTCCCTTCTCACCTTTATGATAATCTCATTTCCTCTACTCTATTAAATTTCCTTCCCTCAATCCAAACACACTAAGAAAAGAAGGAAAGTTTTACATTTTCCTTTTGTGCCCCTCCCGTGTGTTCATCACCTTCCTTCAACTTCCAAAATCACTGACATATGTTCTAACCTTTCGAAACAAAAACTGTTTTGATAATCTATTGATCTAAAAAGCTTAAAAACAACAGCACAAAAAGGAAATAAAATTATAAAAAAATGGGATATAGATTCTTCAATAATCTCAATCTTATTCAGAGAACCTATTTATGCAAAAGAATCTCAACATCACAAGCTCGTAGGAGCTTGAATTTTGTTCCTGCAACTCAAATTGTGAGCTCTCAGCTCCAAATTCACATACAAAACCCTAATTTCAATGTGCAGAAGAGGTGGCACGTTGGCCATGACCACCACGACCTCGGCTCCGGCAAGGAAGGTGAGAGGATCTTCCGTCTCGGCCTCGCCGCCGACATCGGCTTAGCTGCCGGTAAAGCTTTGACCGGTTATCTTTCCGGCAGCACAGCCATCATCGCTGATGCCGCTCATTCCGTCTCCGATGTGGTAAGAAGCTTCATATACATGTATGTATGTATATGAACATATATGTATGAATTGTAGCGAGAGATTCCATTCGATGATGTACATATGTATGTTTATGTATTGTGAAGAGATATCTTACAGTGATATCTATGTACATGTAGCGTTGTTGGTATGTCGAAATGCGAGATGATCTACGTATATTTATTTATTAATTAACTGTGTTTTATTTTTACTATTTCCTGCTTTTTCGGTTGCTCATGCAGGTGCTAAGTGCAGTGGCATTGTTGTCGTTTAAAGCGTCAATCGTTCCGAAGGACAAAGAACATCCATATGGTCGCGTTTATTCTGTATCTACACTATACTCAGATTGTTCTTAGTCTATACTTATTGTGTCGATGTATAGACTGTTACTAGTTTCCCTGCTTGATCATAGTGGAATTATGCCAACTGTGTTACATTTTTTAGAAGTATGCTGTCTATGTTACATCTATTAGCGGAGAACGTAATCATAATGAATTATTGGATGCTTAGGTAATGAATAAAAGTAGTAATCGGCTACTTTGTTTTCCGTAGAGTTGATATTAAAGGTTGTCAAGAGTTATCTATCATGAGAACTTTCCAGAGTTGATAAAAAAATTCAGAGCTGAGCAATTATTATTAATATCTTTTTTTCGTTTTCTACTTTTTGTGTTGGATGATTGTGGCTTTTTAACTCTTTACAAGAGATTGATTCTCAATCTTAATTGAGGAATAGGTGTTTTGGACCACCCTCTTCCATGACATTCTTGGAATTTTGAAGGCAATTGTCTCATGTCTTAAGGACTCCGTTTCTTTCAGTGTCCTACTATTTGTGGTTTCCATTGCGGACTGAAAATGAGATGCTATGTAATAGTGATATTTAAGATCTATCAGCTCGACATTGGACTACGATTCATAGTCAGACATTTTCAGAGTCTGTTGAATCATGATTCAATAGTTTACAATCATCTTTTCTTTTATCTTTCAGGACATGGCAAATTTGAGACTCTAGGAGCTTTGGGAATATCAGGTGTGCTCTTGGCAACTGCTGGAGGCATTGCATGGCATGCAATTGATGTTCTAATGGTATGATAAACTTTTTTCCTCCCATTGTTTTCCAGTCCTTTTGATAATATTCTGAAATGTGTAATCTGCTTACTTGACTGTGGTAAGATGGCTCCCTTTTCTTCATGTGATCAACACTGCGTTTAAAGTTAAGCTGTCTGTTACCACGTGTTTACTTATTTGTCTACTTCTTCATCAGCCTTAAAATGTCTTTATATCTGCAGGGAATTTGGTCAGCAGCTCCCGACTTGGTTAGTCAGTCATTGTCTCATGAACACATGCATAGCCATAGTCATGGAGGACATCATCATGGAGTTGACTTGGATCACCCAGTTTTAGCTATAAATATGACTTTGATATCTATCGCTATTAAAGAAGGGTATGCAAGTCCTATGAACTGTTAATGGCATCCTGGTTATTTTTCTTTCCCATGTTTTCCCTTATCCTTGTATCATACTCTGAATTGTGATTTTCCACAAGTGCCTTTTGAGGATAAACCTTTTGCAGCAGTAAGCTGCAATTCTGATGAAAATTAAAAAGTTACTATCTTCAGTCAGAAAAGTGATTAGACCTTTTTTTCGAATGGGCAATCTTGTGAGTGGGACCTACTGGAGACACATGAACTACCTTATTGTAGAAGAGCATAAACTAAAGATGAAATATCACGAGATGGAATAGGTGATTAAAATAGATTCTAAACCTATAATGCTTTATTTTAGTAGAGACATCCATACTTTCTTAGTCTAACAAATGGCTTGAGTTGAAAGTCTTCAAATTGCACATTGGTGTTCTTGTCATTTTGCTTGGATGGAAAAAGTCATAGTACTTTTCCTCGCTGCTTAAGCGTGTCTACCTCATTCCTGTGTTTATATATCTTTGATACTGGTCTGATCCTGCTATTACTTTTTTTCTGTTTGGTTTTTCATATCACTAAAATAGATATTTCAAAAGAAGAAAGTATAGAAGTTGAAGGTTTCAGTGTGAAGAAGGCTATTTACTTGGTTTGACAAAGTAAAACCACTCTGGCAGCATTCTTTAGCATGTATTGATACATATTGTGGTGGTCTCTCTAGAGATTAGGGGAAAAAATAAGAGCTTTTGACATGTACTTTTTCTCCATTCTCTTTTAATCACTGGCATAGGGCAAAAACTTTTATGGCCTTTTAAGAAATTATTGGAAGGATAATGCGGGTTGAATACTTCTTTAGGGTCAGTGCGAAGTGGTCTAACACTTTACCAGCCAATGAAAATAACTGGAGTGCCAAACCTTTGCAAATAGCAGTAAGATTACTTCCTGTAAAGAGACATGCAATCTTCAAAATTTTTTCCTGTGGAAAACCACGTGTCTTTCAACTTCTATTTCTTAAAGCACAAGTGATGGTTATCTGACTTTACATGGTGCATAACATCATTATAATTTTTGTATGATTATCTAACTATACAATTGTGTATCACAGCACACTATAATCTTTTCCTTTAATAAGTACAGATCAGATGTAATTGTTGCTGTATGTGTCTTTCTACTTTCTGCATATGACTATGGAATAAACTTTAAAAATGAGTTTTCTCTGAGGTTTGTGTCCAATTACTGAGCTACTTGTACACCAACTTTACAGTTGGTCGTCTGGATTATTATTTTGATAAAATATTGACTCCTGTGTGGTCATCTTACAAAAAAAGACTTCCCTTTTTCATTCATTTTTATTGAGGAAATAAGCTGCCCTGTCCTCAGTCCTCCTCTATCTCTTTACCACTTTATCGATTTATGTCTGCGTAATTATTTTTTCCAACAGATTGTACTGGATAACTAAGAGGGCAGGGGAAAGGGCAGGCAGTGGGCTGATGAAAGCCAATGCATGGCACCATCGTGCAGATGCTGTTTCCTCGTTTGTTGCTCTTATTGGGGTTGGTAATGACTTTTTCCTATACTCAAGTTTACGAATAGGATAATTTAGAAGTTCTTTTCTAGTGCATAAAGTTGTAAGAATTGGTAATCATCATCACTTTCACTGCTTATTTAATAATTTGAGAGAAATTGGTGGTGAATTGAGACAAATTGCTTATGACTTGTGAACAGTTTGAGCTCCCTATACATAAAGAACTTCCTTCCCTTGAATTTTACCCTTTTAATGACCTAATCTGTATTCGGTAATATCACCTAATAAAGTGTGAAATTCTTTCAGGATACTTTGTTACATTCTAGTTACCATTCCTTTCTTTTTCCAATTTGAGTTGGTCTCTAGGGCCATTTCACTTATCCAGCCACTACTAAAAGAAAGAAAGAACAAGAAAGAGGAAAAGATTTAAAAGGCGTAATGGATTCCAAAACCCTATTTTCATTTGCGCTTATTAAGGAAGATTCGCATGCTCCAAAATCTCAACAGACTCGTTATCCTGATGGATAGAATCATAGGTTTTGTATTTGATTTGATTATGGCTCATCTGTTGTATTTTTGAACTTTCCCTATTTGTACGTCTTTATCCTTGTAACTTGTTTTAGCTTATTTGTATCTGGTGTATATAAATACACAACAATGATGAATGATAAAAGATGATTGCAGCAATTCTATTTTGCAACTCTCTATATGGTATCAGAGCATCGCATCGAACTGGGTTTCCAGGAATAATAACTGGTTGGCGTGAGTTTGAGTGTCCTTCTTCGTCAAACTCTCCACAGCTAATCGCCATCAATGCTGCTCCTTAATAGCGCTGAATGTAATTTCTTTCATTCAATTTGCTAGAAAGATTTTTGGGCCCATACACCTTTCATGCTTTCACTTTTTTTTGTATATCTTCTCAGTGTCCATATTACTCACTCACTGGGTATATCATGATATCAGGTGGAGCTTATTTTGGGGTACGATTCCTGGATCCTCTTGCAGGGCTGCTTGTCTCAGGAATGATTCTAAAAGCTGGACTTGAATCTGGTTATCAGAGGTAAACACCCCTTCCGATGAAATTGAAAGAAAAGTAATCCTGTGCAAAATTTAGAGTAGGAAGTTCATCGAGTTGGATAAATTTTTACCTGTTTCCGATTTTTTAGCGTCTTGGAACTGGTGGATGCTGCTATTCCATCAGAACAGCTGGAACCTTTCAGATGCACAATACTGCAAGTTGAGGGAGTTAAGGCAAGGCAAACTCATTATTGTCTTTCCTGGAATAAGTGGAATGTTCCTTTTATATTGTTATTATGGCATTTAATATGATGTTTTTGTTGGTTGCACCCCACATCATGATGCAACACATATCCTTTCTGGTTCTTGCTTTTTCTGCGTATACTGCTAATTACATCTAATAAAAATTTAATGGTTTTGTTAACTTTCATACTGGGTGAACCATGGTGAGGCACATGCATCTTTTCACACTTGTGAATTTAAATTTTCAGTATCTTAGGACTTCTGGAATCTGTTATTCCATCATAACAGCTGAAATTGTTCTCTTCAGTTTTTCATGTCCAATCTGACTATGCCTGTGAGCTCCTGAACTTTTCTGTCCAAACATGATATTAGTATCATCTCCTAAATGGTGGATTTATTGTTTGATCTGTACTTTTGCATCATGTTTTGGTGCACTCTTCTGTTAAATGGGAAACATTGAGATCTGCAGGGATGCAATCGCCTAAGAGGAAGGAGGGCTGGTTCATATCTGTATCTTGATGTAAATATTGAGGTTGGTTAATTCCACAATTTACTATACACTTGGGTGATATAAACCTTGCTATATCATATGTCATCGTCATCCTATCAGATTTTTTGTCTTCTCAAATTTATACAGGAACCCCCTTCTCTGTTCAGGTAGATCCTTTTTCGAGCGTTAGTGTGGCATATAAAGTTGGTGAAAATGTTCGTCGTTTACTCCAGCAGAATCATCCTCAAATTACTGAAGTCTTCACACACATAGGTAATGACTTCTTTTTGCTTTCCGATCTACTGCTCAAGAAAAGCAATACCACAGTCGAGCATAGATAACACAGTAGGTTTTTGCCATGTCCCATGTTAATAATCATCCTTGATATAGGGTCACACATAGTTTGTTGAACGTCAAATATCTAAGGTGTATTCCAAATGCATCCTTTATGGGTGTGTTGTGGGGGGGGGGGGGGGGGGGGGGGGGGGGAAGCATGGTGGGGAGTTTTTCCAGACCCACCAAAGTCTGGTTTGTGGCCTAGTGATTGGATGCTGAGCCAGCCTTCTGTGATGGTGAAAGTGCATGTATTTTCTTCATTCAGCAGATTGCTTATTGTAAAATTTAGGTCCATATGCATTTTTCATATTTTAGATGTACTCCAATTATAAGAGGTATAAGTGGTGTAGCCAACCCCACCTAGTGATATATGGCTTGGTTTTTGTTTGGTGTACTTGAGCTATAAGGAGTTACAGAAATTGGGTAAAGTCTTTTATGAATCAATGCCAATACGACGAAAGTCGTGTATACCTATCTCATTCATTTAAATTTTTTGTAGAGCCTTCAACTTCAAGCAATCCAGACAATATAGAGGGCTGGCAGAGACACACAGAAATGGCTAATCAGCAACAGGATGCTATTTCTTTGGGACATACTGACGTCAAAGATATTGTTACTAATATTTTAGCATCAAATTTTTCCGAGGTAACTTGTAACTTTCTTGTATCTTTCATTATATTATTATCACTGAAATCTCTGGAAAATACTACCTT
Source organism: Ehretia macrophylla (assembly GCA_037974665.1). Taxonomy (NCBI): domain Eukaryota; kingdom Viridiplantae; phylum Streptophyta; class Magnoliopsida; order Boraginales; family Ehretiaceae; genus Ehretia; species Ehretia macrophylla. Next base: position 17,901,844 of record CM075780.1, on the reverse strand, counting down.
CCCCCACCCCACCTACTTCTTCCTCTCTTTTGCGGGCACCTTAGCGGCGCCTGGTATTGGACGTTCTACTCACCATCACGCTTACCGCTTAATCAGTAACTGGTTTGATGGTAAAAGATTCAGAAAAAGCATTTCTAGTGTTATAGTTTGGACTAAATATAAGGCCACTATCTTAGGACTTCCTGAGAGGTGGATGCTAGTGTCCCAAATCTCTTAGTAGACTCCAATGATAGTTTGAGTTTGTGTGCCTTAGTTTGGCGGTTATAGTTGGTTACATGAATAGTTTATGTTGTGTTATGTAAGAATGTCGTATTCTCAACCTGCCTTCGTCATGTATTTGTTAATAGTAGCTGTAATAGTATCTGAGGGACTGCAAATGGCCTCAAGCTGATCGTGATTGTTTCGAGTTTAGCTCGACCGATTCATTCATATTGCAGTACAAGCAAAACTGGATCTAATTTAGAGGCTTGTTTTTCTATTGTGCTAAGCTTGAGCAGTGCAGCTTTCTAGGATAATGACTTTTGATATATTAGTATATGTGTGTGTGTGCATGCTAATATTATTTACCTTTTCTCGATTGCCTAAAAAATTGTCCTATAAAGATCGTCATGCATTTTTCCTTATTCATACATTAGAATTTGTATGCGGCTGTTCAATGTTAATTTAATTGTTTGGTTTAAATGTTTTCTATGGTTGTTGCTTCCAAAAACATGTTGGACATGGTATATTTATACAACCCACACCAAAGTCAACAATTTTCTCAATTTCTATTTGGCTTTTCATGTTTATAAACGTTAAACAAATACAGAATGCAATAATACTTTGAGATTGAGCTTGGACTCGAGCTTGGACAGATTTCAAGCTGTGCCTAGTGTGCTTGGGCTCATATAGAATGACAACCTGAGCTTCAGCAATTGATTCATAAATGAAATGAAGCTTGATTTGAGCTTGACCATGAACTCTTTTGTCCCCGAGGGATCATTTTGTTTGTCATAATTGTAGTGAAGTTTGAGTAGTAATAAGTTCGGCTTGTTACAACCGGACAGTATCTAAGGCCACTTTCCTTTCTGGTCTTTCTTTGGGCGATGAGCGTAAGACTTCCACAATCTTTCTGAACCCTTCGATGGGTAAAGTTTTTTCCATATTGCTTTCGTATTCAACCAGTATAATTAAGAATTTGGTGTGGCTTCCAGAAAATGGTTGTGGAGCGTGTCACACCCCATCTCTTGCAAGGGCAGATTTTACTTCAGATTGAGGTCTCAATGACCCCAGACATTTTTATCAGGTAGGCCATTATGTTACTTGTTGATCCTTTCTAATTTTTTTTCTATAATATATTTTCTCTTTACTTTCCTCCTTGTTCCTTTACATTAATGTCCATCTTTTCTTACTCTCTCATTTGGTTTTTTCCTTTTCCTTTCTGGTTGGGATGGGGGTGAACTCTGGGTTTTCTTACACCAGAGATGCTGTAAAGATCGCAGAAGAAGCAGAGAAACGAATTACGGAAGCAGTTCCTAACATTTCTCGTGTCTGCATCCAGCTACGACTTGGACGCCCGATATACAATGATTTGGAAGAAAGCAAACGAGGCAATTCACCATGATATGCAAGAAAAATAAAGTGTAGATGAATTTTCATGACTGGTTTAGCCGTTCTTTTTACAGACTTCTAGTTTCTCTGACGAGAGGTGCAGAAGTCTGCCTGATCTAATCCAAGATTTTGTGTACACTAGATTCACATAACCTCCGACAAGAAAAGAGCGGAGAAAAGAGCTATACCATATGATGTACTCTTTCAGGGAGAATGTTTTGGTCATGTTTTGGTACCAGGCCAAAACAGCTTTCACATGATGAGCCTCACATGCTGTGAGCCAAACAAACCTAATTGACTAACACAAGTGCCTCCCCTTTTTCGCCTACATACTGTACACCTCTGTCGACAAACATGTAGAACAAAAACCTAAATGTGTGAAGTTACATTGTTATTGTCCTTTTTCAAATTGGTGATGAAATATCAGAGCAGCTACAAGATTAAACCCGGGAGTTCTGTATAATGAGCTAAAACTGAAAGCCACTTGCTCGGTTAAAAAGTTTTGTACGGTGATCTTTCTAATGTTGTCGTGTTTTTTTTCTTTTCTTTTGGTACTGTACTAAAATCATTATTTAAATTCGGAATTTTCAATTTCATTCTATTCAACTTTTAGGTGTATTTACCAGTGTTTTATGAATTTGCTAGGTTTTGTGAGGTACAATTCAGCTCGTGATTCTCAGATTCAAATCAATTCCAATCATCATACATTTTTTTTTTCAATTCATTTTCCAGAGAGACCACTGAAACGCTATGAGCCATGAATAAGACACTTTTACAATACAGTTACTAACTTACTATATTGAATATTGTGATAATTCATTATCTCTTTTTGTATATTTGTCTATAATTTTTCAGCACCTATTCTCAAGTTAAAAATAAGCAAATTTTCGGGAAAGAAACGGAGTTAAAAAAAGAAAGGAAAAAAACATGAAAATGGGTGAACCATTGATCAGATAATTGTAATCTGGAAGTATTTTTTGATCGACATGTTATTCGTTTCCGAATCAGCTATCATCACCTCAATGGTTCACACCAAATTTTTCATTAAACCCAAACGAAGAGGAAAACGTAATAAAACACGTACACACACACTAACACGAGATAGAAAAAGATTAAGAGATTTGAGTAGGCTCAGAAGGATCCATTGGTTTTAAAATCACGAAGGGAAAACATATTTTCCCTCATAAAATAGGTAGTTTTAAGCATCACAGCCACTACTCATTCAATCGCTTAAAAAAACAAGAGCAAATAAAATCAATGTGAAAAGATAGATGGGAGAATAAATTAAACTAAATTAAGTCTTATCTCACAAGATGAATAGATAAGGAGAAAAGAAAAAAAATAGAGACAACACAAAAGAAGAAGAGAGAATTGTAAAAGATTGTGAAACAGAATACAGAGAGCAGCATATTGCGAACATATATATAGTTAGTTGTCGCAGCTTAAGGTTAGGGTTTCTTCCTCGTCCAGCCGCAAAGTGTTGTAGTAATGCCTAATGGGCCTACTATTGGGCCCAAACATAATGCATGAGTATAACTCTAATACGCCCATTAGATTGTTTATTGGGCTTATAAGCCTACGGCCTATCACAACCTAAACAAAAGTAAGGTAATGGGCCTATTATTGGGCTCCAATGAAGAGTAGAGAATAATCTTCCATGCAGCTGCTGAGAAATAAAATCTTTTTAATAACGTGAAATAAAAAAACAAAAGAAGGAAAATATATCATTTGAACCGAATTTTCCAATAGATATTCATAAAATATTATTCAATTTTTTACCTTATATTTGACATTTTATATGATAAGTATCACATATAAATAAAATTCGTTTATTATTAGAATATAACTGACATGAGATGTGAAGACGTTATTTTACAAAGGCATAGTAGAGCTATTTGAAATTGATTGTGTATCCATATGCTTTGGTTCTTGAATCTGATTGGAGAGCAAAAATGATATAAAATTAGGTGGAATACTCAAATAGTGAGTTGTTGTAATAAGAAGTTATAAATTCGAGGGCAAATCTTACAAATAGTCCCTATTGTTTACAAATTTTTGACAGATAGTCTCCATTATTTGTAAAAGTTTTATCAATAGTCCCTATTGTTTCACAAGTCATTCCGTTAGTCCCCATTGTTTGCAAAAGTCCCACAATTAGTCCCCATTGTTTGTAAAAGTCACTCAATTAGTCCCCATTGTTTGCAAAAGTCACTCAATCAGTCCCCATTGTTTGTGAAAGTCACTCAATCAGTCCCCAATGTCTGCAACAAACATTGGGGACTGATTGAGTGACTTTCACAAACAATGGGGACTGATTGAGTGACTTTTGCAAACAATGGGGACTAATTGAGTGACTTTTACAAACAATGGGGACTAATTGTGGGACTTTTGCAAACAATGAGGACTAATTGTGGGACTTTTGCAAACAATAGGGACTAAGGGAATGACTTGTGAAATAATAGGGACTATTTGTCCAAAATTTATAAACAATGGGGACTATTTGTCCAATTTGCTCTAAATTGGAATTAGAACTTCACCTTCTATTTTACCAAAAAAATAATGTAAAATTTTGGGTAAATCTTACAAATAGTCCCTATTGTTTACAAATTTTTGACAAATAGTCCCCATTGTTTGTAAAAGTTTTACCAATAGTCCCTATTGTTTCATAAGTCATTCTGTTAGTCCCCATTGTTTGTAAAAGTCCCACAATTAGTCCCCATTGTTTGCAAAAGTCACTCAATTAGTCTCCATTGTTTGCAAAAGTCACTCAATCAGTCCCCATTGTTTGCGAAAGTCACTCAATTAGTCCCCAATGTTTGCAACGACTAATTGAGTGACTTTTGCAAACAATGGGGACTAATTGTGGGACTTTTGCAAACAATGAGGACTAATTGTGAGACTTTTGCAAATAATAGGAACTAACGGAATGACTTGTGAAACAATATGGACTATTTGTTCAAAATTTATAAACAATGAGGACTATTTATCCAATTTGCTCTAAAATTTTCTCGGTGTACGTAGTTGAAATTTTTGGGAGTTGACCTAAACCTTCAAAATGTAATAATGGCTCCTACAGGAAAGTTATGCTACGGACATCTCCTTTGAGGATCAAAATAATAAGTATAATTAAGACAAATAAACATAGAGCTGAGACAATATTATATAGAAAATGCAGCATAGCTTTTTCGGAAATTTAATTAACAACAGTTTAGAAATAGGCTTATTTCAGGGACTACATTGATCATGCAACCTATGATTCTATGAACCCAAAGAGATTTTTTCTGAAACTTTTAGTCGATCTCACTTTTAGTTTAGTTTGATTTGATTCGATGTCAGCGCGGTCGGTGTTAAAGTCTAGCATTTTCCAGCGTCCTCGCGCACTCTCGCCGACCCTCCAATGCAACTTTCTCAGTGTGCATGTCATGCCCCGTGCAGAAATTTTAGTTGTATGGCGAAGCAACATGTAAGTAGTTTCCTGATCTCAAATATCCCATATCGGTTTCTCCACAGCAGACTCGCCATGAGAGGGCTGCTGATGAAAAGGATTCATCACTTGCATTCTCTGTCTACTTATTTCTTCAAACTCCAATCTCTGCTGCTGCTGCTGTTGTTGTTGTGCATGCAGACTTGGAGATCTTGATCCTCCAATCCCCAACAAATCAAGGGTCAGCATACTATTACCTTTTGTTCCCACCCTTGAAGAGTCCGTGGCCGGGCTTCTCTGCATTGAAGCCCTTCCCTGCATAAGGCTGTTACTGCCAGTATGATCATGATCATGCTCCACATTCTTCATAAATCCAGCGTTTTGATCGCCACCCACTAGCAAACCACCGTACATACTCACATCATGCATAACCGAGCCAGTATTGTTTCCAGGGTCAAACATCTGATTCACTTCTTGTTGATTCTTTTGCAAGATCTGGCTATTAAATCCTTCTGATCCATTGTTTCCCACTAAAGTTGATTGATCTTGATGTGTTTGGAAGTTATCATAACCGTAGTTTGTTGTTCTTGTTCCAGAGAGTTGATGATCAGGCCCTGCCATGGCACCGACAAACCCTTTCTGCATCATTGGAGAATTCATGCTGTTGCTTGCTGATGCACCCATTTGTGCTGCTTTCTGCAACAATGCGGTTGCAGACATCTGAGCTGACCCAGAAAGTAGGCCTCCGCCATTTTTATTATCTTGGTAATAATTGAAGCTTGAGGAGCTGTTTGAGCTCAGCTGAAGTCCTGATGACGATGATGATGAAGATATGCTTCTAGGGTTACCAAAGAGAGTTCCTGAACTGCTTGTGAACATGCCACCCACCATGTTCATGTTCATGGCCTTGAATGGAATTGGAACAAGGTCTTGAGGAATCATCGTGAGATGGTTTGTTGGATCGATATTGTTGATTTCAGCTAGCGCCATGGACGAGTTTGGAGGCATCTTTGACATGAGCTCAGGCATTTGATAACCTTGTACATTTGTTTCCACACTATTCATCATGCCTTGATTATTAACTTTGTTGTTTTCTTCGGCAAGTGCATCACAAAATGCCCTGTGAGTTATAAAGCTGTCTCGCCTGCACCAGGATACAAAAATAATCTATTAAATTCGAAGAGGATATGAATATATAAGCATGCAGGAAAGGGATCAAAGAGACATGCAAAAGAGAGATTTATTGTAGTTATAATGAAATGATCTAAATAATTTATCAATATTGAATCTTTCTCTCGTGACATTATTTAGATCCAGCAAAGAGTTTATCAATTTGCCGGCTATGTCCTGCTATATTTTCTAATCTGGAATTTATATTGACCATTGTGCTGACGAAAGAGAAGGAAACAGCTACTTATAAAATTTTACAAATTTTCTTATGATGATGAAGTTTGATTTTGTTTAATTAATCACATTATATGTAATTTTTAGAAGAAATCAAACCACTCTAGCTTAATGGGTAATTGGAAGCTAAAAGCAAGTAATTCGTAGTCTCATGCATAGAGGCGTAGATCCAAGATTATTATGTAGTTAGGGCTGCAAATATATAACGTAATACTTATATATAGATAACCTCTTTGTACATGCACTAAATTGACGTTGCAGCCTAAAAATACCTTATAAATACACACATTTTTAAAAAGTATAACCCTAACTCATTCCAAACTTCACTCTTGTATTCCGCCATTGCATGCACTGTTAGGTTTATCAAAGATGAACTAAATTATTAACCTGGAAAAGATGGTGCCACAGTCACATTTATATTCTCTGGTGCCACAAGTCTTCTGGTGAGCTTTCCAGTCCGATTGCACTGCATATTTCTTTGAGCACTTATCGCATTTCCATTTCTTCTCTCCATGTTTTCTGCTATAATGCTTCTTGATACCTGTAAGATCTCCTAATGCACGAGCTGGATTATGGTGGACACATGATGGCTCGGGGCATATGTAAACCCGCTTTTTCACCTCAGCACTTGTTCTTTGCCTAAGCTTCCATGGCAGATTATGACCTCGCCGATGTAATTGAAGGTTCTGATCCCTCTGAAACCCCTTGTTGCATATCTCACACACAAATCTGTTTGTTGCCATGAGCGTTGTTGGTGATAAGGCGATAACCTCAGCCGTTGGATCTAAACAATACGTACGTAGAGATCGAGTAAGAAATGTATGCTTTATATTCATATTGCTAGAAATTTGTTATCAATCACACATTTGCTGCAAGTCATATATATAGGATCAGAAGGTCATGAAGAACATTAATTAAATGAAATCAACGTACATGATCAGTGTATGTACGTTTGGCCAACATAGTAGGACACCAAATTGGAAAAAAGTTGCAATAAAGCGTAGATTCCAAGCAATTATTGAGCCTTTTTGATGAAAAGTAAATGTTTTTGTTGACTAAACTAGCCGATAAAGATCCAGTACTATTATAGTACTTGATAAATGATATCAACTCACACCACTACCCAAATGTTCAGAAAAGTGAGCATACGTTTTTGTATTTCTATTAGAAGCTCTGCTGACACCCACTATTCCCATGTTGGAAGTCAAATAAAATGACATGTATATACCCCCATGAAAAATCCCGTGTTGAAGTTCATCAGTGATCGATCATAGAACATAGTAAGACCTCACTAGAAGATGATGATCAAGGGGAGCTATAATATCAACTAAGAATTAGAAAAGCATTATATAGTTTGAATCTAGCAAGAACTAGCTATCTATATTAATTACTTTCAAGAAGAAGATGATGATTAATATCAAGTACATCTTTTTTCCAAGGTTCATGTGGATTGCGAAAACTCGCCTGGAGTACCCGGAAGGTTTCTTTTCTTCTTAACGGCCGGCTGCTGCGGTTGTTGGGAGCTTGAACCATTGCTATTAGTAGTGGTGACGGACGCTGTTGATCCGGTCGAGCCGTGCAGGTGGCCGTTCTGCTGCTGCTGCCTTTCTTGAGGTTTCTGTAGGACTTCATCTCCAATATTTCCTGAGGAGAAGCTGCCCTCATCACCTGTTACATTTGACATATCCGATAAAAAAAAAGACTATTTTTACAGAAACTGCCAGTTATGTCGTATTTTCCTCGTTTTCCTCCCGAATTCTATCGTTTCTTTCCCTTTTTCTTGTTGTTGATGAACATGTAATTCAGGAGTTTGCTCTCACTGGAGGACGACAAAATCCATGGATTTTCTCCTCTTTTTCTGGTGATGAGTCTTCTTGCTGGCATAAGTAAGACATCAAGATTTTGGTCGGCTTTGGCTTTTGTAGTATATATATAGCGTAGACGTGAGACAAACTGATAAGAATAATGCCTTAGAGGTTGTTGAAATTAAATAATTTGCCTTGGAAACACCCCCTCCATTTTTTCTATTGTGGGCCAAAGAAAAACAAGATTAAAAAAAAAAAAAAGAAAAGGAAAGGAACAGAATTAAGATAAGGTGGTAACCAATCCTAACTAAGAGCTAGAGTCCTATATTACAATGTTGCGATTTCAGATTATTTCAAGCACCACAAGGGAAAAAAGTGTAAAATGTAAATTTGCTTAATTTTTGTTATATACCACGTATTTTAATTCGCATGACTGATTACCAATTTCGTTATGGTACGAGCAAGTTCTAGATAGAATTGAGTAAAATTGTCATATTTATATAATCGACTACACATAATGAGATGTCATATAAGACTTGGCGTAGTTTATTTTAGTTATAAACAATTTCCAGTTTTAGTAGTTTCATTTTACAACAAATTTCCAAGTTAAAGACAAAGCAATGGTCCACAAAACTGAAATAACTTAATTTTCTACTACATAGAAGAAAAACCAATCTTTAATTTGGATCTATTTGTGCTGCCAAGGCCTAAAACTATGATCTTAAAATGCAGACAAGCACCCAACCTCTTTCCAAAATGACCTGAAAAATAATATTACATGAGAGCGAAAAATATTAATTTAGTGGTACTTATGGGATGAATTTAGTGGCACTATATATTAACAATTTTTACATTGTAATACTTCAAGAAAATTTGCTCTCATTGTTATAGTAATCAATAATGACATATTTCTTCCGCCTTGTACATGCTGTCATATATCCTAGGCATAAGTGACAGACCCAAACACCTAAATTTAGGGTGCACTAGTGTAATGAGAGATATTAGAGTGTGTCATCATATAATGAAAATATCTAATATAATAATTTTTTGAAAAAAAACTAAAAAAAAAAATGATTTTTTTTTTTTTTTTTTAAAGTTGAGGGGATGCACATACACCCTTCAACATTGAATAGGTCTGTCCCTGCAAGACATGAAGGATGCGATGAACCCCTTAGAAGATTATATTAGTAGTATTAAATGGTTAAAGTGTTAAAAAAACTCTAATCGTTCTTGATTGAGTTGAAGTATGAATTAGTGCGTGTTGATGCACCATGAAATTTGTAATATTAAAGTGGATTAAAAGATTTTATTAGTTAAGGTGAGTTTCTTGTCATAAAAAAAATATTGAAGGGTATAGTTTTCTTTTTTTTTTTTTCTTTTTTGTCTTTGGCACGAAATAAGTTCATTAAACTCCAATAGATTCTTAGTTTTTATGCTACTTGCCGGAATTAATATAGCTAATTCTACCAATTATCGACCGGCTAAGCTTTGATAATATTTAATAATGCTGTAGCAGTTGAAACTTGAAATAGACAAGATTAAAGTAGTAATTCTTTCATGTCGCCGTCTCATCAAATGGATAGATCGCGTTTCAACGATTTTAAAGTTATAAATTTCGTGATATATCAACGTGATCTAACAAATATTTCAAGTTTGTCAAAAATCAAATAATATTTATAATAAAAAAAAATATATTAAAAATTAAAACATTTGATCACAACGATCAGTTACTCAATTACTCTAACCAAACATTTGGAGGCAAACATTTCATATATTTAATTTCAACAACCTATTATAACTAATTTTAATCATCAAAATCACTCAATTTTTTTTTTAATAAAATATTTTAAATCTGCCATACGGATGGAAGAAGACTTCCCAAAAATAAAGAGAAAGAAGGGTTGTTATGGCATGAATTGGAGACCCAGTCTAAAGTGGTAGTTGGGGACATATACAATTTAATGTTCCCACACTATTTCGTCACAAGTAAACTCCATAATGGAAACAAAGCAGTCTGGTCAAAACTTACCAACATCAAGAAGACAAAATTGAGCATATCAAACATGTACAAATTACAATTCAAGATAACTAAAAAAACAGTAAAATTAGAGGAGTGCTATCGTTTAATTTCCATATTCTTTATATCTAAAGTTTTTGATAAAAACAAGACCTTGCATGGGTTTCATCGATGAATATCAACAATGTTATTAACGAAGATAAATCAGAACATAGATGCAACGACACACATAACCAATATTTCATGATCTATTTTTTTTTTTTTTTAATAACGAGGAATTCACTCTAAATTTAATTTATACTATATTAAATTCACGACAATATTACAAATTTTTTAGTGCAGTAATGCACTCTAATAATTACACATGTTCAGTCAAAAGAGACTCGAAATCAAAAATTTTGGTTACAAGTTAATACCTTTATTGTTTGTCCCGATCGTTTTGTTCTAATTTTTCTATATCCTTTGTTAATTATGGATTGGCTAAAGCATTTATGAGTGTTGCGACGTCCCAAGATTCTAATATTAGAATATTGGGACATAGCAACACTCAAAAAATTAAGGTCAAGCCAACGGCTAATTGACATAAACAATGAAACATAACGAATAGATCCAAAAGAAAAGACAACCAAAGATCTTGTATTAAACCGCGTCTGGAAAATTTTGCTTGGTTTGTATATAAAAAAAAAAATGAAATTAGGGTTTTCATTGATGTGGACCTCGTCTTAAATAATGCTGCTTAAACTCTTACGTGAAAGTGCTATTAACTTTATTTAACTGTGTAACACCTAAGAATTCTGCTAAAAAAAATATTATTCATTTTATATTTTCCTTTTTCGCTCAGTCTTGTCGGATAGCTTTATTTTTGGGAAACAAATAGTGCCCCCATCTTTAAAGAAAATTAGAATTATAGAGTGGCCATTGCAGTAATTTATTGTCATTCTGATAGTAACATTTTATATACATGCATGAATCTATCTGGTGAAAGATCACACTATCCTAAACAAAAGCTAAATATGGATACTATGATATATTATATATAATTTCTATATAGGGGGAAAAAATGGCCAACATTGATTACAATATAAGAAAAATAGACACGGGTGATGGAATTTAATAACAGATACTTCTAAAATCAAATATTAAATTAGCACAATAATAGGCATATTCATATTTAAGAGAACCAATGCTTTGCGAAAGTAGGCTAGAATTGATGCTAGCTTTGTCTCTCGATTGAATTTTGAATAACCCTCCTGAATTGCAAAAAATAATTTTTCAAACTCGGATATATATATTTTGGCTTATGATATATATACAAATTTAGGTCTTCAAAGAAAAATCTAAGTGAATTAAGTTAATAAAGAAAGTACAAACCATTGACCAACTTTTCAAAGGAGTGGATTACACACCCCTATAATATTTTAGCTCTTTTTATATATTTTAATGGAAAAATGAAAGAGCTATTGCAACAGTTTTTAATTATTATATAAAATAAAATATTTTGCAACATTTTGATTTAATTTTAGCTGTTGAAATTCCTTTTATCACTTTTTGTTAATTGCTCTTGAATTACTTTTTTTAACAATCTTAGAACTATAGTTAATATTTACAATAGATCGTCTTAATAGAGAATTTAATTTATTATGAGGTCATATGCATAGTAAAAGTTACATGTAATGACAGAGCATTCGAGCAAAATTAGTTTTAAATTTTGTAACATATTAAAAATGTGATATTGTATTTTTCTAACTCATACACTGACTGGAAGAAATTCTGCAGCTAAAGTAAAGTCCCCATTCAGAAACAATATGACAAGAAAATTGAATATTTAGACCCAAGAAAAAAAAATGGAATAATATTGGAAAGTGGCCCCAAAGATATTTTGGTAGAACATACAAACACGAATGATAACCAACTTTAGAGTATCAATGATTGTTGTCATCGTCAATCATCACCGCCCATATATAAATGTGGGTCACAAGTGTGAAAAAGTCGAGAAAATTTTCAGCACCAATTTCAAGATATGATTGAAAAAATGTCATTGTATACATGGCTATCATGAATGAATGGTAACTTGCTGAGATACTTGTGTTTGTAGCTTCCAAGCAATGGGGAACAAGGTGGAGTGTACGCCAGAGAAATTCAAATACTGAATGCTACAAGTTTTTAATTGTCGAATACAGTAAATAAGTACAATAAACTCATTTTAATGAATTAGTAATTTAATATAATTTTATAATTTAAATATCAAAATATTTTGGGTTCAAGTATAGTCGCTACCGTTTAAAAATATTGAAATTATTCATATATAAGGCTTAAAAATGAATTTCACCTACACTTGCAAGACGTATCATAATACAGTTATGATAAAATAATCTGAATCATTACTTAACCATCATTAATTGAATCACTTCTCAATTTATCTAAATAAGAAAATGTAAGAAAGCCATTGTAACTACTTCTAAACTATTGTGGTCTTTGTGGAATAGGTCCTGGAAAATTGATCATATTCTTGGTGAGATTGTAGAGATGAAGGTTGGCTTTAATTGTATAATTAGTTTCACTTGGATTAAACGTGATAGGCCGAAATCGATTGGGCCCATCATAGTGTAATAATATTGGGCTGTTCTTTCCCACTTTGAATAGGGTGGATACTGATTGAAAATCCAAATTAAACAAGTCTTTCCTTTTATATCCAAGCCAGTGAGTTCCTTCTGGTTCAAGTTTTGATCGATATTTGCGGAGTTGATTATCCCTCTCGAAAATAAAAATTTGAAGTGGTCTATAATTTACTAAGTACTCGGTATAACTCACGCATTCGTGTACAAACCAGTGTAGACGAAGTAACACAAATATCTCCGGTAGTCAGTCCATTTTCATCAGCCGGCCGGTGGGAGCAAGAAGTGTGGGATATGTTTGGTGTTTCTTCTATCAATCATCCGGATCTATGCCGTATATCAATAGATTATGGTTTCGAGGGTCATCCATTACGAAAAGACCTTCCTCTGAGTGGATATGTGGAAGTACGCTATGATGATCCAGAGAAATGTGTGGTTTCTGAACCCATTGAGATGACCCAAGAATTTCGCTATTTCGATTTTGCTAGTCCTTGGGAACAGCGTAGTGACGGATAATTAAGAATCAGAATAGGTCCAGACCAGGGGGAGTTATCCGAGTAAGAAGGTAATGGAGTAAGCCAGTCCTTCTATTTCCTTTCGAGGAAATCTTTTCCCTTGGCTGAACCAGTGCCAGTCTTTTCACCTTCTGCCTTTGCTGCTTTTCTTCTAACCTAAAATAGTCGTTCAGCTCTCCCGAAAGAGATAGATTTCTTGATTCTCTAAGCTCGCTAAAGGCCCGAAACATAAGGAGTTTTATCTAAGCTAAGCCGCTGGAATGACTACCAAAACTGGAGATGTATTCTCTGATCCACCGACCGATAACTGAACTAGCTTGACTGTCTTCGAGAGGTTTGAAATAAATCAGCGAATGTAGGATTTGAAGGAAGTAGATCAATGGCTACTTTCCAGCTTGCTGCTTTCACTATGACCTTTCCCCACCTAATCTTCTCCTCCATATATAGGGGTATAGGAGAAGCCCCGGAACTAGGCTTGAAGCTTCATTCAGATCGATTCCAGTCGCCGCTACTTGAAAGGAACTAGAAGTCACCTTTTCTTTAATAGTCGTCTTCTCTAGTCTTTCAAATGGTGAATCACCGAAGTCAAATCCATCTTGCGCAGACGGGAGACGATGATTGAAGTCAGACTTGAGTATGGGACGAGAACTCGCTGATTTTGATTCCCATCAAATGAGACTAAAAGCACCATTTCTTTTGACATTTGACTTGTTCATCAGCCTCCTCTTTATAGAACAGACGGTGGCAGCTCGCTTTCTTCTTCTTTTTCTTGATTAGCTATCCATCTCTCATGTGGATAGAATTAGAGCACTGATCGAAGCAGATATACCACTGAACCTTCAAACAATCTATATACTTTCTATTAGCGCCTGATTGAAAGGAAGATAGGACGAATTCTATCCAGGGAATCAAAACAAAGACTAAGGCGACCTTCACATAAGAAAAATACAGTCATGATTAGGATTGGATTTGGCGACTACTCTATCTATAGTTAGGGATGAGCTGACGACCATGCTACACACGTAGGTCTGCTTTGAGAATGGCCTACTAAGCCTGCCTTGAGTATAATCCCCCGTTAGGTTGGAGAAAGTACGGCGTGTGTCTCGATCTTGACAACTGAATCACAGCCGGATGCTATATTTTTTCCGAGGTCTCGTTAATGCGGCGATGAAATTTGAAGACCAATGAAGAATCCCAACCCATCAGATTCGTTCGTCAGCTTTCTATGCCCCTTTGTATAGGTTGGGCGAATCCACCGACTCACGTTGAATACGAACGCCTTTCTCGACAAACTAGCCCACGTCTTTCTATTGGACTAGATCGAACGAAGTAACTGAGGGTTGCCCTTACCTGCCAAATACTAGCTTTGGGGCATACCAACTAATAACTAATAGCGGGATTTCAACTAATGGTAAGAGTAAACACCTCTATAATCTACGGATCATAAGACCTAGCCCTTATAACGAGAGTGAAACCTTGTGCTCACTAAGGCTTATTAATAGGGCTACGCTCACTATGATGAGCCCAAACAAGAAATCCAAGAACACCTATACTGATCATGGCATAAACCATGCCTAGATACCCAAAGACCGGTTTTTTTAAAAATCAGAACGATATGACTTATGATACTGGATCTGGGCAGAATGAGGATGTAAACTTCAGGGTGCTTATCTCTTCTACTAGTAAAAGTGGATGAATAGAAGAAAGGTGGACTATATCATCAACTTATTCCATTTCTCTAGGAAAGCTAGCCATGCTTTATGGTGAATACTGTCAGGTTTAAATGCTTTGAGATTGTAAAGACTGTAATATTCCTCAATAAGGAAGAATCGTCGTGATTTATGACTTCGAAAAGTACTTGATTTAAAGTAATCTAGCATCATGATAACATCTTTTCGACTTTGTACAGACCATTGATAGTAACCATTTTGACTACTATCAAAGTAGATATTTCCTCCAAATACTACCTTATAACACTCTACATCTTGTAGAAGTTTATTATTTACTCGAATACTTAGTTGAGGTAGTCGATGCTTCATAGCGATACCAATGGTACCATCAGCATCAAAGAATCCTGCAAACCAATTGGATTGAGCATCTAATGTAATAGGTAGAATTACAGGGATATCCAGTACTTGACATACACGATGTAGTTGAAGTAGTCGTGCTGAATGTCGAATATGACCATTAATACAATTCATTAGTTTAATCATACCAAGTTTATTATGTAGTTGATAACGATAAGCTTTAGCACCTGATCGCATTTTAATACTTCCACTAAGCATATGTTAGATGTATCGTAGTAGTCGTAGATCTTCAAGTCCCACAGTAATTTCAAGAGAAATATATCCTTGTTTACTAACTTGAATACTTCCATCACCATCGATAATTCCAGCTAGCCACTCACAGAAGGATTTAGGATAAGTTGTTGCGCATGTAGTCTCTGAGGTTCCTACTAGACTGCTTTTATGTAGTTGGTTACCTGCTGATTGTGTCTTAGATACTCCTTTTTTACTAGATAGGGGTTTTACTAGAAAACCATTTATGAACATAGTAGGAGTACCATTAAGCAGATAGTCCCAGCATATAGCGCAATGCGTATTCAGATTTGAATATGAAAAGGGCCATTTAAAACCGAAGAACCGAAAAAGATACTGGTATAATATGGGGTCTCCCCCTCTAGCGGGATCAGAAAAGGTTGTATTAAAGTTTCGAAAGGTTAAGAACATGGTAATTGCCCCTGCCAGTACCGAAAGTGATAATAAAAGTGGAAATGCTGTCACTAGAACGGACCACACAAATAAGGGTGATCTATGCATAGCATTCCAGGTCCATGCATGTTGGAGATGGTTGTTATAAAATTGATAGAACCTAAAATGGATGAAACACTAGATAGAAGAAGACTAGAAATTGCTGAATCAACTGCTCCTCCAGAATGGCTGGTAATACCACTTAAGGGCGGATAGACCGTCCACCCAATTCCGCTACCCACTTCTACTAAGGCTAGGCTTAAAAGGAGCAAGAGACTTGGTAGCAACAACGAGAATGAAATATTATTTAATCGTGGAAATGCCATGTCAGGCGCACCTATTAGAATCGGAACAGACCAATTACCAAATCCACTTATCATCGCTAGCATAACCATAAAAAAGATCATTAAAAAAGCGTGAACCGTTATTAAAACATTATAAAGTTGATGATTCCCACCAAGAATTTGATCACCGGGTCGTGCTAATTCCATACGAATCAGTATTGAGAAGCATGTGCCCATCATTCCAGCAATAGCACCGAAGATGAAATATAGAGTCCCTATATCCTTGTGGTTAGTGGAGAACAACCAACAGACCGGATTTGTCATAAAATTGAGATTATTTTGTTTCCTTCCTTATCAGAGAGGGGCCCCTTAGGGAGCGGGGCTTATTTATTGAAAAAAGGGGAGTGAGGGGGGTGGGTGGGTAAAGTTCGGAAAGCCCTCACTTGATTGATGAAAAATTTTGATCCCTTTTTCCTCTCACCCTTCCCCGATTCTGGTTCAAGAAAAGGTCAAGGCAAGGATCTTACTTCGAAGCAATCTCTGGAGTTTTCCCTTATCCGAACGGGTCTTGCAAGAAAATAGGATTTCATATTGAGCTCCAAATATACGCTATTGGGATGGGATGGCTCCTACTAGCTATCCCTCCCTAAGAACCGCACATGTGAGTTCCCCCGCATACGGCTCAAGTGGCGAAGGTTTGAAGACGCTTGACCAACGGGAGAGGAACGAATCCTTCGTGCTTGGTAAGCGCTTCGCTGTAGCCAAGCTTACTGCTAGCCTATCGGCTAGAGACCGAGCTTCGACCGCGACTGCTTGTCATTTTTGGTCGACTTATTCTATAACACCCCGATCCCTCACGAGACCGGGAGTTCTATCAATCGATCTAATCATAACCCAAACCAAACCCGGACATAAATTTTCAGGGAAAACGGACGGAGTCTCCCCTGTTTCTAGGCGAAATGTAAAACCTGCGACAACATATAAGTGGACCAACACCGAGTCCAACCATACAAACACCTCAAGGCCATCCGAGCCTTGGTTCTCAACAATTAAACTCAGCAAGTATACATACATTTCCAATTAAAAAGCTAACCTATCTCTTTCATTTTTTTTTTCAAGAACATTCAAGCTTGACATTTAATCCATACTAATCTACTGCACAAAATATACTATCATACCATTCTCACTCTTTTCTTTTAGACAATTACAAACATGCATCGGGGTTAACTATACTACTGAATACATAACTAACTTATCAATCTACCTCAACTACTTAGCTAGATTACATTATATTTCTTTTAACAATAAATACATACAACATATGAACATACATCTCTACATCTTTGACAACTCAAGCCACAAAGCACACAAGACAACTCTTCAGGCACGATCTAACACATAATCACGAACTTTCTAGCTAACATGGCATTTCCTGAAATGTGGTGGTAAGGAGTGAGTATACACAACACGTATACTCAGTGAGGGCGAGACAGATATCGAGTTGGAGAGAAAGAAGATCGTGCAATGCAAAAAGGTACAGTTAAGCAATACAAACAATAAAAGGCATACAATATAAACAACAATACAATTAAACAACTAAAGAAAGCATTAACACAACCAATCAAAGCTATACCACACTTTGAAGGCTATGGTTCACTCGAGCGAGTAATGTACCAATCACGATTCCGATGACATTAACGATGACGCGCCGGCCCAAACCACCTTATAACACCAGTTTGGAATACCCCGGAAGTATCCATCAACCTACGACCCAAAACTCCCTGGGAGGCAACCCAAGCGAGAAAAGGGAATAGCAGCGGAGCTAGAGCAACCAACACTAGCAACCCGAGGCTACCCAGAGAGGCCCATCACTCACGCGCGAGACACTATGCAATGCAAGACTCGATACAAGGAGATAAACGAGCGATAAACAAGATATCAAGCATTCTTAACAATGGATAGACATTTCAATCAACAACCAACTCTAACAAGCGGAATAAGCATTAGCAAGCATAACAAGCAATAATAAGCATTAACAAGCATTCTATTAGCAATATAATCATGAAACACATAAAATCACCAAAAATGCCCCAACTTTCAAAACGCCACTACTTTCAAACGAGCCACGAGTCTTGGAAACCGACTTCACCAATCCTCCTAGGTCACTATAAGGCACGTCTATAGACTCCGAAACCCTACTTAACCCTAGAATTCGTGCAAAGCCCGGTTTTCCCCCTTTGCTCGTTTGAATTACAGCTATACCAACCAAACACCCAACCAATACCACGAACGCACCAAAAGTGCTTCCATGGGCTCTCGAAACAATGCCATCACGCAAAACGAGAAAATGCTAAAGTCGACCTAAACGACCCCGACTTTCACTAAGCCGTTTTTCTCCGTTTTTCCATTACACATTCCAATTAAACCACACATTTAGGCATTCTAGCATACCTAGCACATTTTCACATCAACGGACAGCATAACGGGGCAAGTTCATCGTTCCAAGGGTTTACTATTCACTAATTACTATTCATTAATCAATTTAAATTACAATCTCAACATCTAACCGCAGAAAATGTTAAAAAGCTATAAATACATGTTCTACAATCAACAAAGAACATACTAGAAGCATCAAAACGCTTTAAACAACAATCTACGGATAAAATCTAAAAATTACAAAGTTGATACACTAAACATTTAAATGCGCAAATAACATGATTCCCTCACCTCAGATGCTCCTAGACGCTAGGTAAACCTCGTAGAGTGCCTCGGAAACCACCCCGTGGAAGCCCTCGCGAAGAATCGAAGAATTGAAGTTGAATTTTCTTTTTTTCTTCCCTTATTTTTTCGGCCCTGCTATGCTGCTGTTCAGTTCTGTTTTTTTTTTTTTTAATTTTGTGCTATATAATGCATATAAGTAACACAAAGTCAAATGGTCAAGGCCCCCTTGGTCAATGCTAAGTAAACATGGTCAAAGTAGTTCATTTTGTGCATTTTTAGGCTAAAACAACTAAGGAAACATCAATTCTAGCTAACAACAATTAAAATATAAAATTTAAGACACCAAACACTAGTTTTCACTATTTGTTGAGGACTGGAATTCATTTCCTAACTATCTCTCTCGATATGCTATGCGCTTTGCGACAACAAAGAAGTAACAATTAATTCTCAAAGAATCTAAGAAATATATCATTTTTGAAAAGCATTATAGTTTAAAATTTACTCCGGCTCGGAGCTACTTTTCATTTAATTGAAAACCGAGTCTTTAAGTGCAAGAAAAATAAAACCGATTGACATCAATATGAAAAATAGTTGATATTCCGTTAACATGATTAGCTCAGGTATTATTCTAGTTACTTTTAAAAGAAATATGAAAGTAAAGCTACAAATAAGTGTTTAACTAAAAATAAACACAAATTCAATGCCAACATTTAAAATGTCACTTAGTTAAATGCAATTAAATGCCATTAAATGCATGCCGGGTTCGGGTTATCACATCCTTCCCCCCTTAAAACAATTGCGTCCTCGCAATTCTTCTTCCAATAAAACTCAGCATCATCTGAAAACCAATTCTGACTAATCTTCATTAGCTACTGATCAAATATTTAATCAAGATGACCAATAGGAAAGTTCAAGTAGAAATGCCAAGTAATAACGCCAAATAGAAGCCCAAATGCAGATACTGCACAAGAATCCCGTTGACACGAATACCGAAGAAGAATAAATTTCAAGCAAGAGCGTCGAGATAATACCAACAAAGACTAAAGCAAAGATACTGTAGATGTTATCAATACCACATACTAATGGCAAGAAGAATGCCCCACACACAAATCTCCAATAAAAGTCTCTAAATGAAATCTTCCAATCACTGTGTTCCTACCGCAACATATTAGTCAAACAGCAAGTATAGATTCCCCTGAGTAGAAAAGCCAATGGGGAAGCCGTAAACAATACAAGATAATAAGTCCAAGCAGAATTTCAAGTGTAAGATCTTCCAATAAATGCTAATGAGGAAAATACTAGTAGAATGCCCAATAAGAATTCCAAAGAATACCACACGTAACATGAGATAATGAGTCTGATAGGGATTCCAGTTGCCAAACCAACTGAGGGATGCCAAAGAAAATACCCGAACAATGCTCCAGTAAGAAAGTACCAAGAATTTCCCAATAAGTAATACTAAATAATTGTCCACTGAGAATCCTAGAGAATGCCATTGAAGAATTTCCAATAAGGAATACCAGTAACACTCCAATAAAGACCGAGACACATATGCCATAGATAATACCATGCAGTAAGTCCAACTGAAAACCCAATAGCCAAGTCTACCAAGAAGTGCCAATAGAAGTCTCCAAAGAATACCCAGTAAGAAACCCAAGAATGCTACCAAGAGCCATCATACAGAAACCCCAAAGAAAGATATCTTTCCATGATTGCCATTCACCAACAAGAGTCTTAGAAGTATGCCAACAACTGAGCTCCATAAACAAACACCAACTCCCAAATAAGGCTAGTCAAATGCCATTCATTTCCTGCCAATCCATACACCTTGAAAAACCACCAGTGAACCACTTTCTTCAGGGGAGGAAGAGGACTTACTTACCATTTTCATAGGACATGTATGAATGCCAATATATCACAGTTATACACATGCCTTAAACTATTATACAAGCAAGTTTACAAAACAATTTATTCAGCAAAGTCACTCAAGCACGGCAATCAAGTCAAGCACAACATAATCAATTCAAATCACGGCATAGCTAATTCAAGACAATCTATACACACATTACAAGTAATACTTCAAGCAAATAACAATTCACGAGGTCGATTCAATTCACGATGCCAATTCAATAAGTCAATTCGATAGACAACTAGACATTTCACCTTACTTAGCACACAATTAACACATAACACATAGCTATATCACATAGGAGCACACATTCAAGTCAAGACACACAATCTCACATACAAGCATACACTTTCAAGACACACTTAACAAGCACACATTCAAGGGTCACTACCCACCAGACCGAGGACCCTGTCCCGGCTTATGAGCTAGACAAGCTCTGATACCACCTGTAACACCCCGATCCCTCACGAGACCGGGAGTTCTATCAATCGATCTAATCACAACCCAAACCAAACCCGGGCATAAATTTTCAGGGAAAAAGGACGGAGTCTCCCCTGTTTCTAGGCGAAATGTAAAACCTGCGACAACATGTAAGTGGACCAACACCGAGTCCAACCATACAAACACCTCAAGGCCATCCGAGCCTTGGTTCTCAACAATTAAACTCAGCAAGTATACATACATTTCCAATTAAAAAGCTAACCTATCTCTTTCATTTTTTTTTCAAGAACATTCAAGCTTGACATTTAATCCATACTAATTTACTGCACAAAATATACTATCATACTATTCTCACTCTTTTCTTTCAAACAATTACAAACATGCATCGAGGTTAACTATACTACTGAATACATAACTAACTTATTAATCTACCTCAACTACTTAGCTAGATTACATTATATTTCTTTTAACAATAAATACATACAACATATGAACATACATCTCTACATCTTTGACAGCTCAAGCCACAAAGCACGCAAGACAACTCTTCAGGCACGATCTAACACATAATCACGAACTTTCCAGCTAACATGGCATTTCCTGAAATGTGGTGGTAAGGAGTGAGTATACACAACACGTATACTCAGTGAGGGCGAGACAGATATCGAGTTGGAGAGAAAGAAGATCGTTCAATGCAAAAAGGTATAGTTAAGCAATACAAACAATAAAAGGCATACAATATAAACAACAATACAATTAAACAACTAAAGAAAGCATTAACACAACCAATCAAAGCTATACCACACTTTGAAGGCTATGGTTCACTCGAGCGAGTAATGTACCGATCACGATTCCGATGACATTAACGATGACGCGCCGGCCCAAACTACCTTATAACACCAGTTTGGAATATCCCGGAAGTATCCATCAACCTACGACCCAAAACTCCCTGGGAGGCAACCCAAGCGAGAAAAGGGAATAGCAGCGGAGCTAGAGCAACCAACACTGGCAACCCGAGGCTACCCAGAGAGGCCCATCACTTACGCGCGAGACACTATGCAATGCAAGACTCGATACAAGGAGATAAACGAGCGATAAACAAGATATCAAGCATTCTTAACAATGGATAGACATTTCAATCAACAACCAACTCTAACAAGCGGAATAAGTATTAGCAAGCATAACAAGCAATAATAAGCATTAACAAGCATTCTATTAGCAATATAATCATGAAACACATAAAATCACCAAAAATGCCCCAACTTTCAAAACGCCACTACTTTCAAATGAGCCACGAGTCTTGGAAACCGACTTCACCAATCCTCCTAGGTCAATATAAGGCACGTCTATAGACTCCGAAACCCTACTTAACCCTAGAATTCGTGCAAAGCCCGATTTTCCCCCTTTGCTCGTTTGAACTACAGCTATACCAACCAAACACCTAACCAATACCACGAACGCACCAAAAGTGCTTCCATGGGCTCCCGAAACAATGCCATCACGCAAAACGAGAAAACGCTAAAGTCGACCTAAACGACCCTGACTTTCACTAAGTCATTTTTCTCCGTTTTTCCATTACACATTCCAATTAAACCACACATTTAGGCATTCTAGCATACCTAGCACATTTTCACATCAACGGACAGCATAACGGGGCAAGTTCATCGTTCCAAGGATTTATTATTCACTAATTACTATTCATTAATCAATTTAAATTACAATCTCAACATCTAACCGCAAAAAATGTTAAAAAGCTATAAATACATGTTCTACAATCAACAAGGAACATACTAGAAGCATCAAAACGCTTTAAACAACAATCTACGGATAAAATCTAAAAATTGCAAAGTTGATACACTAAACATTTAAATGCACAAATAACATGATTCCCTTACCTCAGACGCTCCTAGACGCTAGGTAAACCTCGTAGAGTGCCTCGGAAACCACCCCGTGGAAGCCCTCGCGAATAATCGAAGAATTGAAGTTGAATTTTCTTTTTTTCTTCCCTTATTTTTTTGGCCCTGCTATGCTGCTGTTCAGTTCTGTTTTTTTTTTTTTAAATTTTGTGCTATATAATGCATATAAGTAACACAAAGTCAAATGGTCAAGGCCCCCTTGGTCAATGCTAAGTAAACATGGTCAAAGTAGTTCATTTTGTGCATTTTTAGGCTAAAACAATTAAGGAAACATCAATTCTAGTTAACAACAATTAAAATATAAAATTTAAGACATCAAACACTAGTTTTCACTATTTGTTGAGGACTGGAATTCATTTCCTAACTATCTCTCTCGATATGCTATGCGCTTTGCGACAACAAAGAAGTAACAATTAATTCTCAAAGAATCTAAGAAATATATCATTTTTGAAAAGCATTATAGTTTAAAATTTACTCCGGCTCAGAGCTACTTTTCATTTAATTGAAAATCGAGCCTTTAAGTGCAAGAAAAATAAAATCGATTGACATCAATATGAAAAATAGTTGATATTCCGTTAACATGATTAGCTCAGGTATTATTCTAGTTACTTTTAAAAGAAACATGAAAGTAAAGCTACAAATAAGTGTTTAACTAAAAATAAACACAAATTCAATGCCAACATTTAAAATGTCACTTAGTTAAATGCAATTAAATGCCATTAAATGCATGCCGGGTTCGGGTTGTCACATATTCCGTCACCCGAGATCCAAGTCAGCACCGGCAAATATCTATTGATTCCTCGCAGCAGGGCCGGCTTGGAAGCAAGCTACCTCTTGCCTATCTCACCCCCTTTTCTCTCTTATTATTAGGTTGATAGGTTGCCCCTTTCCTCTTTTAATAAGAAGGCTCGAAGATCTTACTACCGATTGCCTTCAACTGGGTGAGCCTTTGCTTTTTGGATCGTCTTTTGCCCAATGCGGTACCCCCATTTTTTGGTTCCCATTGGGTTTACCTTGTTCACAGGTCGACCCCATGGCGGCAACAAAAGGCGATCTTGTGCTATACTCCGGTGATCTCTTTCCTACTGAGGCACGCAAACTCCCATCGTGTCCCAAATTACATTCTGTGAATCGAAAATGGAAGCCTACTCATCTATCAGCTCCTCTCGTAGATCGGTGCAGTTTTACAAAGCGTCTAAGCTCAGTTCACTCGCGTTGATCAATCAAGATGTTTGCCTCCACTCCTTAAGGTTACCTGTTGTATCATACACTTCTTGCATTCTTTCCTACGCTTCATACCTCATCTTTCTTCGTAAGGTAAAAAAGGGCTAGGCATGGTGGGGTAGGAGCATCCAGTCGGAAATCTTTTTGGCTTGACCAAGAAGTCTTATGTCCTCGAGTCGCACAACGTTTTAACCAAAAGAACTTCTTGCGCAATTCATGCCTTTCTGTTTTTATGACCACAAATTGTTTCTTGATTTCCATTTCAAATTGTTCTCTGGACTTTTTATCAATATGAGGTGATCGTAACACAATATATAAGACTCGTGATTCAGGCAATCCAATCTTCCGTGTGTAAGGTGGAAGCCCCCCAAAATGGTTGTCCAAAAATGGGTGATCAAAAGATCTAATTACTATGCCTATCTTGGTGGTCGTTACTTTTTGGCTGACTCATCTTCTTGTTCTACTGATCAAAAGCATCCAGTAGCGCCACGCCGGTTCGGTTTAGAATTCGATTATAAGGGCTAACCTTATCCCCCCTCCTTTTTCTTTTCCCCCTGGCCGTGTGTGGGCCACACTTCAGAAAGGCAAAAAGGGTCCTTCACTTACTTGTGCGAGCTCCCCGCCCGCTCACGCTCCTTACCAACAACCTGGCGCTTCGTCGGAGCACACCATACCATAGGTTGGTCCAACAACCAGTTGGCTCCACGCCGCTGCACATTAGCAGAAAAAAGTGAGTGAATAGCCAGCCCCATGCAAGTTTCTCAATCGATTTCCTTTATCCTATTGCAGAAATATGCAACTCAAGAAAAGAAAGGCTTCTATTCTTGTGAATTAGAAAGCACTGAGAAAACTTGTACATAGAACTTTCTATCTTTATTTATTTCTATTTTTCAAGGTCAGATAAGAAATGAGTTAGAGATGAGATAGAGTATTCATCTCCGTCTTTCTTTGACTAACGAAAAATAGAAATTCGCTAATTTTGGATGGGAATTAAAAGGCTCTCTGAGCCTTGCGTCAGATTGGATGAGTTCTGAAATTTGAGAAATCCTTTTTTTAGAGAAATGGGTTTCTCTGCTATTTGAAGAATTTCGTTTGCATCTTTTTACGCATGCTGTTTGTAGAGCTAAATCCGGTTTATGAGAATTTCTAGGTCCGGGTCCGGAACCAGAAGTGGTAGTTGGTGTAATACCGCTGGAGACGGAGCCGCCTCCTGAGAATTAGAGCAAGAAGCACTCTTCCACTCTCGAGTGGTCAACGGTTGAGCGGGATGAGCCGCCTCATTTTTCGCAAGAGATCGGGGGATAGGTTCCCTCGAGCCTTCCCCGTCTCAATTCGAGATCGAGAGAAATCTCCTCTTCAGATTCTTAGGAATGTACAGATTCGCGCTCTGAATCGCGAAAAGGAAATGCTAGATAGAATTAGATATCTTATTTTATTTATTTCACTTTCACTAGAAAAACTTGATTATAGAATCAAAAAGAGTAATTATGAAATCGGAGTTCCTTTTCGCGCTATATGCGCTTAGACTTCACTTTTCCCCCCTTTTTCTTCCCGGTCCAATATTTGTTCTCGAAGGTCTTCGTTTCCGCGTAGAAGCAAACTCTCCAAATTTATGACCAACCTTTCCTTCAGTAATCTTACAACGAACTTGAGTTTTTCCATTGTAAATTCGTACGGAGCAATCAACGAATTTCGGCGAAATAGAAGATCTACGTGACCAAATTTTCCTATTCAAAAGAAGATCTTTCTTCTTCTTCATTCTCAAGAGGAATGCATCAACAAAACTGCCTTTCCATATAGATCGTCGTGGCATGAACTTAGAATTTCTTCGCTTCGATTCCGCTTCAATTAAAGCTAGCTCTTACTCCTCCTCCTTCTCCTCCTTCATCGTCTTTGGTCATTTTTTTTGGCCGCTTAAGAGACTGACTATCTCTCTCTTTATACGCAATATCTTTCTTTAAGTCGAAGACTGACTACTGATTTCTGCTCGTAGTTCCTCTTTTGTTAGTGTACTCATGGTACTCAGTAGTGTGCTCGTGCAACATCTCTTACAGCAGCTCGTAGTTATTTATGCATTGGAGTGCCAATATTTTTATTGCACGGTAGTTAGGAGCTCCAACTAGAATACTCCATTTTCTAGATTCCTCCGTGCTTATCCCCCCCTAATGTTTCGTTCTCCATGGATGTGGCACCTGTCTTGAGGAATCCTTAACTTGAGTGAGTGAATGTGAATGGCAACTGCTTTCCTTTGTGTTACATGAAATGAGAGCCCCTATCACTTAAAGGCAGCCTCCTAACCCGTGGAGCCTGCTTGCCCGTTGGATGAGAAAGTGGATTTCCTCCTCAAAACCGGATTTGTCTATGTAGAGCAGGAAAGTGGAGATCGGAGTGATATACAGATTGAGAAAAAATAAGCTATGAGCAGACACCAACAACCGTTACATTTTTTTTTTAAGGTGGAGAAGACTAGAAACCAGCATGTACGGGTGTTTGTCATAGGGATTGTGACACCCCGAACCCAGCACTTCATTAATTGCATTCATTAAATGGTTAATTTGGATGTAACTTAGCTAATTACTTTTTATTTTTTATTTTCCATATTTTCATAAATTCAATTGTTTCTTTTCATGCATTTTATATTTTTATAAAATACTTCATATTTTTAGGGGACTACAGCCCCTAACCGTACGTGCATTGCATATCGGGATCAACGGGAAAAAATTCGCGAAATGTCTGATGAATAGTACCAGCGGGATTTCTTTTTTCCAGATTTTTTCAGATTTTTGGCATTTGTTTTGCTGAAATTTGATCACCCAAATGACCCTTTTGCCCTTACTAAAATGCCTTAATTATTTGACCTACCATTTGACATTCTCATGAGAATAATATAAGCCAAGAACAAAAAAAAAAAGTCAAAAAATGGCCAAAAAATAGTTACGGGAATAGTAACTTTTTCTTGCAAAATTGCTATAGTTGGTCATTTCCATCCATTCCAAGCTTGAAACTTGAGTTCTTGAACATGTTTACACCTTCTTCAACCTTCTCTAGCCTTGTGTGGTAAGAATTTCATCTTATTTTTGTATTTGAAAATTTTGCACCTAAACTTTATTTTTTTTTGGAATTTGTTGAGATATTACTTGGTTATGCTTGTTTATGCTTAAATTACTCTTATTAATGATCATAAAGCATACTTTTGTGGTTAGATAGCATTTTGAATGGTTGAAAATGGAGTTGGAGCTTTGGGGAAGATGATGAATAGTGATATTTCTAGGGTTCCAAAAATTTGTGCAATTTAATTTGATTCAATGCTTCTAGTAGTTGTTAATTAGGTCCCTGAGCGTGGAAAAAATGTTAGTTGCACTTGCCACGTAAAAATTTGAATAATTTGATCAAATTAAGCTACTTTAATAAGGGGTTTCGGGGTTAACTCAAATCCGAACACGTTTCGAGGTTATGGCTAGTCTTTATTAAGTATTGAAACTTTAGAAGTGCCTTCGTTTCGCTTGTTTGGGTTTTGAAATTGGTACTTGTAGTGTAAAGGCACAAAGAGGAAATTGGGGATTTAATGGTAAACGAGGTTTAACGGGTGAACTCGAGGGTCCTTGGGGTACTATAAGGTGTGATTTGAAGGATAGGATAACTTGTTTGGGAATCTTGAACCTTGCCTTTCGGTTTGGAGCTTAATAGCAAAGATTGACAAAGGGGTTTCAGGTTGAAAGTAAATTCGGGTGCGTTCGGGCATTAGGGCAAGTGTCTAGTAAGTGAGAAGGTGCTAGAAATGTATTCGCTTCGCTTAGTTGAGCTCCGATTAGAGTACTTGTAGAGTAATGCATGAAAAGGCAAATTCGGACTTTTTGGGTAATTGTACTTTAAAGTGAGATTTCAAGGGCTTAAATGGTGCCATAAAGTGTCATTAGAGATGTAGTATAGTTAGATTTGAGGTTCGTTATCTTGTGCGAAATTTAAAGCTTGTTTTGTAAGCATTTAGAAGGAGATTTATTGGATTTCTTGTGAATTACTTGAATTAGTTGCATTGTAGTTATTATATTGTTATATTTGCTCTAATTGATCATGATTGAGTTATATGTTGTATAAGTGTGAAGTTTATGACATAAATACTAAGCATGTGGAAAGGTTTTAATTGGATTTTATGTGAATTAGTTGAGCTTGGTGCTTAGTTGGTTATTTGAATTGATGTAGTTATTATAATTGACTTTTAAATGATTTAAATAAGAGTTTAAATAGTAATGGTATGTAATATGTAGTTGTTTGGAGAAGTTTCATGAAATAGGTTGTATAGCTACTTCATTAAAATATGTTTGTATCTTGTTTATAATACCGTGTTGCTTATAATTATATGAGTTATGTTGTGGGAAATGACTACTTGGAATATATGTTAAGTTAAAGTATATAAAAGTGACATTTTGTTAAAAATAGAATTCTAATAGATATTGTATATATGCTAAATAAGCGAAGTTATGAGTTAGCTAACCTAGCTGAATAATTAATGAATGTTGTAGTTAAAGAGTAATTGAAGTAATGTTTGCTCATAGGTTCAAGGTGACTGGAAATGATGTGATTCAAACTTACATCTTGGAACTCAGTAGAGGTGAGGGACCTGCATCCTTACGTGCATTATAGTTTATTTTCTTGCTAAAAGAGTATATTGTTTAGTATAATTGCGTAATTGATATATGCTTATTGTTGCTAAATTGTAACTTGGTGCAAGGACAACCTACTTTTTGTCCTTAAATGTGTTTACTGATTATATTGTAATTGTTATCATTCTTGCATTGCATCGTGGTTGCGCAACCTCATTGTCGCGGTGGATGCGATGGCCTCGCTGGGCGGCATTGGGCTTGCCAGTGTTGGTTGCCTTAGCTCTGTTAGCTATTCCCTCACTCGCTTGGTCCGGAGATTGCCGGGGGTGTTGGGTCGTAGGATCGGGTACATCCGGAGTACCCATTGGTGTAAGGGATGCCGGCATATCGAGATTGAGATCGTGGTTCGTGGATCGGGGATCGAAGATTTGGAGTGATAAGGGTTATCGATTGTATCGTTTTAAAATGTGGTATTAGAATTGTTATTCACTGTTTATCTATTGTATTAATTGTGTTAAGTTGCTGCATTGCACGTCCCCGGTAGACCTTATCCCTCACTGAGCAATTGTGATTGCTCATACCTTGCTAAACATGTTTCAGGTGGTGCAGTTGGAGGAGTTACCTTGGTTGCTGTGTACTATTAATTGAGATTGGAGTGATTGCTTGCTAAACTGTAGAAGACCATGCTTGTCTACTTTATGTTCTATTTTGGAGCCTAAGGGCTTATGTATATATATTTGAGTGGTTGCAAATTTGAAAGCTAAGTGGATGTAGTAAATGTTATGGAATTGTGGCATGTAATAACTTATGCTTCTGCTTCTAGCTACGTTGCATGCTTGGGTGTGAATGAACGGATGTATGGTTGGCTTTAATTTCTAAGAATGTTTAATTGCTAACAAAGAATGGTATGATAAGCGAATGAAGACAAAGATTTTATGACTATGGTTGCATGCTTGTATGTGTTTATATTGTCTTGTGTTGCTTAAGGCTCGGATGGTCTTAAAGTTGGGATTTCAATTAGAAATGTTGTTCATTTTGCTTCGTGTTTTATTTGAATGCTTACAGGTTTCCAGAATGTCCACGGTACAGGGGAGACTCTGTCCGTTTTTCCTAAAATTTTGAGTCTAGGTTGGAATTGGGTTGTGATTAGTATGGTTAATAGAAGTCCCGGTTCCGTGAGGAGTCGGGGCGTTACAGAAGTGGTATCAGAGCTTAGCTAGTTAGCTAGGCGCAAGCCGGGATAGGGTCTTCGGCTTGTGGGGTAGTGGCCTTAGTGTCAATGTGTTTAGAAAGTGTATGTGCATGTCTTATGTGATAAGAGAGTTAATGTGATCAATGTGCTTATGTGATCAACATGTTTTATTTGTTGAGTGAACTAGTTGTGGTTTATGTGCTTGTGTGATAAGTGAAATGGATGTGGTTAACGTGCTTGATGTGTTTACATGTTCAATGTGTTTATGTGATTAATGCGAGCTATGTGATTAACGTGCCGTGTGTGAATTATGTGCTCTGTGTACTTGAGTGCTCGATATGCTTTATATGACTAATATGCATATGTGATTAACTTGTTTTATGTGAAGTTGTTGTTTAAATGACTTAGTAGTTTATAATTTGTGTATGTGAACTTGTTGCTTATGTGACTTTACTTGTTATAAATTACTAACGTGATCAATGTGTTTTATTTGTTAAGCATGCTTACGTGAAACAATGTGTTTTATGTATGAGGGTAGCTCGCTTGTATGTGTAAGAAATTGCGAGGATGCAATTTTTGTAAGGAGGGGAAGATGTAACACCCCGAACCCAGCACTTCATTAATTGCATTCATTAAATGGTTAATTTGGATGTAACTTAGCTAATTAGTTTTTA
Source organism: Ehretia macrophylla (assembly GCA_037974665.1). NCBI lineage: Eukaryota > Viridiplantae > Streptophyta > Magnoliopsida > Boraginales > Ehretiaceae > Ehretia > Ehretia macrophylla. The sequence continues at coordinate 17,870,762 of CM075780.1, read as the reverse complement.
TTTTTTATTTTCCATATTTTCATAAATTCAATTGTTTCTTTTCATGCATTTTATATTTTTATAAAATACTTCATATTTTTAGGGGACTACAGCCCATGACCGTGCATGCATTGCATATCGGGATCAACGGGAAAAAATTCGCTAAATGTCTGATGAATAGTACCAGCGGGATTTTTTTTTTTCCAGATTTTTTCAGATTTTTGGCATTTGTTTTGCTGAAATTTGATCACCCAAATGACCCTTTTGCCCTTACTAAAATGCCTTAATTATTTGACCTATCATTTGACATTCTCATGAGAATAATATAAGCCAAGAACAAAAAAAAAAAGAGTCAAAAAATGGCCAAAAAATAGTTACGGGAATAGTAACTTTTTCTTGCAAAATTGCTATAGTTGGTCATTTCCATCCATTCCAAGCTTGAATCTTGAGTTCTTGAACATGTTTACACCTTCTTCAAGCTTCTCTAGTCTTGTGTGGTAAGAATTTCATCTTATTTTTGTATTTGAAAATTTTGTACCTAAACTTTATTTTTTTTTGGGATTTGTTGAGATATTACTTGGTTATACTTGTTTATGCTTAAATTACTCTTATTAATGATCATATAGCATACTTTTGTGGTTAGATAGCATTTTGAATGGTTGAAAATGGAGTTGGAGCTTTGGGGAAGATGATGAATAGTGATATTTCTAGGGTTCCAAAAATTTGTGCAATTTAATTTGATTCAATGCTTCTAGTAGTTGCTAATTAGGTCCTTGAGTGTGGAAAAAATGTTAGTTGCACTTGCCACGTAAAAATTTGAATAATTTGATCAAATTAAGCTACTTTAATAAGGGGTTTCGGGGTTAACTCAAATTCGGACACGTTTCGAGGTTATGGCTAGTCTTTATTAAGTATTGAAGCTTTAGAAGTGCCTTCGTTTCGCTTGTTTGGGTTTCGAAATTGGTACTTGTAGTGTAAAGGCACAAAGAGGAAATTGGGGATTTAATGGTAAACGAGGTTTAACGGGTAAACTCGAGGGTCCTTGGGGTGCTATAAGGTGTGATTTGAAGGATAGGATAACTTGTTTGGGAATCTTGAACCTTGCCTTTCGGTTTGGAGCTTAATAGCAAAGATTGACAAAGGGGTTTCAGGTTGAAAGTAAATTCGAGTGCGTTCGGGCATTGGGGTAAGTGTCTAGTAAGTGAGAAGGTGCTAGAAATGTATTCACTTCGCTTAGTTGAGCTCCGATTAGAGTACTTGCAGAGTAATGCATGAAGAGGCAAATTCGGACTTTTTGGGTAATTGTACTTTAAAGTGAGATTTCAAGGGCTTAAATGGTGCCATAAAGTGTCATTAGAGATGTAGTATAGTTAGATTTGAGGTTCGTTATCTTGTGCGAAGTTTAGAGCTTGTTTTGTAAGCATTTAGAAGGAAATTTATTGGATTTCTTGTGAATTACTTGAATTAGTTGCATTGTAGTTATTATATTGTTATATTTGCTCTAATTGATCATGATTGAGTTATATGTTGTATAAGTGTGAAGTTTATGACATAAATACTAAGCATGTGGAAAGGTTTTAATTGGATTTTATGTGAATTAGTTGAGCTTGGTGCTTAGTTGGTTATTTGAATTGATGTAGTTATTATAATTGACTTTTAAATGATTTAAATAAGAGTTTAAATGGTAATGTTATGTAATATGTAGTTGTTTGGAGAAGTTTCATGAAATAGGTTGTATAGCTACTTCATTAAAATGTGATTGTATCTTGTTTATAATACTGTGTTGCTTATAATTATATGAGTTATGTTGTGGGAAATGACTACTTGGAATATATGTTAAGTTAAAGTATATAAAAGTGACATTTTGTTAAAAATATAATTCTAATAGATATTGTATATATGCTAAATAAGCGAAGTTATGAGTTAGCTAACCTAGCTGAATAATTAATGAATGTTGTAGTTAAAGAGTAATTGAAGTATTGTTTGCTCATAGGTTCAAGGTGACTGGAAATGATGTGATTCAAACTTACATCTTGGAACTCGGTAGAGGTGAGGGACCTGCATCCTTACGTGCTTTATAGTTTATTTTCTTGCTAAAAGAGTATATTGTTTAGTATAATTGCGTAATTGATATATGCTTATTGTTGCTAAATTGTAACTTGGTGCAAGGACAACCTACTTTTTGTCCTTAAATGTGTTTACTGATTATATTGTAATTGTTATCATTCTTGTATTGCATCGTGGTTGCACAACCTCATTGTCGCGGCGGATGCAATGGCCTCGCTGGGCGGCATCGGGCTTGCCAGTGTTGGTTGCCTTAGCTCCGTCTGCTATTCCCTCACTCGCCTGGTCCGGAGATTGCCAGGGGGTGTTGGAAAATAGGATCGGGTACATTCGGAGTACCCATTGGTGAAAGGGATGCCGGCCTATCGAGATTGAGATCGTGGTTCGTGGATCGGGGATCGAAGATTTGGAGTGATAAGGGTTATCGATTGTATCGTTTTAAAATGTGATATTAGAATTGTTATTCTGTGATAACCCGAACCTGGCATGTATTCAATAGCTTTTAAAGTTCATTTAAATTGCATTTTATTGACCTTTCACCTTCTTTGACCAAACTAGTTGACTTTTTATCTACATTGACCAACTAGGACAAGGTGAAAATTTTTGAAATGTTTAATAAAGGACAAACTTGGGATTAGAAATAAAAAAATGCAATGTTAAGTTAGTCAAATTTTGGGTCAAATTTGGAATTAAATCTGAACCAATTGGGGAAGAGTTAGGTAGCAAATTATATATGGTTGGAAAGCTCTATGAGTCTAGTTTCTGAGGCTTCAAACCGTTCGTGAATTGGAGTTTTATAGAAGAAGTTATGGCCATTTTCGTAAGGTCGCGCATAGTTGTTTTGGTTTAGCGGGTTGACCGAAGCTTTGACCATTTGTCATCTTTTATTTATGTATGAAATACGAAACAAAGAGCAAAAACCAGAAAAATAAAGGCCATGGCTGAAACCATGGAGGAAAAAGAAAAAAAAACATTTCAACTTCAAATCTTCATTTCGTTGCGTGAGCTTGTGCGGGATGGTTTCCGAGGCATCCAGCGTGGTTTCCCTAGCGTCTAGAAGCGTCTAAGGTGAGAGTTTCATCGTTATTTGCGCATTTGAAATATTTGTGTCTAAACTTTGATTTTTGGATTTTATGCGTAGATTGTTGTTTTAATCGTTTTGTTGCTTAAAGAATGTTCCTTGTTGATTGTAGAACATGTATTTATAGCTTTTTAACATTTTCTGCGGTTAAATGTTGAGATTGCAATTTAAATTGATTAATGAATTGTATTTTATGAATAGTAAACCCTTGAAACGATGAAGTTGCTCCGTTATGCTGTCCGTTGATGTAGAAATGTGCTAGGTGTGCTAGAATGCCTAAATGCATGGTTTGTTTGGGTTGCGTAATGGAAAAAACAGGAATTATGCTTGGTGAAAGTCGGGGTCGTTTAGGTCGAGTTTAGCGTTTTCTCGTTTTGCGTGATGGCATTGTTTCGGGAGGCCATGGAAGCACTTTTGGTGCGATTATGGCGTTGGTTGGGTGTTTCGTTAGTATAGTTGTAGTTCAAACGAGCAAAGGAGGAAATCAGGACTTTGTGTGAATTCCAGGGTTAAGTAGGGTTTCGGGGTCTTTAGACGTGCCTTATGGTGACGTAGGAGGATTGGTGAAGTCGGTTTTCAAAGCTCGTGGCTCGTTTGAAAGTAGTAGTGTTTTAAAGTTGAGGTCATTTTTGTGATTTTGTGTGTTTTCATAGAATATTGCTTATAGTATGTTTATATTGATTATAGAATGCTTATATTGCTCATAGAATGATTATATTGATTATAGTATGCTTATATTGCTTATAGAATGCTTATGTTGCCTATAGAATGCTTATAATGCCTATAGAATGCTTGTTATTGCTTGATAATGTTAGTTGGTGTTGTTCTTGTTACTTGTTTGATTGCAAATGCTTGTTAATGCTTATTACACTTGTTGGAGTTGATTATTGATTGAAATGTTTATCGATTGTTGAGAATGCTTGATATTGCTCGTTTATTGCCTTGTATCGAGTCTTGCATTGCATAGTGTTTCGCGCGTGAGTGATGGGCCTCTCTGGGTAGCCTCGGGTTGCCAGTGTTGGTTGCTCTAGCTCCGCTGCTATTCCCTCTTCTCGCTTGGGTTGCCTCCCAGGGAGTTTTGGGTCGTAGAATTGATGGATACTTCCGGGGTATTCCAAACTGGTGTTATAAGGTGGTTTGGGCCGGCTCGTCATCGTTAATGTCATCGGAATCGTGATCGGTACATTACTCGCTCGAGTGATCCATAGCCTTCAAAGTGTGGTATAGCTTTGATTGGTAGTGTTAATGCTTTTCTTAATTGTTTATTGTATTGTTGTATATATTGAATGCCTTTTATTGATTGTATTGCTTAATTGTACCTATTTGCATTGCACGATCTTCTTTCTCTCCACCTTGATATCTGTCTCGCCCTCACTAAGTATACGTGTTGTGTATACTCACTCCTCACCACCACATTTTAGGAAATGTCATGTTAGCTGGAAAGTTCGTGATTTCGTGAAAGTTCGTGCCTGAAGAGTTGTCTTGCGTGCCTATGTGGCTTGAGTGTTGAAGATGTAAAGATATATGATTTCATATGTTGTATGTATTTATTGTTAAAAGAAATGTAATTTAAATTTAGCTAAGTAGTTGAGGTGAATTGATAAGCTAGTTTATGTAATCAGTTAGCATAGCTTAACTTCACAGCATGTTTGTAATGTCTAGAGGAAAAGAGTTAGAATGGCATGATAGTTTATTTTATACAGTAGCTTAGTGTGGTTTTATTATCTAGTTTGAATGTACTTGTCAAAAATGAAAAGAGATATGTTAGCTTTTAAATTGGAAATGTATGTATACTTGCTGAGTTTAAATTGTTGTGAACCAAGGCTCGGATGGCCTTGAGGTGGTTGAATGGTTGGACACGGTGTTAGTCCATTTATATGCTATTACCGGTTTTGCAATTTGCCTAGGAACAGGGGAGACTCTGTCCGTCTTCCCTAAAATCTTGCCCGGGTTTGGTTTGGGTTGTGGTTAGATTGATTGATAGAACTTCCGGTCTCGAGAGGGAACGGGGTGTTACAGGTGGTATCAGAGCTTGTCTAGCTCATAAGCCGCGACAAGGTCCTCGGTCTGGTGGGTAGTGACCCTTGAATGTATGCTTGTTAAGTGTGTCTTGAAAGTGTATGCTTGTATGTGAGATTGTGTGTCTTGACCTGAATGTGTGCTCCTATGTGATATAGGTATGTGTTATGTGTTAATTGTGTGCTAAGTGAAGTGAAGTGTCTAGTTGTGCATTGAATTGACCTATCGAAATGGCATCGTGAATCGAATTGATCTCGTGAATTGTTATTTGCTTGGAGTATTGCATGTAATGTGTGTATTAGATGTCTTGAATTGGTTATACCGTGATTTGAATTGATTATGTTGTGCTTGAATTGATTGTCATGTTTGAATGACTTTGATGATTAAATTGTTTTATAAACTCTCTTATAAACTTGCTTGCATAATAGCTTAAGGCATGGGTATAAATATGATATATTGGCATTCATACATGTCCTATGGAAATGGTAAGTAAGTCCTCTTCCTCCCCTGAAGAAAGTGGTTCACCGCTGGCTTTTCAAGGTGTATGGATTGGCAGGAAATGAATGGCATTTGACTAGCCTTTATTTGGGAATTGGTGTTTGCTTTTGGAGCTCGGTTATTGGCAAATCTCTATGGTCCTCCTCTGTGCTTAACAGTTGTGAAAGGGTAGCTTTCTCTTGGGGTTTTATTTGGTTATTCTTTGGAGCATTCTTTGGTTTTCTTAATGGGTATTCTTTGGAGACTTCTGTTGGCATTTCTCGGTGGATTTGGCTATTGGGATTTTAATCGGCCTTACTGCACAGTAATATCTATGGTGTCACGCCCCGACCCGACCCCGCGAAAGGCCAAGCCCGGACCCGACACACGGACGGAGTTTCCTCTGTACCGCGGACGATCCGAAAACCCTAAAATCAATATAACACTTGCGAAAGCCATATAATAGTAATCAAACCAGCCAACTTTCTTCCAAACATACATTTCCTATTAACCAACTTTCCAAACCCAAAATGATAAGCATACTACACAGGTATTCATGCCACTAAACCATTAGCTATTAGCATGCATTTCTTCACTAGTCATCCGAGTATAAGTTTACAATTTTACTAACTTTAATCCATTACATCATAAGACCATTAAAGGTCTCAAAATAGGAAAATACATACAAGGCTACAAGCCTCAAAATTAAGCGACCTTCACGCAATATACATAACAAGCAAGGTTTGCACAAAACTGGTAACCAACCACCAGCAAAGCAGGGAAGTGCTATCACGGAAACACCTCCACCTGCTCCTCTTCCTCTATTACCTCGAGAGGGTTTGCTTCAACTACTCCTGTAAAAACATGGTATAGAAAGGAATGAGCAAAAACTATTGCTCAGCGAGGGCAATTGGTCTCAAGGACGGAGATGAGAGGAGTATGCAATGCAATTAGCCAAGCAATACATACAAAACATATAAAGATACATCCAAAGCCAACAATAAAGCAAGGCAAGTATTTAAAGCTGCAAACACTCAATTAAAGGATACGATACTCTTTTCACGAGCAACTTTCAAACACGAATTCGATGACGACGCGCCGGCCCAAAACCACCTTATAACACCAGTTTGGAATACCCCGGAAGTATCCATCAACCTACGACCCAAATCTCCCTGGGAGGCAACCCAAGCGAGAAAGGGAATAGCAGCGGAGCTAGAGCAACCAACACTGGCAACCCAAGGCTACCCAGAGAGGCCCATCACTCACGCGCGAGACACTATGCAATGCAAGACTCGATACAAGGCGATAAACAAGCGATAAAGCCACACGTGGGAGAATAACAAAGTAGGTTACTCTCGCACGCAATAGCAGCAATTGATAAGCAATTCGATCCAAAACAACTCAAACAAGTATTTCAAGTAATTCTAAGCATTCTATAGGCATAAAGACAAGAAAACACACAAAAACACAAATCGGCCCCAACTATCAAAACGCTACCATTTCCAAACGAGCCACGAGTTCTGGAAACCGACTTCGCCAACCCTCCTAGGTCACCATAAGGCACGTTTAAAGACCCCGAAACCTTACTTTATCCTAGAACTCGCGCAAAGCCCCGATTTCCCCCTTTCTTGTTTGAACTACAACTATAACAACCAAACACCCAACCAACACCATAATCGCACCAAAAGTGCTTCCATGGCTTCCCGAAGCAATGCCAACACGCAAAACGAGAAAATGCTAAAGTCGACCTAAACGACCCCGACTTTCCCAAAGGTATAATTCTCGTTTTTTCCACTACGCAACCCAAACAAACCACACATTTTAGCATTCTAGCATACCTAGCACGTTTCTACATCAACGGAAAGCATAACAGCGCAACTTCAACATTTCAAGGTTTTACTATTCATAAAATACTATTCATTTAACAATTTAATTTGCAATCACAACATTTAACCGCAGAAAATGTTACAAAGCTATAAATACATGTTCTACAAATGCCAAGGAACATTCTAGAAGCATCAAATCGATTTAAATAACGATCTACGGATAAATCTAAAAATTGACAAAGTTAACATACACAACGTATAAATGCGCAAATAACATGCTTCCCTCACCTCAGGTACTCCTAGTCGCTAGGAAAACAACATTGGTTGCCTCGGAAACCACCCCGCACGAGCTCTCGCGAAGATTGATCGATTGGAAGGTGAAAGATTTTTTTTTTCTTCAATGAAGCTCACGGCCTGCTGGTCACTGTTTTGATGCTGTTTTTTATTTATTTATTATGCTAAGTTATAAGCTTATAAGGTGTTAAATGGTCAAAGTTGGTCAAGGGCTAAGTCAAACTACTTAAGACTTGGTCAAAGGCCCCTATTTTGAGCGTTTTAAAACCGTTTTAGCTAAGGTAAGGTCAATTAAAGCTAGCAACATTTAAAATATAAAATTTAAGTCATCTAAATACTAGTTTCACTATTTGCTGAGGACTGGAAATCGTTCTCTAGCTATCGCTCCTTAAATACAATGCACGTTGCGTCGGCGAGAAAGTAACAATTAATTCACAAAGAATTTAAGGAAATATAATTTTCAAAATAATAAACAAAGAAAATTCACATTTCGGGCTCGGGTATTACATATGGTATATGTGTCTCGGTCCTTATTGGTGTGATACTGTCATCCTGATTGGAAATTTTTCAATGGTATTTTCTGGAATTCTCAGTGGCCAATTATTTAATATTTACTTATTAGGCAAACTTGGCTACTTTCTTATTGGAGCATTGTTTCGGATATCTTCTTCAGTGTTCCTCAGTAGGTTTGGTATTTGGAGTTCCTATCAGAGTTATTGTATAATACTACTTAGGGTATTCTTTGAAATTCTTATTGGGCGTTCTATTGGTATTTTCCTTATTGGAAAGGTTGCATGAAGTTTTCACTTGGCAAATAGTGAAGAGGCCTCAGAGTTTGGCTTTGGTGGGAAACTATGTTTGTTATTCAACTTGGTTGTTTTATTAGGCACATTATATTTTCTCTGCTATTTCCTTTGACATTCCTCTCAGCATTTGATACCAAAACTCAGAATCTAATTGGGTGTCCCATGGGGTTATTATTTGGAAGGCTTCTTTAGAACTTTGAAATATATTTGATTGGGTTCTTAGTATTTTCTTCAGCACTCTTAACAGGGCATTCTTCTATGAAATTCATGACCAGTGGGGTACTTATTTGGACCTCTGGATGGAACCTTTGTTTGAGCCTTTATTTGGCTACTTGTTTGGGAATTCTCGGGCAGTAATAGTTGAACTTCTACTCGAGATTCGTGTATGGGGTATTCATTTAGTATTCTTCTTATCATTAATATGTGATGTGATTTTATCTACAGTATCTTTGCTTAGGTCTTTATTGGTATTATCTCGGCGCTTTTGGTTGGAATTTTATTCTTCTTTGGTATTCGTGTCAACGGGATTCTTCAATCGATGAAGATTAGTCAGAATTGGATTTCAGATGATGCTGAGTTCTATTGGAAGAAGAATTGCGAGGACGCAATTGTTTTAAGGGGGGAAGGATGTGATACCCCGAACCTGGCATGTATTCAATAGCATTTAAAGTTCATTTAAATTGCATTTTATTAACCTTTCACCTTCTTTGACCAAACTAGTTGACTTTTCATCTACATTGACCAACTAGGACAAGGTGAAAATTTTTGAAATGTTTAATAAAGGGCAAACTTGGGATTAGAAATAAAAAATGCAATGTTAAGTTAGTCAAATTTTGGGTCAAATTTGGAATTAAATCTGAACCAATTGGGGAAGAGTTAGGTAGAAAATTATATATGGTTGGAAAGCTCTATGAGTCTAGTTTCTGAGGCTTCAAACCGTTCGTGAATTGGAATTTTCTAGAAGAAGTTATGGCCATTTTCGTAAGGTCGCGCATAGCTGTTTTGGTTTAGCGGGTTGACCGAAGCTTTGACCATTTGTCATCTTTTATTTATGTATGAAATACGAAACAAAGGGAAAAAACCAGAAAAATAAAGGCCATGGCTGAAACCATGGAGGAAAAAGAAAAAAAAAAACATTTCAACTTCAAACCTTCATTTCGTCGCGTGAGCTTGTGCGGGATGGTTTTCGAGGCATCCAGCGTGGTTTCCCTAGCGTCTAGGAGCGTCTAAGGTGAGAGTTTCATTGTTATTTGCGCATTTGAAATATTTGTGTCTAAACTTTGATTTTTGGATTTTATGCGTAGATTGTTGTTTTAATCGTTTTGTTGCTTAAAGAATGTTCCTTGTTGATTGTAGAACATGTATTTATAGTTTTTTAACATTTTCTGCTGTTAAATGTTGAGATTGCAATTTAAATTGATTAATGAATAGTATTTTATAAATAGTAAACCCTTGAAACGATGAAGTTGCTCCGTTATGCTGTCCGTTGATGTAGAAATGTGCTAGGTGTGCTAGAATGCCTAAATGCATGGTTTGTTTGGGTTGCGTAATGGAAAAAATAGGAATTATGCTTGGTGAAAGTCGGGGTCGTTTAGGTCGAGTTTAGCGTTTTCTCGTTTTGCGTGATGGCATTGTTTCGGGAGGCCATGGAAGCACTTTTGGTGCGATTATGGTGTTGGTTGGGTGTTTCGTTAGTATAGTTGTAGTTCAAACGAGCAAAGGAGGAAATCGGGACTTTGTGTGAATTCCAGGGTTAAGTAGGGTTTTGGGGTCTTTAGACGTGCCTTATGGTGACGTAGGAGGATTGGTGAAGTCGGTTTTCAAAGCTCGTGGCTCGTTTGAAAGTAGTAGTGTTTTGAAGTTGGGGTCATTTTTGTGATTTTGTGTGTTTTCATAGAATATTGCTTATAGTATGTTTATATTGATTATAGAATGCTTATATTGCTCATAGAATGATTATATTGATTATAGTATGCTTATATTGCTTATAGAATGCTTATGTTGCCTATAGAATGCTTAAAATGCCTATAGAATGCTTGTTATTGCTTGATAATGTTAGTTGGTGTTGTTCTTGTTACTTGTTTGATTGCAAATGCTTGTTAATGCTTATTACACTTGTTGGAGTTGATTATTGATTGAAATGTTTATCGATTGTTGAGAATGCTTGATATTGCTCGTTTATTGCCTTGTATCGAGTCTTGCATTGCATAGTGTTTCGCGCGTGAGTGATGGGCCTTTCTGGGTAGCCTCGGGTTGCCAGTGTTGGTTGCTCTAGCTCCGCTGCTATTCCCTCTTCTCGCTTGGGTTGCCTCCCAGGGAGTTTTGGGTCGTAGAATTGATGGATACTTCCGGGGTATTCCAAACTGGTGTTATAAGGTGGTTTGGGCCGGCGCGTCATCGTTAATGTCATCGGAATTGTGATCGGTACATTACTCGCTCGAGTGATCCATAGCCTTCAAAGTGTGGTATAGCTTTGATTGGTAGTGTTAATGATTTTCTTAATTGTTTATTGTATTGTTGTATATATTGAATGCCTTTTATTGATTGTATTGCTTAATTGTACCTATTTGCATTGCACGATCTTCTTTCTCTCAACCTCGATATCTATCTCGCCCTCACTGAGTATATGTGTTGTGTATACTCACTCCTCACCACCACATTTTAGGAAATGTCATGTTAGCTGGAAAGTTCGTGATTTCGTGAAAGTTCGTGCCTGAAGAGTTGTCTTGCGTGCCTATGTGGCTTGAGTGTTGAAGATGTAAAGATATATGATTTCATATGTTGTATGTATTTATTGTTAAAATAAATGTAATTTAAATTTAGCTAAGTAGTTAAGGTGAATTGATAAGCTAGTTTATGTAATCAGTTAGCATAGCTTAACTTCACAGCATGTTTGTAATGTCTAGAGGAAAAGAGTTAGAATGACATGATAGTTTATTTTATACAGTAGCTTAGTGTGGTTTTATTATCTAGTTTGAATGTACTTGTCAAAAATGAAAAGAGATATGTTAGCTTTTAAATTGGAAATGTATGTATACTTGCTGAGTTTAAATTGTTGTGAACCAAGGCTCGGATGGCCTTGAGGTGGTTGAATGGTTGGACACGGTGTTGGTCCATTTATATTCTATTACAGGTTTTGCAATTTGCCTAGAAACATGGGAGACTCTGTCCGTCTTCCCTAAAATCTTGCCGGGGTTTGGTTTGGGTTGTGGTTAGATTGATTGATAGAACTTCCGGTCTCGAGAGGGAACGGGGTGTTACATATTCACTGTTTATCTATTGTATTAATTGTGTTAAGTTGCTGCATTGCACGTCCCCGGTAGACCTTATCCCTCACTGAGCAATTGTGATTGCTCATACCTCGCTAAACATGTTTCAGGTGGTGCAGTTGGAGGAGTTACCTTGGTTGCTGTGTACTATTACTTGAGATTGGAGTGATTGCTTGCTAAACTGTAGAAGACCATGCTTCTCTACTTTATGTTCTATTTTGGAGCCTAAGGGCTTATGTATATATATTTGAGTGGTTGCAAATTTGAAAGCTAAGTGGATGTAGTAAATGTTATAGAATTGTGGCATGTAATAACTTATGCTTCTGCTTCTAGCTACGTTGCATCCTTGGGTGTGAATGAACGTGTGACGCCCGAGATTTAGCCATGCATTTAATTACTGTTGCATCCTTTGTTTGCGCATCTCTTTCTATGTCTTATTAACTGTCTTCTTAAGTTACTATTTACTCCATTTTTAAACAGCATTCTATTAGTGAATTAGCAATTTTATTAAATCATATTAATTGTTAAAGTAGTGAAAAAAATGTGCAATTGAGCTAGAGGCGATAGGAGAGCCTATTTAGAAAATGATTTTAGTAGTTTAATGAATAGTGTTACGTAACTAATTTAGAGTTTTAATTAACTAGCACACATGCTTCACTTTAGACTCGTTTTAAGCTTGCTACGCGCATTTTAATTGACCACTTAAACACCCAAACTTGACCCCACCCAACCATACACCTTATATATCAACATAAGCTCATAAAATGCATAAGAAAAAAAATAAAAGCTGGAAAACAGGGCAGAAACCCGACAGCCCTTCTTGCTCCTTGGAGGAATTTTTTCATCATCAACTCTTCAATCCAAGCCTAGCCAAGCCTTGAGCAACTAGTGTAGGGTGTTTGCAAGCTTCCTAGGTGCTCCTACGCTCATTGGTGAGGGATTTCACGGCTTATTTTCGCATTTCCAAATAGTTGCTATTTTCTTGATTTGTTGAAAATGTGTTCAAATGCTATTGTATTGATTATCTATGCTATTATACCATGTATATGAATGCTAGGGAACACATTTGAGCCATCGTTTCGCTTTTTAAACGGTTAGAATCGTTAGTTTGATTTTTAGGGTGAATAGTGACGAGAATTCTAGGGTTTTGTTAAATCGCGCGTTTTAACTTGATTCAATGCTTCTAATAGATGCCTTAGGTACTAGTGAAGGTAGTCTAATAGCCCCGTGCACTTGCATTGTCCTAAAATCGCATAAAACGTAAAATAGTCGACTTTAACAAAGGGCTTTCGGGGTTAATGCGAATCTGGGTGGATTCGGGCTTCACTTCTAGTATTCTTAGGCTACCTAGGTGCTATAGAAGCTTTGATATCCCTTGTTTGAAGCCCGGACAATGTATGTGTAGTTTAAAGCCATAAGAGGGAATTTGGGGCTTTCGGGGTAATCGCGGGCGTTTGAATGAGTTGGAGGGTTGAGAGGGTACCTTGAGGGTTAGTTAGAAGCTTGGGAGAGTTTCCCTTGAAAATGGAATCATTAACCTTGGTTTGGAAGAGAAATAGTTTGAAAAACAAAGGGGTTTAGGTGCAATTTCGGTTGACTCACACTTCTAAACCCATGGCAGGACTCCTTAAGTGTTTATATGTGGTTTCAAGTTGATTTGGAGCTTTTGGTATGATTCTATGCTTATTTTGTATATGTTCCTTTGTAAAACTGCATATTTGCTTATATAATTGTTCTATTCTATTTGTATCGAGATCAACCTACTTTGTTGATCTTCCTATGTGTTAATGCTTATATTATTGTTATTAACTTGCCATTGTTAAGTGCATTGCATAGTAGTTGCGCAACCATAGTGTCAGGGACGGATGTGTTGAATATCGGCTGGGCGGCAGAGGGCTTGCCGGTGGATATTCAAACTCCGTGCCTTAGTCCCTCATTCGCCTGGTCCAGAGATTGCCAGGGGATGTTGGGTTGTAGGATTATCGGGGTACATCCGGAGTACACCCACTGGAGTGTTTGGGGATTATGCCGGCTTATCGTGATCGTGCTCGTGGTTCGTGGATCGTGAATGAAGACCAGTGAAGATTGGTGTATAGGGGATTGTGTGATATGTATCCTTTTAAACGTGTGGTTACTTAAGTTATCATTGTTTCTTTAATTGTCTAAATGTTATTGTTGTATAATTGTATTATCTGTTGCATTGCACGCCCCGGGACTATATCCCTCACTGGGCAATAGTGGTTGCTCATACCTCGTATATGCTTCAGGAGACACTGAGGGTGATCCCCAGCTTGTTGAGTTAGTTGAGGAAGAGGAAGTTCAGACTGATCCTTTACCTTAGTTGCTGTGCCTGATAGCTTGAGGTGGTTTAAATTCATGCTGCTTTGTGGAAGCCTCAACTGTTTATCTTATGTCCTATTTTGTGGCCTAAGGGCTATGTATCTTATTGTGTAAAGTTGAAGGATAGTAGATTGTGGTGTCGAATTGGAAGCCATGTCTTGTAATAACTTTTATTCCTGTTTTTATTTCCTCGCATGCTTGGGAGTGAATGGCTTATGGTAGAAATGTTTTATCTTTTAATTATGTCTTATTGATATCCTAGAATGTCATGGCTACTAGACTATGTTGTAAACAAATTTCTTGCATGCTTGTGTGATTTTGGTATTGTTGTTGCTTCAAGGCTCGGATGGCCTTGAAACTTTATATATATTGCCATGGAAAGTTTGTTTACCTTGTAGTTACCTTATTTGTAAGTTTACAGGTTTTCAGAATGTCCACGGTACAGGGGAGACTCTGTCCGTGTGTTGGGTCCGGACTTAGTCTTTAGCTTGGGGGTTGGGTCGGGGCGTGATATTTAAGTGGTATCAGAGCTATAGATTGCATGAAGCCGGGTTAAATTTCTCGGTCTGTGGGTAGAGATTTGTTATATGACTTTGTGAATGTATGAGTCTTTGATTTTGATGTGCCTAAGTGAAATTTGAATTAGGAATGAACATGCTAGCATGTAAATAAAATATCAAGAGTCTAGAATGTCAAGTATAATCTAGTGACTTATGTGTAGTTCAAGAATGTGGAATATTTATTTGAATTTCTATGTACTTGACTTTATGTGAATCTATTTGGACTTTTCTTTATGTGTTTACTTATAAATTGCATATATACATATGTATACCTGTCATAACACTCTGCATTCTAGCTATTCGAGATGGGGCCCCGCCGTCGTACTGAGAATCAGAATGTTGGTGGAGAACCAGAGGGGGTTCATGGGCAAGAAGCTGAGGTGGCAGAAAATGCACCGCAGGTTCAAGAACCGAGCACTGCACAGATCTTGGCCACGATGGCCACTGCTATGAACACCATCGCCCAGTTTGTGACACAGTAGGGTCAGACAGGGGTCGTTGGAGGTAATCAGGCTGCGAGAGCCGGAGGTAGTGGCCCTACCGGGGGTAATCTGTATGACCGGTTTATTCATCATGGGGCCTATACTTTCTTTAGAGAACCGGACGATATGAAGGCTGAGATGTGGCTGAGGAAGTTTGAGAGAGTGGCAGCAATACTTGAGTGCCATGATGACAGGAAGATTACTTATGCCACTTTCCTTCTTGAGGGTGATGCTGAAGATTGGTGGCGTACCGTCAGTGAGAAATGGGAAGCCGAGGGGATTCATCATTCGTGGGCCGACTTTGTCCGAGAATTCCGAGACAAGTACATATCGGTGGTTGCCCGCAAGAGGCGTCAATCAGAGTTCATAAACTTGAAACAGGGGAGTATGTCAGTAGATCAATACGAGGCTACTTTTACCCGGCTTTCCCGTTACACGCCAGCTTTGATACAGCCGGAGGACATGAAGATCCAGAGGTTCATCCTGGGTTTGAGGAGGGATATTATGCTGAATTTGTCTGCAAATGATTTTCCTAATTACGCTGCAGTAGTTCGAGCCGCCTCAAGATATGAGAAACGCAAGGCCGATGTGTTAGCCGAGACCAGTCAATCGAGTAAGCGGTTTCAGTCTCAGAGTCAAGGGTACCAGGGACAGGCTTTATCAGTTGGGCAGAGTACACAGCCGAGGCAGACTCAGAGTTATACAGGGCCTACTCAGACTCAGACACGACCAGTTCAGAGTCAGACTCAGAGTCAATTCCGTCCAGCAGTTTCCCGTTCGCAGCAGGGTAGTTTAGCTACCTCTACTTACAGAGCTCCTTCGGGAGGCACTATTGCAAGACGTCACCAGCAGTGCAGCTTCTGTTAGCGCCAGGGCCACACTGAGGATGTTTGTTGGAAGAAACATAACAAATGTACAGGTTGCGGTAGTGATCAGCACAGGGTTAAAGACTGTCAGAAATTTAAGAACCCTAGAGGTCAGACGTCAGCTCAGAACTCTCAGACCAGGGCACCAGCTGCAGCACCACCACCACGAGGTCAGGCCCGTGTATTTGCTTTGGATGCTGAGGAGCTTCCGGATACTACCGCTGTGGTAGAAGGTATTTTTCTTCTTAATGATCAATCAGTTAAGGTTTTAATTGATTCCGGGGCTTCGCATTCTTTTATTACTCCTACTTGTGCACAAAATGCTAAACTGAAACATGATAAACTATTGCATGAGATTGTGGTTTATACTCCTATGGGTCCGAAGTTTGTTACTAGATCTATTTGCAGAGCATGTAGTATTTTTATTGAGGGTCGTGTTTTTCCTGCTGATTTGATTATCCTACCCTTCAATGACTTTGAAATTATATTGGGGATGGACTGGTTAAGTAAATATTATGCCCAGCTTGATTGTAGAAAGAAGATTGTGTATCTAGAAATGCCTGACCAGCCTGTACTTAAAATAGTTGGTAGTAGGAAATCTACGGGAACTCCTATTATTTCTTCTATTAGAGCATCTAAATTATTGAGCAAGGGTTGTGAGGCTTATCTTGCTTATTTGATTAATCAACCTGTGGATCAATTGAAATTGAATGATGTACCTATCGTGAGGGAGTTTCCGGGGGTCTTTCCGGAGGAATTACCTGGGTTACCGCCTGATAGAGAGATAGAGTTCATGATTGATTTATTGCCGGGGACTTCACCCATCTCTAGGACTCTGTATAGAATGGCTCCACCTGAATTGCAAGAATTGAAAGTTCAATTGCAGGGCTTGCTTGAGAAGGGATTCATTCAGCCGAGTTCTTCGCCTTGGGGTGCGCCAGTCCTATTTGTTAAAAAGAAAGACGGATCTCTTCGCCTATGCATTGATTATCGGGGTTTTAATCAGGTAACCATCAAAAATAAATATCCTTTGCCTTTAATTGAAGAGTTATTTGATCAGTTGCAAGGTGCTAGGGTATTCTCTAAATTCGATCTGAGGCAGGGCTATTATCAGCTGAGGATTAAGAAAGATGATGTTCCTAAAACTGCTTTTAGAACTCGATATGTCCATTATGAGTTTGTTGTCTTGCCGTTTGGTCTTACTAATGCTCCCGCCGCATTCA
The DNA here is from genome assembly GCA_037974665.1 of Ehretia macrophylla. Lineage (NCBI taxonomy): Eukaryota > Viridiplantae > Streptophyta > Magnoliopsida > Boraginales > Ehretiaceae > Ehretia > Ehretia macrophylla. The sequence goes on along the minus strand of CM075780.1, from coordinate 17,853,476 downwards.
TGGACTTGATGCAGAGGGTATTCCGTCCTTATCTGGACCAATTTGTGGTCATATTCATTGATGATATTCTTGTCTATTCTAAATCTGAGGCGGAACATGAACAGCATCTCAGAATTGTGTTGCAGACTCTTCAGGAGCATCAGTTGTTTGCAAAGTTTAGCAAATGTGAATTTTGGCTTAAGCAAGTTGCTTTTCTTGGCCATATTATCTCGCAGGATGGTATTTCTGTTGATCCAGCGAAGATTGAAGTGGTGTTATCTTGGAAATGACCTGAAACTGTAACAGAAATTCGTAGCTTCCTTGGTTTAGCTGGGTATTATCGGAGGTTTGTCAAGGATTTCTCTAAGATTGCAGGGCCTTTAACTCAACTTACTCAGAAGAAAACAGTATTTGACTGGAATGATAAATGCGAGGCCAGCTTCCAGGAATTGAAGAAGAGATTGACTACAGCTCCTATTCTTGCTTTACCTGAGGGTTATGATAATCTGGTGATCTATAGTAATGCTTTGAAGGAAGGTCTGGGTTGTGTATTGATGCAGAATGGCAGGGTTATTGCTTATGCTTCCAGGAAACTGAAGCCTTATGAACTCAACTATCCGACTCATGATCTTGAGCTTGCAGCTATCATTCTTGCATTAAAGAAATGGCGTCATTATCTCTGGGGTAACAAGTTTGAAATCTTTACAGATCATAAGAGCTTGAAATATCTATTTTCACAGAAAGAGTTGAACATGAGGCAGAGGCGTTGGCTGGAATTACTTGAGGACTATAACTGCACTATTAACTATCTTCCGGGTAAGGCTAATATTGTTGCTGATGCTTTGAGCCGAAAGGCTACTGTTGCTAGCTTGATTATCAAGGATTGAGAATTCATGGAAGAATTATGCTTATGGAAGCCTAATACTTCAGATTCTGGTATTCAATTCGCAAGTTTACAGCTTCAATCTCTATTATTATCCAGGATTCGAGAAGCTCAACAGGCTGATCTTCAATTATTGAAAGTCTTAGAGAATTCTAAAGGGGGAGAGTCAGATTTCAAACTGCACGATGATGGTATTCTCAAATTCAAAGGTAGAATCTGTATTCCGAATGATCCAAATCTGAAGAAGGATATTCTTGCTGAGGCACACAGTTCTAGATATACTATCCATCCAGGCAGTACTAAAATGTATAAAGATTTGAAGCAGAATTTCTGGTGGAATAATATGAAGAGAGAAATTGCTGACTATGTTGCTCGATGTCTTACTTGTCAGAAAGTTAAAGCAGAACATCAGAGACCTGCAGGATTGTTGCAGCCTTTGGCTATTCCTGTTTGGAAATGGGATCATATTACCATGGATTTCGTATCAGATTTACCGAGGTCTTCGAAGGGTAATGACTCAGTTTGGGTTATTGTGGATAGACTGACCAAGACTTCTCACTTCATTGCTAAAAAGAAGTCTGATTCTCTTGATAAGTTGGTAGAGTTGTATATTGAGAATGTTGTCCGACTTCATGGAATTCCAAAGAGTATCGTGTCAGATAGAGATCCCAGATTCACATCTCAGTTCTGGCAGAAGATTCAGAAAGCTTTGGGCACGACTTTGAATTTCAGTACAGCTTATCATCCTCAGACAGATGGTCAATCCGAGAGAACTATCTTAATCCTCGAGGATATGCTACGGGCTTGTATTTTGGACTTCGGTAAGAGTTGGGAGAAGTATTTGCCACTCGCAGAGTTCGCCTATAACAATAGTTATCAAGCTACTATTGGTATGGCACCTTATGAGGCACTGTATGGGCGTAAAAGCCGGTCTCCTCTCTACTGGGATGATGTTGGTGAAATGAAGACGGTCGACCCTATTCTCTTACCTGAAATGAACAAAATGATTGATCATGTGCAGCTTATCCGAAAAAGAATGCTTACAGCACAGAGCCGACAAAAGAGTTATGCAGATAGACGCCGTCGTGATCTGAAATTTGCTGTGGGGGATCGAGTATTTCTGAAAATTTCTCCTCGCAAGGGTTTGATTCGGCATGGTAAAGGAGGTAAACTCAGTCCTCGATATGTGGGACCATTTGAGATAACTGAAACTATTGGTGAATTGGCTTACCATTTAGCTTTACCTCCCAGTCTGGGCAGAATTCATGATGTATTCCATGTTTCTATGCTTCGGAAGTTTCAACCAGATCCCTCTCACATACTTGAGCCGGAACCGCTAGAGATCAGTGAAACTTTGACCTACACAGAGAAACCTCTTCGAATTGTTGATCAGAAAGTTCAGGAGCTGAAGACTAAAAGCATTCCGATGGTTAAAGTTCTGTGGGATCATCACGGAGTAGAGGATGCTACGTGGGAGAGAGAGGATCAGATGCGGGAGCGGTATCCAGAGTTATTTGCCGAATCATGTAAGAATTGCGTGGACGCAATTAGTTTAAGGGGGAGAGGATGTGACGCCCGAGATTTAGCCATGCATTTAATTATTGTTGCATCCTTTGTTTGTGCATCTTTTTCTATGTCTTATTAACTGTCTTCTTAAGTTACTATTCACTCCGTTTTTAAACAGCATTCTATTAGTGAATTAGCAATTTTATTAAATCATATTAATTGTTAAAGTAGTGGAAAAAATGTGCAATTGAGCTAGAGGCGATAGGAGAGCCTATTTAGAAAATGATTTTAGTAGTTTAATGAATAGTATTACGTAACTAACTTAGAGTTTTAATTAACTAGCACACATGCTTCACTTTAGACTCGTTTTAAGCTTGCTAAGCGCATTTTAATTGACCACTTAAACACCCAAACTTGACCCCACCCAACCATACTCCTTATATATCAACATAAGCTCATAAAATGCAAAAAAAAAAAAAAATAAAAGCTGGAAAACAGGGCAGAAACCCGACAGCCCTTCTTGCTCCTTGGAGGAATTTTTTCATCATCAACTCTTCAATCCAAGCCTAGCCAAGCCTTGAGCAACTAGTGTAAGGTGTTTGCAAGCTTCCTAGGTGCTCCTACGCTCATTGGTGAGGGATTTCACGGCTTATTTTCGCATTTCCAAATAGTTGCTATTTTCTTGATTTGTTGAAAATGTGTTCAAATGCTATTGTATTGATTATCTATGCTATTATACCATGTATATGAATGCTAGGGAACACATTTGAGCCATCGTTTCGCTTTTTAAACGGTTAGAATCGTTAGTTTGATTTTTAGGGTGAATAGTGACGGGAATTCTAGGGTTTTGTTAAATCGCGCGTTTTAACTTGATTCAATGCTTCTAATAGATGCCTTAGGTACTAGTGAAGGTAGTCTAATAGCCCCATGCACTTGCATTGTCCTAAAATCGCATAAAATGTAAAATAGTCGACTTTAACAAAGGGCTTTCGGGGTTAATGCGAATCTGGGTGGATTCGGGCTTCACTTCTAGTATTCTTAGGCTACCTAGGTGCTATAGAAGCTTTGATATCCCTTGTTTGAAGCCCGGACAATGTATGTGTAGTTTAAAGCCATAAGAGGGAATTTGGGGCTTTCGGGGTAATCGCGGGCGTTTGAATGAGTTAGAGGGTTGAGAGGGTACCTTGAGGGTTAGTTAGAAGCTTGGGAGAGTTTCCCTTGAAAATGGAATCATTAACCTTGGTTTGGAAGAGAAATAGTTTGAAAAACAAAGGGGTTTAGGTGCAATTTCGGTTGACTCACACTTCTAAACCCATGGCATGACTCCTTAAGTGTTTATATGTGGTTTCAAGTTGATTTGGAGCTTTTGGTATGATTCTATGCTTATTTTGTATATGTTCCTTTGTAAAACTGCATATTTGCTTATATAATTGTTCTATTCTATTTGTATCGAGATCAACCTACTTTGTTGATCCTCCTATGTGTTAATGCTTATATTATTGCTATTAACTTGCCATTGTTAAGTGCATTGCATAGTGGTTGCGCAACCATAGTGTCAGGGGCGGATGTGTTGAATATCGGCTGGGCGGCAGAGGGCTTGCCAGTGGATATTCAAACTCTCTGCCTTAGTCCCTCATTCGCCTGGTCCGGAGATTGCCAGGGGATGTTGGGTCGTAGGATTATCGGGGTACATCCGGAGTACACCCACTGGAGTGTTTGGGGATTATGCCGGCTTATCGTGATCGTGCTCGTGGTTCGTGGATCGTGAATGAAGACCAGTGAAGATTGGTGTATAGGGGATTGTGTGATATGTATCCTTTTAAACGTGTGGTTACTTAAGTTATCATTGTTTCTTTAATTGTCTAAATGTTATTGTTGTATAGTTGTATTATCTGTTGCATTGCACGCCCCGGGACTATATCCCTCACTGGGCAACAGTGGTTGCTCATACCTCGTATTTGTTTCAGGAGACGCTGAGGGTGATCCCCAGCTTGTTGAGTTAGTTGAGGAAGAGGAAGTTCAGACTGATCCTTTACCTTAGTTGCTGTGCCTGATAGCTTGAGGTGGTTTAAATTCTTGCTGCTTTGTGGAAGGCTCAACTGTTTATCTTATGTCCTATTTTGTGGCCTAAGGGCTATGTATATGCTTATTGTGTAAAGTTGAAGGATAGTAGATTGTGGTGTCGAATTGGAAGCCATGTCTTGTAATAACTTTTATTCCTGTTTTTATTTCCTCGCATGCTTGGGAGTGAATGGCTTATTGTAGAAATGTTTTATCTTTTAATTATGTCTTATTGATATCCTAGAATGTCATGGCTACTAGACTATGTTGTAAACAAATTTCTTGCATGCTTGTGTGGTTTTGGTATTGTTGTTGCTTCAAGGCTCGGATGGCCTTGAAACTTTATATATATCGCCATGGAAAGTTTGTTTACCTTGTAGTTACCTTATTTGTAAGTTTACAGGTTTTCAGAATGTCCACGGTACAGGGGAGACTCTGTCCGTGTGTCGGGTCCGGACTTAGTCTTTAGCTTGGGGGTTTGGTCGGGGCGTGACAGAACGGATGTATGGTTGGCTGTAATTTCTAAGAATGTTTAATTGCTAACAAAGAATGGTATGATAAGCGAATGAAGACAAAGATTTTATGACTATGGTTGCATACTTGTATGTGTTTATATTGTCTTGTGTTGCTTAAGGCTCAAATGGTCTTAAAGTTGAGATTTCAATTAGAAATGTTGTTCCTTTTGCTTTGTGTTTTATTTGAATGCTTACAGGTTTCCAGAATGTCCACGGTACAGGGGAGACTCTGTCCGTTTTCCCTAAAATTTTGAGTCCGGATTGGAATTGGGTTGTGATTAGTATGGTTAATAGAAGTCCCGGTTTCGTGAGTAGTCGAGGCGTTACAGGGATAGGAAGAACAAAGTAGTAATCCCCGAGACGATTGGATTTTCTTATAGTGAGTGGAAGTAAAAGGTTCCATTAGCAGACCCACCCTTGTGAAGGGAAAAAATACATCCTGCGGAGGGAGTGAAGCGAGCTGCTTCTCATCTTTGAGGATCGGCATTCTATCTTGATTTTCTCTTTCTCCTAGGAGAGAGGACACAACAACATTTGCTTAGGAAATCGGGGACCACGTCCGATGAGGCGAGACTCACCTCATTCCAAGACACACTCACATTCGATTGCGGGAAAAGCCTCTATATCAGTCTTCCTTAAATGAAGGAATTCCATACTAGCGGCATTTCTTCCAGAAAGCTTTGGGACTAGGGAAGGAAATTAAAAATCAGTGACACCGCCATCTTTGCTCACTCTTGTTCAACGGAAATGGATTGAAAGGCTTAGGAGATATCGTCTGATTCAAGAGTGGCAGAACCGTTGACACCAGATGCTTGGGCGTCAACCGACTTCAAATGAAAGAAAGAGAATTGAGTTTCAATTTTCCACTCCTTTGAGGAGTGAGTGTAATTGAATAAAAGCCAAAATGAAAATCTAATAATAACAAACTGGGCTGAGCTTAAGTCTGAATATCAAAGTGAAACTGGGGAAAGAACTCGAAACCCTGGATTCCCAGTACTAGCCTACTTCTCCTCTTCTAGAAGACAAACTCTTCTAGGGAAAGAAAGACCACTGGCAGCCCTCCCTTTTCAATTCAAGATTGAATAAAGAAAAAGTCCTCAAATCAAAAAGGAGTACCCAAAAGATAGGTGCTTTCTTTTCTTACTTGACTATTATGGGATTCATTCCTCTTATCTTTCCCGAGGCTAGTCTATCTAATGGATGGAATCGACCAAGATTTGATCCAGTGCTGTTTCTGACTTCAAACTATTGGCTGGGAAAACTCTAAATAAAGGCACGTTGTGTATAGAGTTCACGGGAAGGAAGATTGCTTTCGCCTATTAGAGCAGAGGAAAGCAAACCAACAAAAATTCCTAGATGATTTCGATTAACATTTCGGGCTTCAGCTATTCACAAGATTCCTTCGGGCTTTCATGCCTTAGGCCAACAAGTCTAATCATTGACTGACAAATCCCCTTCTACAACATTGAATGTTAATGTTTTCTTTCAATTGTTGGCTGCTGTTATTGAAGAGGTTTCTCCTGCAATAGATATTGGCCGATCTACTTCCTTTGTTTAAGTGGAAAGCTAGGGATCAAAAATTCTTTCGCTTTTGTCAGAAGTTCCTTTGCCAGAGGTCAATTTTTCTTCTTTAAAAGAAGAACCAGGTACTTAGTTCTAGAGAGTACCAGAGATGGTTGTGTTTGTACAAGATTCGTGAAGCTAAGCACAAAAAATCTAGAGAAATTCCTAGATGATTCCGGTCTCTCTTTTAGAGTGCTAGTAGTGTTGGCGGATCGATTTGATATAGTAACCGCAGAGATTTGGTCCAACTCAAGTTTTGAACCCAAGTCTTTGTGTCAATTTCGAGCATTCTTCTTATGTAACCCTAGATTGACTTCCTTAGCCTTATCTTGAGTGGAAAGCCGGCGAACGTAATTCTTTTGCCAAATTCCTGTTCAAAGGCTCCTAAAAAACGTTTGATGGCACTTTCAGTCAATCCTCCATAGGAGGTTTGTACCTTGTGGGAGTCCGAACGTCCATTTTGTCAAACTGGAGTAGGAGTAGGGCTTTCAAGCCTAAGGTCGACCTGGTCAATCAAATGATTTTGTCTGGTTGAAAGTGGTCAACCTGTTTCTTCAAAAGAAGAGTCTTCGAGGACAAATTGAGTTTCCAAATCAGTAAGAATCTTGGTGTCATCCATTCCCTTGTTGGAGGCTAAATTCTCTCAATCTTCAGGGGAATTTCAGTACCAGGGGCCCGGTTTCCATCAATCATAGGTATGGCCAGTGTTGTGATTCCCTTATTCTCTTCCTCTGATCTAGACATTTATTATGATTTATAGGCTTCCTCTTCTACCAGAGACTGACTTTTCTGCTCTGCCGATTTTTTTTTATATTTCAAATAAGAATGTGAAGTATCTAAGAGTTGAGCCAAAAGTTCGATAAAAGCAAGCGCCACCTTCCTCTACCAGGAACCACTAGGTCCCTAAAGAGGTTCTTGGTCTCTAGGCTGAGAATAGGAACTGAGAAGGAGACAGATTCCATTCTACCACTGAGTTAAATAATGAAATTGTTACTTTACTTTAGATCTTTCGCTAAAGCGATACAATCTAAATGAAAGTACCTGGAAAAACAATGGAACCCAGTTCCACGACAAAAGAAAAGTCTATTTCAGGCTAAGCTGATGTATTTGCAGAGTCTTTTTCTCTAACTAGAATATATAAGAGCCCTCTTCCTTCTTTCGGGAATCGATTTGACGTTCAACTTTAGCTAATAGCTAGCCTAATCAAAGAGGCTATATCAAAGGTCTGGTGACGGTGAGGTATTGTAAAGCTCCCACACTCAAGTCCTATAGAGGCTAACTTAACCTAGGGTATGTCAAATACAGATTACCGGATTACCTTAATAGTTTCATAGCATAGCAGAGACAAACATATAGGCAAGTGGCTAGTGGTCGTCCTGACGAACCATCCATTCATCTCCTCTCCTTACAATCGAAATCTTGCCTATCCTAAAAAAGCCTTGTCCAAGGCCTCTTTCCTACGAAGCCTTGGAAAATTTTCACTTGAAATAGAAATATGTCTTCTAGCTCTTTACTATGCGACACTCACTATTTGTAATCATTCCTCCAATTCCCTCCTCGAATCCCTTCTTTTAATGGATCTTTTCTTGTGTTTAGGTTAGCTCTCTACTTTCATCTCTGCTTGCCTATCCTCCTCGTTTATTTGTCTTCATAGGTTGTGATCGTCTTAACGCCTAATATATCTTCAGGAAGAAGCCCAGTTAAAGCCCCCTCATAGAGGTGTAGTGTGTATTAGTGGTCGTCTCGACGCCTCTTTTTTTAGGAAGACGGTTAAAGCCCTTATCATAGATTACTAGTAGTCCCTTCAAATGTGATAAATCCTTTCGTTATGCACCTCACCCAATTGCCTTGTGAGTCTTTCTTCTCCCAAAAATGTTTTGAGCTTAAGTGCTAATGTGGTATGAGGGAAGGGATTTCTTCTTGTCTATTTAGCTTATTCTTTGGTCTACCAAATTTTTGGTCAATGTTGCGAGTGCCTTCATGCAGCAATACAATTCTCCAGAGAGTGAGTTGCTGATCATAATGCCTGCCCTTAGTAGGATTTCTAGTAATCAGTTCTAGGTTGGGGTGCGAATAGTAGCATAGTTTTTTAGTCATCTTCCTCTTACGTATTATTGTCTAGGGGCTTTGAAGTTCGTGCCTTTACTTATGTCATTAGCAAGGTGTAAACTACTCTGCTGCTCGCTTCATAAAGCTCTGCTCCTTGCTTTTCATCCTTTAGTATCTTGTTTTTCTCTTCTTCTACCTTTACTCGCTGCCTTGCCTTCGACAACTCAAACTAGGAGTGACCATTGTTTTCTTGTAGTTTCCATACGTCAGTGACCCTGTGTGACACCCCGACCTGTGCATATAATTATTTTATTAATGTGCATATATTTATATGTCTACTTTAATTATTTATATGTATTTGTTTGCATCAAATATCATATTTTTGGATTACGTGCATCTATTTCGTTTAACATGCATTTATGTGCATTCACATGCATTTAAGAGTTTTAAGTAACGTAGACATTATTTAAGTGTTATCAATTTGCAAATAGAAACTAGATTAGTTAGATTTCAACTAAATGTCGAACTAGTAAATATCAAATTAGTTAAAGGGGCAAGATAGACTTTTGAGTCTTTATAAAAAAAAAACCTACCTAATTTTGACCTTAATTAAAACAAATAAACTACACAAAACACACACACACAACACGTTTCAGCACACACACACACACAATTCAGCACACACACACGCAGGGAGAGAAGGAAAAGAAGGAAAAAGAAGAAAAAGGAAAGGAATTCAAGCCAAACTAAGTTAATTTCTTGCATATTCAACATGTACAAGGTGAGGGTTTGCATTTTTATGTGATCTCTTGAAATTTCTTGAAATTGTAGGTTACATAAATGTTGAAGTAGAGTTATTACATGCCTTTCTTAGACAACTAGCCTAGTCATTTGAAGATATATGAATACAAAGTGTTGTTGCTAACTATATTTGATAGATTACAAGGATTGGTTGTTGTGTTGTTGTTGATGAAAGTAGGTTGTGTATTGCATGTGAGGTGTTTGTTGATATGCCTATAAGAGAGTTAGTTTAGCTTATCAACTAGAATACAACCTAATCAAGTGAAGAATACAAGCTAAACAAAGTGTTAAGAGTAAGCAAAATTCGGACAGTCTACTACCCCTATCTTTCGAAGCTCTTTTGACCTAGCAAATGTGCTTGAAACTTAACAAAATTTAAAAACAGCTAGATTAGGCAGTTTAGAACAAATGGTGATTTCTAGGGCTAAGGTTAATTCTAACGTTTTAGGCCTCCGATTTAACCATTTCCGAAATGTGTCTGGGAAAAACGCTGGTGCAGGGCAGTTATGTGTAGTCGTACGGAAATGGTTGTATCTTGGGGCATTCAGATCGGAATTGAGTTCCGTTTGGTTCTAAGATCATTTACACTCGAAGAACTACGTTTATAGATAAAGAACATAGTATTTGGAGGACTATAGCATAGGTAACTGAATAAATAAAGTTAAGCATCTACAAGAAATTAAAAGATGTTTTAGCTAGTTGATAATTGACATTAATGATTGTGATTGCTAGATAGAAAAGTTATGGATTCTTGTTGTGTAGATGTGTATATTGGAGTTAAATGATGGTTATAAGATATTCAATATGATTTATTAGGTGTTATGTTAACAATGTGGTATTTTGGTGTTGATTGTTAGTTAAATGAGAATTCTAGTGTTGTGGTTGTTGTTGTGTTAGGAGTGGGAGATAATAGATATTGCATGTTCAATGTTGGAAAGAATGCTCGTAAGAAGATTGTGGGAGCTCAAGAAGAAATTAGCTAGCATGTATGTTCATAAATATACAAGATTGGAGTTTTAGTTTTTTAATATCCGAGCCCAAAATGTGAAAATGCCTTGTTTATTATTTTGAAAATTATATTTCCTTAAATTCTTTGTGAATTAATTGTTACTTTCTCGCTGTCGCAACGTGCATTGCATTTAGGGAGCGATAGCTAGAGATCAGTTTCTAGTCCTCAGCTAATAGTGAAACTAGTATTTAGATAAATTAAATTTTATATTTTAATTGTTGCTAGCTGAAAATTTAATTGGTGTTAGTTATTTTAGTTTAAAATACACAAAATGAGGCCCTTTTGACCAAGTTTTAAGTGTTTGACCTAGGCCTTTGACCATTTGACCAATTTAGCACTTAAATAAGCTAAAACAAAGGAAAATAAAAAAAAACAGCAGCTGAACAGAGTGTCCAGGCCGTGAGCTCCAAGGGAAAAAAAAAACCTTTCAACCTTTCAATCATTCAATCTTCGCGTGAGCTCGTGCGGGGTGGTTTTCAAGGTGACTAGCGTTGTTTTCCTAGCGACTAGGAGTGCCTAAGGTGAGGGAATCATGTTATTTGCGCATTTAAATGTTTAGTGTATCAACTTTGCAATTTTTAGATTTTATCCGTAGATTGTTGTTTAAAGCGATTTGATGCTTCTAGAATGTTCCTTGGCAATTGTAGAACGTGTATTTATAGCTTTTTAACATTTTCTGCGGTTAAATGTTGTGATTGCAAATTAAATTGTCAATTGAATAATGTTTTGTGAATAGTAAAACCTTGAAACGTTGAAGTTGCGCTGTTATGCTTTCCGTTTATGTAGAAATGTGCTAGATGTGCTAGAATTCCTAAATGCATGGTTTGTTTGGGTTGCGTAGTTGAAAAAATGAGAATTATGCCTTTGGGAAAGTCGGGGTTGTTTAGGTCGACTTTAGCGTTTTCTCGTTTTGCGTGTTGACATTGTATCGGGAGGCCATGGAAGCACTTTTGGTGCAATTATGGCGTTGGTTGGGTGTTTGGTTGGTATAGTTGTAGTTCAAATGAGAAAGGGGGAAATTGGGGGCTTTGCGCGAGTTCTAGGGTAAAGTAAGGTTTCGGGGTCTTTAGACGTGCCTTATGGTGACCTAGGAGGGTTGGCGAAGTCGGTTTCCAGAACTCGTGGCTCGTTTGGAAATGGTAGTGTTTTGATAGTTGGGGCCGATTTGTGTTTTTGCTTGTTTTCTTAACTTTATGTCTATAGAATGCTTAGGGTTGTTTGAAATACTTGTTGTAATTGATTTGTATTGAAATGCTTATCAATTGCTGCTATTGCGTGCGAGAGTAACCTACTTTGTTATTCTCCCACGTGTGGCTTTATCGCTTATTTATCGTCTTGTATCAAGTCTTGCATTGCATAGTGTCTCGCGCGTGAGTGATGGGCGTCTCTGGGTAGCCTTGGGTTGCCAGTGTTGGTTGCTCTAGCTCCGCTGCTATTCCCTTTCTCGCTTGGGTTGCCTCCCAGGGAGATTTGGGTCGTAGGTTGATGGATACTTCTGGGGTATTCCAAACTGGTGTTATAAGGTGGTTTGGGCCGGCGCGTCGTCATCGAATTCGTGTTTGAAAGTTGCTCGTGAAAAGAGTATCGTATCCTTTGAATGAGTGTTTGCAGCTTTAAATACTTGCCTTGCTTTATTGTTGGCCTTGGTTGTATCTCTATATGATATTTGTATGTATTGTTTGACTAATTGCATTGCATACTCCTCTCATTTCCGTCCTTGAGACCAATTGCCCTCGCTGAGCAATAGTTTTTGCTCATTCCTCTCTATACTATATTTTTTTACAGGAGTAGTTGAAGCAGACGCTAAGCATTCTATAGACATAAAGTTAAGAAAACAAGCAAAAACACAAATCGGCCCCAACTATCAAAACACTACCATTTCCAAACGAGCCACGAGTTCTGGAAACCGACTTCGCCAACCCTCCTAGGTCACCATAAGGCACGTCTAAAGACCCCGAAACCTTACTTTACCCTAGAACTCGCGCAAAGCCCCAATTTCCCCCTTTCTCGTTTGAACTACAACTATACCAAACAAACACTCAACCAACGCCATAATCGCACCAAAAGTGCTTCCATGGCCTCCCGATACAATGCCAACACGCAAAACGAGAAAATGCTAAAGTCGACCTAAACGACCCCGACTTTCCCAAAGGCATAATTCTCGTTTTTCCACTACGCAACCCAAACAAACCATGCATTTAGGCATTCTAGCATATCTAGCACATTTCTACATCAACGGAAAGCATAACAGCGCAACTTCAACGTTTCAAGGTTTTACTATTCATAAAACACTATTCAATTGACAATTTAATTTGCAATCACAACATTTAACCGCAGAAAATGTTAAAAAGCTATAAATACACGTTCTACAATTGCCAAGAAACATTCTAGAAGCATCAAATCGCTTTAAACAACAATCTACGGATAAAATCTAAAAATTGCAAAGTTGATACACTAAACATTTAAATGCGCAAATAACATGATTCCCTCACCTTAGGCACTCCTAGTCACTAGGAAAACAACGCTAGTCACCTCGGAAACCACCCCGCACGAGCTCACGTGAAGATTGAACGATTGAAAGGTTGAAAGGTTTTTTTGTCCCTTGGAGCTCACGGCCTGACTCTTTGTTCAGCTGCTGTTTTCTTTTTTTTTTTTTCCTTTGTTTTAGCTTATTTAAGTGCTAAATTGGTCAAATGGTCAAAGGCCTAGGTCAAACACTTAAAACTTGGTCAAAAGGGCCTCATTTTGTGCATTTTAAACTAAAATAACTAACACCAATTAAATTTTCAGCTAGCGACAATTAAAATATAAAATTTAAGTAATCTAAATACTAGTTTCACTATTAGCTGAGGACTAGAAACCGATCTCTAGCTATCGCTCCCTAAATGCAATGCACGTTGCGACAGCGAGAAAGTAACAATTAATTCACTAAGAATTTAAGGAAATATAATTTTCAAAATAATAAACAAGGCATTTTCACATTTTGGGCTCGGGTATTACACCAGTAGTTGAAGCAGACCCTATCGAGGTAATAGAGGAGGATGAGCAGGTAGAGGTGTTTCCGTGATAGCACTTCTCTGCTTTGCTGGTGGTTGGTTACCAGATTTTGTGCGAACCTTGCTTGTTATGTATATTGCGTGGAGGTCGCTTAAATTTTGAGGCTTGTAGCCTTGTATGTATTTTCTAGCTTGAGGCCTCCACGGTCTTATGTTGTATAAGTTGAAAGAATGTAAAGATTACCCTTGTGACTAGTAAAGAAATGCATGCTAACAGCTATCTGTTTAGTGGCATAAATACCTGTGTAGTATGCATGGCATTTTGGTTTGGAAAGTTGGTTAATAAGAGGATGTATGTTTTTAAAAGAAAGTTGGCTTGTTTGAATTGTTTTTATGGTTTTCGCAAGTGTTATGTTGATTTTAGGGTTTTCGGATTGTCCGCGGTACAGAGGAGACTCCGTCCGTGTGTCGGGTTCGGGCTTGGCCTTTTGCGGGGTTGGGTCGGGGCGTGACAAGTTTGCTCTTACTATATATATTGGAATTTCAAGTAAATGAACTAACTACACCATGTGTACGTGTGTGTGTTAAATTGTGGCTGTCCAGTTTTTTTTATAGCAAAAATGAGGCAACTTTGGGCTTAAAACAGTATTGATTGGAGGAGGATTAGGGGTTGAATTATATACGTTAGAAAGCCTTATGAGTCTAGTTTCTACTGCTTTTTACGGTGCATTAATCGGAGTTTTCTAGAATAAGTTATGACCATTTTGGTGAGATGTGTCGAAACTGCCCAGTTACGCAAGAATCTGAATGGTGTTGTTATTTTGCTATGGTAATGTTATAATTTAGTTCTAATTGGATGTATTTGATCAAGACCTTATTGTGTAGTGTTCTTGTATGATTAATAATGTAATGGGGCTCTTATAGTTATGTTTTTTTTCTTTCATGAATTATAATTGAAATCTAATTGTTAGTAAAGCTAATTTAAATTGAAAGCTATTTTATTCGACTATGAATAAGAAATGCTAGTAGAATTGTGATGGTCGCCACCTTTAAAGATAGGTAATGTTTCTATATATACTAAACAATTCAATTACTAGAATTAGTTGTTGTTATCAATGTGCAACTAGTGATCACTTAGAAGCTATGTGCAAGAATGTGTTTAATGCTATTTGAATCTACATGTAGGGTTAATTGTAAGTTGATGGTTGCCTATTATATGTAAAATGTAATTAACTTAAGTTGATTGTACTAGTACTATGTTAGAATCTTAGCTTGAAGTATAATTATTTTGCTAAAATGGTATACTAGTTATTAAATAGTTGATAGATAACTTTTCTACTAGTTGATAAATGCATTTCTTTCCCTATGTGCAAATGTTGAGCTATCTTCTTAATTAACTTGTAGAATATTAAAAGCATGGAGTATATGAGTTAAATATTCTAATTACTGTAACTTATAAGTTGATTGTATTGTATGCAAAAGTTTCAACTATGACCTTGTTAACCTTCTCTAATGGTGACTTCTAGTTGAAATCTCTCTTATTCTACATGGATTACTAACATTTCAGTAGAATGCTTGTTAGGGTAACTTAGTGAATATTGTACTAATTAAACCTCAGTTGAAACTAGAGTATAATTATGCATAGCCTACAAATTGTAATGTTCCTATATTCCGTGAGTTACTAGCTAAAAGTAAAATGCTAGATAAGTAGGTACATAGATCATGTATTAATGGAGCTATATTGATTCTAGTTAGTTATGTGGATGTTCAAATGGAATTAATATAGTTAATTGATAAAGTGTTATACTTGTGTGAATAGACTAGGGTTGCACATTTGAGCTAAGTCAAGAGGTTGGGGTAAACCTCAGCTATTCTCTTGCATACTTGGCTTAATTCCAGGTGAAGGGGTTTTCATCTCTTCTGTGCATTTTAACTTATTTTACCGTTTCTAGATTGTATTCTTTAGTAAATGAAATAGTTTATATGTACTAATTACTCGTTATCTTGTGTTTTCTTATGTTATTTGTGATTAACTGCGAGGACGACCTACTTTGTCGATCGTTTTATGTGATATTTGATATACTTGGCTCTCGTGATCTTGACCCGGGGTTGCGCAACCTTTTCGGACATGGTAGCGTCGATAAACACGGGCGGCGTCAGGCTTGCTGTGCTCCCTCGACTACCATGGTGCCTATTCCCTTTCTCGCTGAGTATACTCCACTACCATAGAGGCGTGGTTCACCTGGTGGGCATATAGACCTACCTCAGGGGAAAGGGTCGTAGGATCGGGGTACATCCGGAGTACCCCAATTTGGAGGAGTAAGGGTTTACCGGCACTTGCGTGAAGTCGTGGCTCGTGGTTCGAAATTGAAGACAAGAAGTGAACCGTATCCTTTTTATATGTGATTAATTACTTGTTTACTTGGTTGTGTTATTTGATGTTGAATATGCTTTTATCCTGTTGCATATCATGTTGCATGCCATCACCTCCCTCACTGAGTATACCAGTTGTATACTCACCCTTGTCTCTAACACCTTTCAGGTTCAACACCTTTGCAAGGTGATACATGGAAAGTTCGAGAGTTATCGTGTTTGGTTGTGTTGGCTTTCATTATTAGTACCTACGAATCCATGTGAATTAGTGAAGTGGTTTGAATTGTAATTTGATTGGAACTATAAAAACTCGGCTTGTAATTGTATTGGATCTTGTTTGTATTTGGTTTGTAGGTGGCCTGTAATAGCTTAAAGGACTATGTTATTGTTTAATTATCATGCATGCTAGCTTGGGTTAATGGAGTTAGTAGGCTGGATTAATAAACAAGACAATTGAAGAGATAAAGTTAGAATGGTATGACAAGTGACTTTATAACATAGTATTTCAATATTTGAGGCCTATGCATTCTTGTGTACCTATTTTGTTGAGTCTAAGGCTCGGATGACCTTGAGACGAGGCATAGCTTAGTGGTTGAAGTTGAAGTATATGAGAATGTTGGATTATGGTTTTTTGATTGTATTATGTTATTCACAAGTTATTAGATAGTCCTTTAAACAGGGGAGACTCCGTCCGTTTTTCCTAAATTTCGTGTCCGGGTTTTGCAATTGGATTGAGAATAGTTTGAATAATAGAAGTCCCGGTTCCGTGAGGGATCCGGGCGTTACACCCTGTCCGATAGGTTGCCCAATGGTACAAGTCTTAGTTAGGTGTTCCGATCGACTAACTGTTGTGAGAATTAGTGAATTAGGAGTTGTGCCTTAATTTTTCGAAGGTGCTTGAAAGTCTTTTTACTTATGGCATAACCGATCCTGCTAGTTAGCAAGCCTTGCCATTCGGATGAAAGGAATATTATCCTAATAAAAGCCTGATTTTTCCCTTATCAATGTTTGAGATGCCTGGTTGTGCCAATTTCCCTAGTTGACAATATTACTTTTATGCCTGGCGGCAACTCAGATCTTATGTTCTTTAGATGCCCAGCTTATCAGCCAGACAACTGGCAGATAATTAGGCCAAATCCTCTGTTCACTACGGTTAGGATTGAGACTACGATCTCCGATTAAATTAGCCACGTTCCAGCGAAATGCTAGTCGAACTAGAGTATGCCTTACGGGGTCTCTCGAGCCCACTGTTAACCAAAGTGCTGATCTCTTCTTTCCTAGTGAGTCATATTTGTCACGCCCCAACTCGACCCCACCTATAATTAGTTAGGACACAACGGAATTTCGGCAGTATAACGACAGTAATTAAGACACCGAGGCTCTAAACTAACCTCTAAAAACATCATACAATCAAACTCCTCAACCAAACGACAATCAATTCCTCAATACCATTAACAACATACAACATAACCATATTATACAATAATCATTCTTAGATAATCCATTCATAGTTATACGCATTCGTTCCAACATAATACCTTAACTTTAACATACATATCAAAATAGACTATAAACCAATTTAGTAATCTAAATAGGGTCAAAAGAAGACTACTAAACCATTAAACATAAGTCTTTATACTAAGGTAGGTTTTACAATACATCATATTACAATAACTATAAACAATCTCATGGCAAAGACTCTTGCACATAAGACTCATCCACGTAAGGCACATTTTCCCCTTCTGTAGGCACGTACCTGTAATCTTGCTCAAGGACACCTGTATGCATGCAATAATAGAGAGTGAACTTATATAAAACAAGCTTAGCGAGGATCCTATAGATCTCAACCATTCTTCTTGTAACTCCCCATTACTCACGCACCCGAGGTACCTCATTAGGCCCTCCCTCCATGACACCTCCGTCATGCAAGCTGGGGGTAGTCTCTGGTAGTCATGCCGTTATCAACCCGACAACCCGATGTTACCCGAGAGGTGGCACACACATACCAAGACTCAGCAATAATAATAAACATCATTCACAGGAGGACAATCTAGCAGAATTGCCTATCTCCCGGTTCATCAATCATCAATCAATAATCATCAATAATCATCAATTATCATTAATATAACATTAAGTAATCAATTAAACAACAAATAACTAAGTTAGATGACAAAGTAGGCCATCCAACTTAACATGCATTGAACACGTAATCTAACCCTAATCTAACCATCAACAACTCATAATTCAATCACTCAAATACCACCCAATCAACTAAAGGCTCAATTCAACAATTTAAAGAAAGACAACCTAAACTTCAAATAATCATATCTTACATTCTACTAATCCAAACAACTCCAAATCAGTTTCAAACACTCACCCATTCAATCCACTACATTAGCCCTCTCGGAAACCAACCAAGACACATCAAAATCAAGCCCAACAACCCTAAAACCTCAATGCACCTAGGCTGAAATTTTTGGATTTTCACCCAAACATTGCAATCGAAAATTTGGCATTATAACGGCTTTACCATATAATTAACAAACTTTTAGAAATCGACGTCAATTGATTCTAACAACAACAACTCAAGATAATCATCAAATGGCCAAACTATTAACTTTAAATACCCGAAAATAAATAATTTCGCTACAATGGTTCAAATCTCGTAGTAATACACATAAATGATCCTTAGCATGCACTGAGCATTAACATTCTAACGGTTCAAAATACAGTTATGAGCAAAAACATAAAATATGACTTTTGAGATCTAGAATTTTTTTCTCACCTTTGATGCGATATAAGCTTAGATATGCATACAATGCGTTCCCAACAAGCGGAATCCAACTCAGCACGAAATTCTACGGACAAAAACTAGGTTTTTCTATGAAAAATTGCTTTGAAAACTTGAAGAAAAGATTTGTTTTTTTTCCTCTATGGCTCTCGGCCATGTGTGTGTCTTTTGAGTGTGTTTTGTGATTGTTGATGAAATATTATGCATATAAGGCTTGGTCAAATAAAAATAAAATAAAGTCAAAGTTAGTTTTTAGTCCTTTAATTGTTTTTCTAGTCTTTTAATTCATTTCTTGAGTATTTCTTGTTCAACTATTAATTTAACACTTAAACTAATTCTAGACATTATATTTTAGGTGAAAAAGAATGTTACATTAAAACAGTTTCACTCGAATCGGCTTAAAACTCGTTTTCTTGCAAAAGAAAGTGTAAAAATCTTTAAAATTTTGAAACCAATTCCAAATCCGTTTTAATCAAACACTGGTCTATTAATACTCAAGGACTAGAGTTTAAAATACCCCTGTAAAAATTTTAGCGGACAGGTGTTCAAAAATACTATTTACCAAAACCGACGATAAAATTTCTGATTCCATTTTTGATGAAAATTTCATGAATGCACACTTAGCATGTATTAGGAGTATTAATCACATATTTATCACATTCTAAGTCATATAGCACATAAACAGGTTAATTCATGCAATACGAGGTTAAGCATGCAAATCAAGATAAAGCAAAATATGGGGTTTCACAATATTCCACTTTGTCTGCTATTCTAGTCTTCCCTTTTCTTGTCCGCATAATAACTGCCTATGGTTAGCTCTTCAACTCCTGGCTCTGACAATCTCAAAAGAGAGAGTAGCCACCCTTCCTCCAAGACTTGAATCGGAAATTTCTTTCCCTTTCGCCTGCCGCTTCTACTTCTCTTCCTCCCACTGCGGTAATAGGGTTAGACCTTTAGACTCTTCCTACTGCCAAGTCAAAGCTAAGACTGCTAATGCCGCATCAATGAATGTGATTCAGCAGACCATTCTCAACAAAAGATAGATAAGATTGAGCCATACTTATCCTTACACACCCCCGCTCCTGAGGCAACTCCAAAACCAAAAGCCAAAAAAAATCAGCAAGAGTGATACACTTTCCTAAAGCAACTGAAGGCATAGTGCGCTTGGACGAAAGTAGGTAAATCAATTCCATGCCTTAAGCATAGTGACAGTAACACATCCACTAAATGCAATAAGGAGAGATCTCGGGAAAGCGAAAGCTGTGCTTTCCTGTCATTACTATTTCTCTTACCTGGAAAAAGCCGTGAGTCAGATTCTCATTCGTAGGCCATTGAGGGATTGGTTCCGAGGACTTTGGCTACTGATTCAGTATGAATTCACTTTGCTACTAGTTCGATTTTCACTAAGCCGAATCTTTTTTTTATTTCAATGGCAGCATTATGTCTAAACAGGAGGAGGAAGATCTCATTTGTCCTATCCACCTCGCAATGTCCTTTCCTTCTTTATGAACTTCATTTTTAGTGGTGATAGAACATATAAACCAGATATTATTTTTTGTTGAATAAGAGCTAATCTCTCTCGAGACATACTAAATTGAAGATTCTCCGTCAAATCTTTATAGATAAAGTCAATATCAGCAGACAGCTGCACAAGTGAACATTCTACTGTACTATAATATCTAGTATTAAGAATGGTATGGTAAGGAAGAAACATAAAAGATGAACTATGAATAGAAACTAGACTACTCTTATAATGTGTGCTTACTCTAATCATAATCATCCTATAACTGTACATTAATTGCATCTGAAACGTTAGGAACTATACCAATCGCTAGAAAGAAAGCAACCATCAAACCTAAACCTACAGCCTTAACCACATGGCCGCTAGCAGGGATTGTTATCTCCGTAAAAGGTTGGTCATTCCCAAAGGCTGACTCCACCGATGCAGAAACGTCGTTTGTTTCAACAAAACCAACCCTATGAAAGCCTGGCGCATAATAATTCATATTAAAAAATTGATCATACGACTCCATAGGTACGAATATACTGCCACCATTGGCTATGGCTGAGTCAGCCATAAACTCGTACCATACTGTACAACCAATGCCCAAGATGACCAAAATCAAGAAACGCCCATACATACCGTCATAATGAGTAATTACCTCCACCAAGATTTTACTTCACTTTTCGGTGATCAAACCACACAAACCGGCACTGGAACTGCTATAAGGAAACAATAAGAACTCAGAAAGAGGTCTTCTATTATATGATAAACCAAGTGAATTACTTAAAAAAGAAAACCTATCAAAGGATTCAGGGAACTTCAATTCTTGAAGTAAGAACTCAGACTGACCAGGAAGAACGTGAAAACCAAACCCCATACGAATGTCATACGACTTGAATGATGATTCTTCAAGAAAATGGCTAGGGAGCTCTATAAAAGGAACTCGTAGTTGGTCAATAATAAATGATCAGAGATACCAAGATAACCATAAGATGGAGGTTGACTCATAGAAGAAGATGAAGACAAAGGTAGCACTAGACTCGTAGAAGATGATGATGGTTGGACCTCACTCGTAGAAGTCGAAGAACCACTAGTGTCCTCATCCAAAGTTAGTTCGTCGAACTCCTTACATAGAGCAAACATTTAGAGGTTATCTATCTCACTTAATAGATTACGTAATGATATTTTATCCATGTTCCATATCATTCTTTTTTGTAGAGTAAATTCTCGGGATTTTCTAGCATCCTTATGGAAAGGCGTTCCTGCTCATATGTTTCGGCATACTAGCTCATACGGAAAGGCATTCCTGATTCTATGGCTAGGCGATCCAGCTCCTATGGCTTTCCTAATCATATGTATGGGCGATCATTCTCATAAGGATAATATATTCTGGTGTCGCAACCCTGGTGGACCAATCAGTCTTCTTTTATACTTTGACTCTTGCATAGAGAGGAACTCGGGCTCTCATATCCGAATACATACAACAGGAGAATGACATAGAATGGAGCTTGTGTTAATGTCAGTCTCTATCCCTGGGATTTTCCTAGTGGTGCCACTACCCAAGTGATAAAAAGACTGATGTATCCCTCTAGCTTAGTTACTAGAGAACGACATCGGTATTTACTTTAAAGGGTACCAATAGATAGTAGGGACTTTTTGTACGAGATGGGTCTTCGTATTGTGACTCAAACCATTCAGAAGTGACCTATTTTTTCGCTGGTCCCTTGTATTTTAGTACATTGCTTCCATCTATTGTGATGTAGAAATAAGATTTCGGTGCTAAAAAGTAGCCTTTCATGACTTTATCCTCTAGCTTAAACTTACCTAAGATAGAAGAAGAAACCATTTCAGTAGGTAGTGGCTGACCAAGCACAACCGAGTCTGTGTCTGTGTAGTAGCTGTCATCTCTTGAGATATAAGGGCACATATAGATCTTAGCACAAGCAGTGATCGCAACAGCTAGTTGGACATTTGAGTTCTTCGGTGGGTTCTAATAATCTAGGCTAGTCCTGGTATTTCTATGGTAGGCAACGACGTATTTGTTCTCTCTAAGCATCTCACCGAATATCAAGTCACTATGCCTGATCAAATGTTTGTATCGATCTTCATCGCAGACCTCGGTTATCATGCTTTTAGGGTTAATGCCAAATCTACCATATAGCGAATTCATAAGGATCTTGTACACATAGGACATGGCATCATTACGTTCTTTCCTTGGCTCTAATCTGCTCTCAAAGAGTGAGCTAACAAACGCCCTGAATGGGCTTTCATTTCTCTCAAAGAGGTAGCCTGAGATTGGGAGCACAGTGTAGCCTAGGCCTCTTGCATACTTTAACTCCTCGCTATAGTAGACTCCAACAAATTCCTCGGTTGGAAAGATGAAAGTCTTATTCTTTTCTCGATAGGGTAGAAAAGGCTTCTTGGTAGTCTTCAGACATACCACATATGCCTCAATAAAGCCACACATCTTGTCTAAATCCTGATCTTCTAAATTACCATGCCAGACAGGCTTACCTCCAGGCATTGGAAATTCCTTCATTACAAAGGGATAGAGAGAGTTTATATCATAGTAGTACAGGTCCTGGCCATATGGCTTGTATGTATCTGTTTGACCACCGTAGTAGGCACGCCTTATAAAGCTGTCTTCATTCTGGTTTCGGCTTCGTTTAGAAAATGATTTGTTGAAACTAATGAATAGTATTACGTAACTTAACTAAGTGTTTTAATCAGTAACAATTATTTGCACCTTAGACTCGTTTTAAAGCTAGTTAGACTCATTTTAATAGCCCATATATGCACCCAACATGACCCACCCTAAAATATGCTCAATATAACAACAACTTAAGCTCATAACTAGCAACAACAAAAAAAGTACGCAGAAATTACTGTAGCAAATTCGAAAATAGCATAGGAGGAGAAATAGAGATTTTTGTTCAACGAATCCTCATTCTAAGCCAAGCCAAGCTAGGTGCAAGTGGTTTAGGGTGTTTACTAGCCTCTTAGGAGCTCCTACGTGCAATAGGTGAGGGATTTCATACCTATTTTTGCATTTCAAAAGTATGGCAACTTTCTTGAATTTCTTGTTTTGCTCTTAAATGCTAATGCAATGCTCAAATATGCTTATGTATATTATATATAAGTAGTAGAGACCTAATTTATGCTATTGTTTCGTAGTTTCATCAGTTGAAATTGCTCGTTGAATATTTGGCATGAATAGTGACGGGAATGTTAGGGTTTTGTGAAATTGGACTTTATAGCTTGAATCAATGATCCTAATAGGTGCTTTAGATGTTAATGAAAGTAGTGTAAAGGCCCCATAACATTTAATTGCTCATAACCTAGCAAAAGAATGAAATAGCCAACTTTTAGAAAGGGGTTTCGGGGTTATCGCGAATCCGGGTTGAATTGTCCTCCACATTTAGTAATCCTAGGCTATTTAGGACCTAACTAAGCTTTGCTAGCTCCCGTTTGAGCCTTGAGTGAGGTACGTGTAGTACATAGCCAAAAGAGGGAATTTGGGGCTTTCGGCCTAAATGCGGGTAATTGCGTGAGTTTGAGGTCCTAAGTGGTGTCATTAAGTGTCATTAGGAAGGTAGTATAGCTTGGTTGCGTACCTTGAACTTCGTATTACGTTTGGAAGCTAATTAGCCTTGAATTGCAAAGGGGATGTTTTGACCAAGTGTTGAATTTGCTCAGTTTGAGTGTTGGCATTGTCTTGGGATGTCATGGAAGCACTTTTGGTATGGTTATGGCATTAGTTGGGTGATTGGTTAACTTAGTTGTAGTATAAATCAACTAAGGGGACGAATGGAGTTTTGTGATTGTTATAGTTTAAACGGGTTTTCTTTGCATTTAAATGGATCATAATATGGATAGGTTTGCGTGGTGAAAATGGATCTCTATTATCATAGCTCGTTAGGATGTGATAGCTTGAGAAAGATAGAGAAAAGAATAGTATTCTATTGAGTTTTTGTGACTTTTGCTCAATTGATGGTTTTAGTGTTTCTATTAGGTGCCATTAATACTGGATGGATTAAATGTTTGTTTAAACCCATTAAAAGATGGCTAGAAGTGGTTTAGAATGACTAGAACATAAAGAGGGACATTTAGGGCAATTGGTTTGTCCTAGTGTTTTAGGTGGTTGTAGAACTTCCTTGTGGTTGGTTAGTGACCATTGAATGCTTGGAATGCTCGTAGTGTCCTCCTGTTGCTTAAAAAATAGATTTTTAGTTGGGTTTACGAAATGGGCTTTCAGAATAAAGTTGGGTTATTTGCTAAGTTTTGATTGGACTTGATGGGTTAAGTGGTTATTGTCACGCCCCAACTCGACCCCACTTATAATTAGTCAGGACGCAACGGAATTTCGGCAGTATAACGACAGTAATTAAGACACCGAGGCTCTAAACCAACCTCTAAAAACATCATACAATCAAACTCCTCAACCAAATGACAATCAATTCATCAATGCCATTAACAACATACAACATAACCATATTATACAATAATCATTCTTAGACAATCCATTCATAGTTATACGCCTCCGTTCCAACATAATACCTTAATTTTAACATACATATCAAAATAGACTATAAACCAATTTAGTAATCTAAACAAGGTCAAAAGAAGACTACTAAACCATTATACATAAGTCTTTATACTAAGGTAGGTTTTACAATACATCATATTACAATAACTATAAACAATCTCATGGTAAAGAATCTTGCACATAAGACTCATCCACGTAAGACACATTTTCCCCTTTTGGAGGCACATACCCATAATCTTGCTCAAGGACACCTGTATGCATGCAATAATAGAGAGTGAGCTTATATAAAACAAGCTCAGTGAGGATCCGATAGATCTCTAACAGTATTTACTATACTCCTTGGAAATGATCCTTTGAGCAAGTAAACACACAAATAAACATCAATACAATATAAACACATAACTATAATGACCAATCAATAAAGGATACTCAATATGGTGTAGCTCTAAACGCCATCACAATCTCAACCATTCTTCTTGTAACTCCCCATTACTCATGCCCCCGAGGTACCTCACTAGCCCCTCCCTCCATGACACCTCCGTCATGCGAGCTGGGGGTCGTCTCTGGTTGTCATGCCGTTATCAACCCGACAACCCGATGCTGACCGAGAGGTAGCACACACATACCAAGACTCAGCAATCATAATAAACATCATTCATAGGAGGACAATCTAGCAGAATTGCCTATCTCCCGGTTCATCAATCATCAATCAATAATCATCAATAATCATCAATTATCATCAATATAACATTAAGTAATCAATTAAACAACAAATAACTAAGTTAGATGACAAAGTAGGCCAACCAACTTAATATGCATTAAACATGTAATCTAACCCTAATCTAACCATCAACAACTCACAATGCAATCACTCAAATACCACTCAATCAACTAAAGGATCAATTCAACAATTTAAAGAAAGACAACCTAAACTTCAAATAATCATATCTTACATTCTACTAATCCAAACAACTCCAAATCAGTTTCAAACATTCACCCATTCAATTCACTACATTAGCCCTCTCAGAAACCAACCAAGACACATCAAAATCAAGCCCAACAACCCTAAAACCTCAATGCACCTAGGCTGAAATTTCTGGATTTTCACCCAAACATTGCAATAGAAAATTCGGCATTATAACGGCGTTACCACATAATTAACAAACTTTTAGAAATCGACGGCAATCGATTCCAACAACAACAACTCAAGATAATCATCAAATGGCCAAACTATCAACTTTAAATACCCGAAAATAAATAATTTCGCTACAATGTTTCAAATCTCGTAGTAATGCACATAAATGATCCTTAGCATTTACTAAGCAATAATATAACTTCAAATTAACATTCTAACGGTTCAAAATGCAGGTATGAGCAAAAACATAAAATATGATTTTTGAGATCTAGAATTTTTCTCTCACCTTTGATGCGATATAAGCCTAGATATGCATGCAATGCGTGCCCAACAAGCGGAATCCAACTCGACACGAAATTCTACGAACAAAAACTAGGTTTTTCTATGAAAAATTACTTTGAAAACTTGAAGAAAAGCTTTTTTTTCCTCTATGGCTCTCGGCCATGTGTGTGTCTTTTGAGTGTGTTTTGTGTGTGTTGATGAAATATTATGCATATAAGGCTTGGTCAAATAAAAATAAAAGAAAGTCAAAGTTAGTTTTTAGTCCTTTAGTTGTTTTTCTAGTCTTTTAATTCATTTCTTGAGTATTTCTTGTTCAACTATTAATTTAACACTTAAACTAATTCTAGACATTATATTTTAGGTGACAAAGAATGTGCTATTACATTAAAACAGTTTCACCTGAATCGGCTTAAAGCTCGTTTTCTTGCAAAAGAAAGTGTAAAAATCTTTAAAATTCCAAAAGCGATTCCAAATCCGTTTTAATCAAACATGGGTCTATTAATACTCGAGGACTAGGTTTTAAAATGTTTAAAACACCCCTGTAAAAATTTTAGCGGACAAGTGTTCAAAAATACTATTCACCAAAATCGATGATAAAATTTATGATTCCGTTTTTTATGTATATTTCATTAATGCACACTTAGCATGTATTAGGAGTATTAATCACATATTTATCACATTCTAACTCATATAGCACATAAATAGGTTAATTCACACAATACGAGGTTAAACACGCAAATTAAATAAAGCAAAATATGGGGTCTCACAGTTATAGGTGATTATCTAAGATATGGCATTATCCAGAAAATGTTTCATGAACTAAATTGCATAATCGTTTTTCTTGAATTGAAGATTCTAAGTGAATTCTTGTTTATAGTAATTGTATTGCCATAGTTCTAAGTGTTTTACTTGAGTTTTATATTGAGTTAATTGTAAAGAGAATAAGTATGGATTAATGACTTTATAAATTGATAGTACTATTATGGAATTAAATATGGTTATCTATGCTTAAAATGCTCTTTAAAATGATTGTAGAACATGCTTATATCATGATTTTATTGTTGTTAGTTATATTGTTTGTATATTAGAATACTTGAATGATTACTTGGTTGTATGTTAATTAAGTAAACTATGAGTTAGCTAATCTAGTTGGACAATTAATGAATGTTGTAGTTAAAGAGTAATTGAAACAATGTTTAACTTTATGTTCAAGGTGATTGAGGGTGATTTGAAGCCAATCTTGCATTTTGGAGCTTGGTAGAGGTGGGGGAGACTTCATCCTTATGTGCATAATAGTTTATTTACTTGTACTTAGATTATGTGGACTTATTGTCTATATATTGTATGTGAGGGAAACCTACTTTGTTGTCCCTCAACCATGTGTTTATTGATTTATACTATTGTTATCGTTTTAAGTGCATTGCATCGTGGTTGTGCAACCATTCGGGCATGGTAGTGTCGAGGAAACCGGGCATCATCGGGCTTGCCGGTCCACCTCGGCTACCATGGTTGCCCAGTCCCTCTCTCGCTTGGGATGCCGCCTAGGGAGAGTTGGGTCGTAGGATTTCGGGGTATATATGGAGTACACCCATTTTGGAGTTATAAGGGAATGTCGGCTTATCAAAAACAATGTCATTATTACATCGGGATTTCAGTTCGTGGCTCGTTGTTCGTGATTGAAGAACAAGTGAATCATATCCTTTTTAATGTGTGGTAACTTGTTGTTTCAATTGTTCTTTGTTTGCAAAATGCTTTATTTGTACTAACTGCTACATTGCACGTCCCCGGTAGGCCTTATCCCTCACTAGGCAATTGTGATTACTCATACCTCGCTAAACATGTTTCAGGTGGTACAGTTGGAGGAGTTGGCCTGATTGCTGTGTGCTATTACTTGAGATTTGAGTGATTGCCTGCTAAACTGTGGAAGACCTTACTTGTTCTACTTTCTATTCTATTTTGGAGCCTAAGGGCTTATGTATATTTATTTGAGTAGTTGCAAGTTTGAAACCTAAGTGGATGTAGTAAGTGTTATGGAATTGTGGCAAGTAATAACTTTTGTTTCTGCTTCTAGCTACGTTGCATGTTTGGGTATGAATGAACGGGTGTATGGTTGGCTTTAATTTCTAAAATGTTCAATGCTATCATGGAGTGGCATGATAAGCAGTTTTGTAAAGAAGTTAACTTATGAATGCATGCTTGTGTGTATCTAAACTGTTTGTATGTCTTAAGGCTCGGATGGCCTTAAATCTAAGATCTTTAGTTATAAATGAATGTCTTGTTATGTTATGGCTTTATTGGGTGTTTACAGGTTTTCAGAATGTCCACGGTACAGGGGAGACTCTGTCCGTTTTTCCTAAATTTTGTGACCAGGTTTTGTATTGGGTTGTGAATAGCATGGTTATTAGAGCCTCCGGTCTCGTGAGGGATCGGGGCGTTACACTGCAAATCCTAGAATGACAGTTTGACCCCGTCCTTGGCCTCGAGGAGTGGTGAGCTGCATGGAACTTTAATCAATCAAATGACATAGTATTAGGGTAAGGGGGCTTTCCTTTGTTAGAAATCCACAGACAGTATTCTGGAGCTTCCAAACCAAAGAAATGCAAGATGAGAATGAGCTTTTTACGTTACGCTTCAATAAAATGAATTTGGTAAGGGTAGAATACGCCCTATGGTCGATCGAGGGTCCTGTGCCACTTGAACTCAAATCTATCTAACCCTCAATCCATCTTTGTCCAGCCAGCTCATAACCAAATTTTAGACCAATCTCAGGGCTGACACAACTGAATTGGTTGAGGAAAAAGAAACCGCAGCGACCAAGCACTCCCGTCCCTAAAAGCAGAGACCGAAGAACCGCCAGGTGAACAGGAACTGACCAAAAACCCGAACCACTTGACTGACCCCTGAATAGTCCATTCATTAGGGTTGGGGATAGATGGAACCAATCAGAAGTACAAGTCGTGCAAGCGAAACGGGGAAACATACCACATCGCAACGACTTGGACTTGTGTCTGAGGAGTTTTGTGCGTGAGCTCCCACTCATGCAGCGGCAAGGACCCGCAACTCTCGAAGGGGCCATCAACTGCCCGAATCAATGTAGCAAACCCTCCATTTACTCAATGGACAGCGCTTATTCTCTTTCAATCAACAAAATGAGAAATGGGGGAGAAAGAAAAGAAAGCGGTCTTTATTGAAGAGGCTTTGGACGTAAAATAGGACTAAGATCCAGAAGAATGGGTCTGGGCTTTCGAAAAGATGAAGATGCAAAGCGTAAAGAGACAGTTTTTTGAACAACCAAGCTGACATAAGTATTCTATCTCATGCTGTGAAACCCCACTTTTCTGCTTTAACTTGATTTACGTGCTTTGTCTCGTTTTGCGTGCATATGACCTGTTTATGTGCTATAGGACCTAGAAAGTTATAATTTTGATGTCAATACTTCTAATACGTGCTAAATGTGCATTCATGAAATTTTCATCAAAAACGGAGTCAGAAATTTTATCGTCGATTTTCAGTGAATAGTGTTTTCGAAACACGTCCGCTATAATTTTGAAATTGGTCTTTTTAACCCTTCTAGACCTAGTCCACGGACTTTAATAGACCTGTGTTTGATTAAAACGGTTTTAAAATCGGCTTAAGAATTTATTAGGGTTTTTACACCGACTTTTGCGAAAATCGAGTTTTAAGCCGACTCTGGTGGAATTCTTTGAATGTAAAACTTCTTGTCACCTAAAAATAATCCACTTGTGATATTTTGGGGGTTGCATAATTATTTTTAACTTGGTGAGCACTAAAATGCAATTAAAGTCATTAAAAACACAAAAATACCTATTAAAACTAACTTTGACTTTGCATTTTTTAATTGACCAAGCTTTTTATTATATAATGTCATCAACACACACTCACACAACACAAAACACACTCCACAAACACACACAAAACCGTGGCTCCTTGGAGGAGAAAGATAAGGCATTTTCAAAGCATTTTTCTCACAGATTTTGCGTTTCAAAGCCGAATTGAGTGATTCAAAGCTTGAAATTGATTGTTTGGCATCCATTCTACACATTTCTTGCATCAAAACACATCAAAGGTGAGAGAAAAATTCTAGATCTCAAAATGTCATTTTTGTGTTTTTGCGTATAAATGAAGATTGAACCGTTAGAATTGTAATATGATGTTAGATTATTGCTCCTTGCATGCTAGGGATCATTATATACTAATACTACGAGTTTCTGTCGGATATAGCATAATTTTTATTTTCCGGGTATTTAATTTTGATTAAAATGTTCAAAGTTGATTTAATTGAGTTGCGTTGCTCGAAATCGATTGCCGTCGATTTCTAAATACTTGATAATTACGTGTTAGCGCTGTTGTAATGCCGAATTTTCGATTACATTGTTTGTGTGGAAATCCGGAAAATCCAGCCATGACGTCATAGGATTTTAGGGTTACCGGGCATGTTTTGGAGGTGTTATGGTGGATTTCCGAGAGTGCTAATGTAGTAGGTTGAATGGGTGAGTGATAGGAACTGATTTGGCAATGTTTGGATTAGTAGATTGTAAGTTATGAATTTTAGAAGTTTAGGTTGTCATTCTTTAATTTCTTGAACGATGCCTTAGATGGTTGGGTAGTGTTCGAGTGATGAATGGTGAGTTGTTGTTGAGTAATTTAGAGTTTAATTATGTATATTATGCATGTTCGGTTAGATGGCCTACTTTGTCATCTAACTTAGTTATTTGTTGTTTAATTGATTATTGATGTTATTGATGATGATGATATGATTATTGATGATGATAAAATGATATTGATTGATTATTATTGAATGCGGGAATCGGGCACTCTTGTTGCTGATCTCCCAATTGATTGATCGATTTATGCTTGCATGATGATTGATGAATATGGAGCCTTGGTATGTGTGTGCCACCTCTCGGGCAGCGTCGGGCTGTCGGGTTGAAACCGGCATGACTGCCATAGGCTACCCCCAGCTCGCATGACGGAGATGTCATGGAGGGAAGGGGATAGTGAGGTACCTCGGGTGCGTGAGTAATGGGGAGTTATAAGAAGAACGGTTGAGATCGTGATGGCGTTTGGAGCTACACCAAATAGAGTATCCTTATTGATTGGTTATATAGTTATGTGATGATAGCATTATTCATGTTGTTATGTGATGATAGCATTATTATTGTTGTTGTGTGTTTACTTGCTCAAAGGACTAAATCCAAGGAGCGTAGTGAATACTGTCGAGATCTATCGGATCCTCACTGGGCTTATGTATATAAGCTCACTCTCTATTAATGCATGCTTACAGGTGTTGCAGAGCCGGATTACGGGTATGTGCCTCCTGAAGAGGAGAATGTGGAAAATGTGCTTTACGTGGACGAGTCATATGTTCCCGAGTCTTATCCATGACTTTATGTTGTTAAATGTCTTGTGTATTAGTTTAATAGACTTTTATATGCTTTGTGGTTCTTATTGTAATAGATGTTGGAAGATGATGATCCAAATGGTGTTAACTTAGTGGCTTTCTTTTGTCTATGGTTAAGTTGTAAACATGTCTCAACTTATTTTTGAAATGCATGATAAGGTTGAAGTATTGTATGTCATGTTGGAACGGAGGCGTATAACGAGGATGTTTTATTGTATAATATGGTTGTGTTGTATGTTGTTGTTTGTATTGAGGAATTTCTGGATGTATGATGTTTAATGAGGTTGGTTTAGAACCTCGGAAATCTGTTTACTGTCGTTATGCCGCCGAAATTCCGTTGCGTCCTGACTGATCGTAGGTGGGGTCGAGTTGGGGCGTGACAGTTTAAGTGGTATCAGAGCTTGATTAGCTGTCAGCCGGGGTATCCTCGAAATGTGGGTAGTGGTCTAAGCATGCAAGTATGTATTAAGTGAAAGAAAAGTGAAACATATGTTAATATGTTTATGTGATTAATTTACTTATGTGTCTAACTTTCTATGTGATCAATATGCCTTATGTGTTAAGTGAACTAATGTGGTCAATATGTTCTATGTGATAACGTGTATTACGTACTTAATGTGTTTTAATTAATGTGCATTATGTGATCAATGTGTATTATGTGACAATTGTGTTTTATGTGATTTTGTGCCTTGTGTGAAGTTAGTTGTTTATGTGCTTTTAATTGTTTATAACTAGCTTATGTGAAACAACGTGCTTTAGGTGGTCAATATACTTTAAGTGACCAATGTGAGTTACGTGATCAACTTGTCTTATGTGAAGTTTGTTGCTTATGTGACTTTAATTGTTTATAACTTACTTCTGTGATATAACCTGTTTATGTGATGTTGGCTTCTTATATGTTGAATTGTGTGTTATGTGATAATGTTGCATTGTATGATAATTGCGCATTACGTTGTACTTGTCTTTCATATGATATAGTTGCATACATGTTTTAACTCGTGAGTGACCTTTTAATGTCTAGGGTGACTGCAAGAGTTTTCGGAAATAGAGATAGGCCATGATTTTGAATTATTATTATTCTAGAAGTTTATCAGTAAGATTTTAATTGTTATGCTTATGGATTTTAGTTTCGGCTTAGTGGATTGATCTTGATGTTCCTTTAGCAAGAATGAAGTTGTTCGAGGAAATAGCAACGTATCTTGATGATTATAATTACTTTTGTTGCCATGTTTAACTTGTTATTACTTGGAGATGAATCATAAGTTGAGGTTTTTGTGAGGTTGTGATTAGACACTTTTGGAGTCTCAACTCAGATTATACTTTCTTGAGATTATTTTAGAATGAATTTATTTGAGGAATTAGTGATGTATATTTGTGAATGGAATGAAGTGTGGTATAACATGTGAATAATTCTACTATTTGGGATTGCTATATTATTAATGGATATTTTGGAGTTTTGATCTTTAAGCCTTGGAGACAATTGGAGTGATTCCTGACTAAAGTTACTTTATTCGAGGATGCAATTGTTCGAAGATAGAATTATTTGAGGAAATAAGAATGCATTTTGGTGACTGAACATTTACTTACCTACATCAAGCTTTTGAGTTCTAGGTGGTATGACTTTCTAAATTGTTGATTGAGGATTCTCTTCTGTTATAATGGGTTAGCATGAATCTGTATTGCGTTATCAGATTTTGGAGTCCTCATTAGTTAATCTTGTTGGGTAATCGGTGATTTATCTCGTTTAGTGATTGGTCTGTTACGGAATGTAAAATTTTGGAGTGATTTATCTTGTTTGGTGATTGTTATGACTCTTTAGGTTCTCTAGATCTCCTTAGTGTCTTGTTTTGGAGGAAGATAGATTGTAGGATTTGACTTGTTGGTGTTTAAATGTATAGGTGGGACACCCCCTTTGTGCTTCCTATTCTATTGGTCTTATTATTCTTTTCTACTCCATTCTCACTTATTTGAGAGAGAGATACACTTTTCTAGCATATCAATTGTTTCTTGAAAGTTTTGCTTATTGGATTAATGGATCCTATACTCATTTGACATTGTTTCCATTCTTAACATTCATATTTGCTTCTTATAGCAATGTCGCTTATTGGAGTTAAGGTTTGAGACTTCTATATTTCATTCTATATCTCTAGCCATTCGTTTCAATATTTCATTTCATCCTATTACTATTCATTTGAAAGTAATTTTTCCTTTGGTATACCATTTTACTTATTCGAATTTCACTTGCTTGATGTACTCCCTACCTAAGTACATCATTGTCATTCTTGTTGATCCTTGTTAATCCTATTGTTTCATTATTAAATCTTGAGTCATTACTTTGCTTGTAATTGCTCATTCAATATACTCGGCATTGTCCTTCTTATTAATACTTCTTTGGTTATTGCGTGCTGAGATACTCATTATCTTGACACTCATATTTTCTATTGAATTAATCATCTCTTATCTCTTAATTTTATTTCACCTCAAGTACAACTTACTTGTTGGTTCCTTGAACAATCATCGAGAATTGAAATATCTACTTGTTCAGGAATTTTTGTTTAACATACTCAGCACTGTGTTGACTCGTCATCATCCTTTGTTCGTACTTATTTAACTGAAAGGTGCTGAGACATTTCTTATCTTAGTTATCATGCTTCCTTATTAAACTATTAGCCTCTTGATTCTCTAACTTGTTTGACCTCTTGCTCCCTTGATTGTTGGCTCAAATATGACTTTCCATATTCTTAATTCCTTGTAAATTTCATAAGAGCCATATTCTGACCAATGTCACTTTTGAGATATTTCCTTGATCAGTAATCATTCATGTTATCGTGAATGACTTTTTAAACCCTCGGGGTGTTCATAGAGCTCTTTTGTGTAGTAGGAGATAATTGATAATTAGTGGTGTCACGCTAAGACTTGGAGTTGCAATTTCTTTCATATGCAATAAGATATTAGGTAGGAGAGAATTATGAATTGGAGATTGTCTTGGAACTATGATCATCAACTTGCAGTCATCAGAGTTTGTTCTTTTGAGGTCTTTGGTTAGGTGTCATCCTAAGAGATAAATAAGAACTAAGAGAAGTATTATTAAGTGTAACGATTGAGGATTTATCTGTCTGTTAGTTCGAGAATTGCGCGGACGCAATTGTTTTAAGGAGGGGAGAATGTGAAACCCCACTTTTCTGCTTTAACTTGATTTACGTGCTTTGTCTCGTTTTGCGTGCATATGACCTGTTTATGTGCTATAGGACCTAGAAAGTTATAATTTTGATGTCAATACTTCTAATACGTGCTAAATGTGCATTCATGAAATTTTCATCAAAAACGGAGTCAGAAATTTTATCGTCGATTTTCAGTGAATAGTGTTTTCGAAACACGTCCGCTATAATTTTGAAATTGGTCTTTTTAACCCTTCTAGACCTAGTCCACGGACTTTAATAGACCTGTGTTTGATTAAAACGGTTTTAAAATCGGCTTAAGAATTTATTAGGGTTTTTACACCGACTTTTGCGAAAATCGAGTTTTAAGCCGACTCGGGTGGAATTCTTTGAATGTAAAACTTCTTGTCACCTAAAAATAATCCACTTGTGATATTTTGGGGGTTGCATAATTATTTTTAACTTGGTGAGCACTAAAATGCAATTAAAGTCATTAAAAACACAAAAATACCTATTAAAACTAACTTTGACTTTGCATTTTTTAATTGACCAAGCTTTTTATTATATAATGTCATCAACACACACTCACACAACACAAAACACACTCCACAAACACACACAAAACCGTGGCTCCTTGGAGGAGAAAGATAAGGCATTTTCAAAGCATTTTTCTCACAGATTTTGCGTTTCAAAGCCGAATTGAGTGATTCAAAGCTTGAAATTGATTGTTTGGCATCCATTCTACACATTTCTTGCATCAAAACACATCAAAGGTGAGAGAAAAATTCTAGATCTCAAAATGTCATTTTTGTGTTTTTGCGTATAAATGAAGATTGAACCGTTAGAATTGTAATATGATGTTAGATTATTGCTCCTTGCATGCTAGGGATCATTATATACTAATACTACGAGTTTCTGTCGGATATAGCATAATTTTTATTTTCCGGGTATTTAATTTTGATTAAAATGTTCAAAGTTGATTTAATTGAGTTGCGTTGCTCGAAATCGATTGCCGTCGATTTCTAAATACTTGATAATTACGTGTTAGCGCTGTTGTAATGCCGAATTTTCGATTACATTGTTTGTGTGGAAATCCGGAAAATCCAGCCATGACGTCATAGGATTTTAGGGTTACCGGGCATGTTTTGGAGGTGTTATGGTGGATTTCCGAGAGTGCTAATGTAGTAGGTTGAATGGGTGAGTGATAGGAACTGATTTGGCAATGTTTGGATTAGTAGATTGTAAGTTATGAATTTTAGAAGTTTAGGTTGTCATTCTTTAATTTCTTGAACGATGCCTTAGATGGTTGGGTAGTGTTCGAGTGATGAATGGTGAGTTGTTGTTGAGTAATTTAGAGTTTAATTATGTATATTATGCATGTTCGGTTAGATGGCCTACTTTGTCATCTAACTTAGTTATTTGTTGTTTAATTGATTATTGATGTTATTGATGATGATGATATGATTATTGATGATGATAAAATGATATTGATTGATTATTATTGAATGCGGGAATCGGGCACTCTTGTTGCTGATCTCCCAATTGATTGATCGATTTATGCTTGCATGATGATTGATGAATATGGAGCCTTGGTATGTGTGTGCCACCTCTCGGGCAGCGTCGGGCTGTCGGGTTGAAACCGGCATGACTGCCATAGGCTACCCCCAGCTCGCATGACGGAGATGTCATGGAGGGAAGGGGATAGTGAGGTACCTCGGGTGCGTGAGTAATGGGGAGTTATAAGAAGAACGGTTGAGATCGTGATGGCGTTTGGAGCTACACCAAATAGAGTATCCTTATTGATTGGTTATATAGTTATGTGATGATAGCATTATTCATGTTGTTATGTGATGATAGCATTATTATTGTTGT
Source organism: Ehretia macrophylla (assembly GCA_037974665.1). Lineage (NCBI taxonomy): Eukaryota > Viridiplantae > Streptophyta > Magnoliopsida > Boraginales > Ehretiaceae > Ehretia > Ehretia macrophylla. The sequence goes on along the minus strand of CM075780.1, from coordinate 17,817,031 downwards.
TGTGTGTTTACTTGCTCAAAGGACTAAATCCAAGGAGCGTAGTGAATACTGTCGAGATCTATCGGATCCTCACTGGGCTTATGTATATAAGCTCACTCTCTATTAATGCATGCTTACAGGTGTTGCAGAGCCGGATTACGGGTATGTGCCTCCTGAAGAGGAGAATGTGGAAAATGTGCTTTACGTGGACGAGTCATATGTTCCCGAGTCTTATCCATGACTTTATGTTGTTAAATGTCTTGTGTATTAGTTTAATAGACTTTTATATGCTTTGTGGTTCTTATTGTAATAGATGTTGGAAGATGATGATCCAAATGGTGTTAACTTAGTGGCTTTCTTTTGTCTATGGTTAAGTTGTAAACATGTCTCAACTTATTTTTGAAATGCATGATAAGGTTGAAGTATTGTATGTCATGTTGGAACGGAGGCGTATAACGAGGATGTTTTATTGTATAATATGGTTGTGTTGTATGTTGTTGTTTGTATTGAGGAATTTCTGGATGTATGATGTTTAATGAGGTTGGTTTAGAATCTCGGAAATCTGTTTACTGTCGTTATGCCGCCGAAATTCCGTTGCGTCCTGACTGATCGTAGGTGGGGTCGAGTTGGGGCGTGACACATGCCCACTTCAAGTAGATAGAGATTCTCGGATAGGGAAAAGTGTGAATGCTATTCCCTCTTTTGAGGGCGAATCTTGATTGACTGACACTAGGAACCGATTCAGAAAAAGAATAAGGATGGCATGAGATAGGCGGTGGAATAATTTCCAATAGCGAATTACTTGACTTGATGGATAAATGGTATGAAATAGAACTCAAGCACAAAATCAATGTTGAGTCAACAATCATCGAGAGGGGTACCACCAAGCGAGAGCGAGACCAGCCTCTTATATAGGTATAGGGTTCCAAACCTGCCCTTCTTCAAATATCCCATTAGGAGCTTCAAAGCTTGACTAAAAAGCGAGAAAGTTGACTTTGAGAAAGAAAGAGGTTTGAAGATGCTCGACCGATAGGGAGAGGTTTGACCTAGCTACAATAAGAAAAGAATGCTAACGAGCAAGAAAGGGCCCCTTACTATAGATAGGGCGTTTGCGCTTTACTAATAACATATATAGGGCTTACCTTTTTCAGCTTGATCGGAATCGATTCTATGATTGAATAGCATAAGTGCTACTTAGTAGTCGAAACTCGGAGACACAGAGAGAGAGGGGACTCTTTCTTGCTAACTCCTAGGATGAGAATTAGGTCCCTTTTTGCAGGAAGAGTTCCAGCCTTTGTTGCCCCTCGGTAGAGTGAATCTACTTAGCAAACTGGCAGGACACATAGATCAATTGATCAATATGAATCTCGAGAGTGGATGGTTGATCGCCGCCTTCTTTTCCTGGGGGTTGTCCAGCCAGAGAGGGGCTTGCTATCGTAACCCTTTCTCCCAGTGTATGTGAAAAAGAGTGACGAACTCATTTTTTTCAGTCATAGGTTAGTCCAAAGAACGAGAGTCGGCTTGCTTAAGTCCGTTGTTCCTCAGTAGCTCAGTGGTAGAGCGGTCGGCTATTAATTGACTGGTTGTAGGTTCAAATCCTACTTTGGGAAAATTTTGAGTTATCGCTTTTCTGACCTGGCGACCCCTGTCCTTCTCCTTAGTTTCTAAAGTAGCAGAATCGTGGGACATAAAAAGTGGGAAGTTGATTGTTGGTTTTTCTTCCTCACTCTCGTATAGGTGAACTTGGTTTGTTCAATTCTTAGGGATAAGAAGGATCCACTGGGAAGACTGGACTAGTATCTTCATTAGCTAGAAACAATTAGCCTCCACTAGCCTCATTCGAAGAACGAATAAGAAAATGGTTACTGTTTAGGTAGGATAGGTGGATGTGGCCCAATGGCTAAAGCTCTACCAGCTTCTTGTAGACTGAACTCTCTTCTCTTTAGGCTCCGAGTTGTTTTTGGGTGGGATGGTCGAATTTTTCTTCGCCACTAGTGGCGATGACATTCTTGGTGATTAGCAAAGGGGAAGGAAGATCTCCACTCATTTCATTCATTCAGTGCCTGTGGTGAGGCATGACCCACAACAAACGAAGGGGGAAAGCTTGTTTTGCTTGCTGTAGCCCTATTTTGGTAGATTAGGCTTGGTAAGCGTAGGCAATTTAATTTAATTAGGCTCACAACTTCGCCTGAAGCGACGAAGGGGGGTTAGGGAAGGCCGACGACTACATGAGGGAGAAGCTATCATAGAAGCTTTACCCCTTGCTTTACAGAGATTGTTATGAACTGACTAAATGACTAGATTTTCCTGGAACCCTAGCTAAGCTAATAGTCTTAGTTCCCTTCAATTAAATCAATCAAAAAGCTTTTTGAATGATTCAAGGCGCCACGCCCCTTCTTAGAATTAGAACCCATTGAGGAGGGTCTCGGCCTGGGAAGGGGAGAGTGGCCGAGTAGTTAAAAGTGACAGACTGTAAATATGTTGAAGTTTTTCTACATAGGTTTAAATCCTGCCTCTCCCACTTGGTTGTTGTAAACTTCAGATAAGAGAAAAGAGGCATTCGTCTGCGTAGGAAGGCCAACCGAGCGAAGCTCTTTCTTTTTTTTGGTCGTGCCCTGAAGTGAAATTGTATCGTATGTTAGTTAGAGAGGTTGGCGAACTACTACAATCTATAGATTCCCCATCTATATCCAATCCCAACGAGAATATAAGCGAGTCGCTTCCGGCTTGTCTTGTAGTCATAGTCTTTTAGCTTATGTAGTCGTCGGCCTTCTTACACGCATGCGTCTGCCAGAATGCCTCCTTGTTCGGGACGAAGCCAAACCGATACATACGATAGGCGAAGGAAAGACCCCCATTTCATAGTGCCTGGGGAACGCAAGTTTGACCGAGGATTGGAGATGAGAGGTGGAAGAAAAGGCTCGGGATAGATTTAGGAGTCTTTGTGCCAGCCATATACAGTGAGAGTAGCACGTACGGTAACGAGGGAGGTTCACATCTATACGTGTAGTATGGTCCTTGGGCCTACCCACCCTATTTGTTCCATGATCTATGGGTGTAGAGCTACCCACTTCGATCAATTAGCCAAGATTTTGACCGGATATGAAATCACTAGTGCTCGATCTAGTCGTATTTTTATGGGGATTCTATTTATCACTGTAGGATTCCTATTCAAGATCACTGCAGTTCCTTTTCGAGCGCCTGTAGGATAGACAGCCGCCTATAGGTGGTAGGGTAGGATGGGTGGTACTGCTCAGATTGCGGCCAATCTTCCTAGCCTTAGCGGGCCTGACTTAGAGTGCATGAAACTCATCACTACCTCGTAAGGGCATTGAGACCATAGCATGATACACGAAAGTGTTGCTTTCTCTGTAGGGTTGTCACACAGCTTCTCGCCTAGAAGAACCACTCGTTCTGTAGTTTTGTCACACAAGATAAGCACGCCGCCCACCTGTTGGCCGGACGAATCGAAGTTCTCTTCCGGTCAATTGTCCACCCAGTCAAGTGCAAAAAACATTGTAGAATCACGCAATGCACGCTGCTAGTGTGCTTCCTGCTCCCGAGAAAAGAAAGAAGAACGACAAGGTTAAGTTCAGATTTGACTGTTTGCAGCATGGGAGCAGATTACCCAAAAAATCCCTGGGAACAATGAAAAAAAAAGATACCTCGGTAACGAAAAGATACCCCGGTATGCCGACACGGCGATCTCCCTTATATGCGATCCCTCGTTACGGGAACCCTATAGGTAGGGGAGGGCACCTTGGTATGACCTAAGGAGTGGACTGTCACTGAATTCCATCAAAATCCAATGAGCAGCCCACCGAGGTTACAATAATCATGTTAGACTAAGAAGAGTCTTGGGATCCAGTCCTTTGGACAAACCGATGCTGCGCCTTATTAGACAGTAGGAAAACATAAAACTCGATGTTAATCAAAGTTGGTATGGTCCACAGCTTAAAAAGAAGGGCTAGCAAGCTTGCAAGGGTTGGTAGTGGCACGTAAGGCGCGCCCTTATGTAAATGGCCTCTTGTCTTTGCTTGTGTTGTGTAGTATGACGTCCACGTCGTCTTTGACTCTTGTTCCTTAACTCGTCCCTTTGCCTAGCCCACGAAGTGGTTCATAGGTTAGCTCATTAGTAAAGCAAGGAAATCCTACTAGCGGTAGCAGTTGTACCTTTGACCTATGTGACGCCGCTTCTTTGATCATCGCATTCATTATTGATTCACATTATCTCCTCGGGCAGGAAGTCTCAAAGCTCTTTTGCCAGCATTGAGGAACCTGAGAATTTTGATTAAAGTAGTTATTCGATAGACACAATTTGACAATTAGCGGAGGTGTCACTTTCTAAACCTACTTTTCTTGAGTCAATAGAGTACGACCTGGATTAACAAAACGCATCCCCGTCTGAGTAGAGACTTTCGAAGTAGTTTTCAAAGCAAGGGATGAATTCACTTCTAGCTGCCTATTTAATAGCAATCATGTTTGATCACCGTCACGAGATTTGTTTGCTGCTACTATAGCCAATCAATCTTCTGCTTTCATTCTGTTTGACTGAAAACTGGAATCTTAATGCGATTTGAGAGCGGATCTAGGAATCCCCTGGTAGTGGTAGTTGGGTTGGTGAAATCTGATAATCGATTGGCTTTAGAAAGGCTTTCCCAACCGTCATATTGTAACTGAAAGTCCTGCCTACTTGTAGGCTTAGGTAGTCCTCAAAAACCTTCTTATTTTACTGGCTTGGGAAAGACCCGTAGGCTATGGATCCCACTAATGAAATGGGACTATAACCATACTTCCATGGTCTAGATTCAAGGACAACAAAGACTGAGGCTTGGAGTATCTAAGGCTTCATGGACCCAATTTTTAGGGCTTTTAAGGACGGACTCGCATCTGTCCCAGGGATTGACCGGTGACACTACTAACTGAATTGCCCTAATATATGTATTTTTCCACAACACTGAATCCATAAAAACCTTGGCTTAGTGCCATTACTGTAAGCGGCGGATGATTGATATGTAGGATCAGTTGCAACAGTTTTATATTCATGTGAATCAAGAGATTGGCTTGAAAGGCTTTCCAACAAGCCATTATACCTAAGATTGCAATAAGTCCTTCTTTTTCTTTGGAGCTTGTTCTTGGTTCCAAGGGAAATGGGGTGACAAAGAGCAATTTGCTTATCCAATTGGATCATTACTCGACTCGATGGGTAACTTCTAGTGGTTTGTCGGGGAAGCTCTTGTTTTTCTTTCAAGAGTAGGTTGGAGTCATGAACACCTAGCCTTTTCTTATTTATAGTATTTGTTTGTTTGTTGACATAGGTAGTAGATTCATTCTCCACTCCAGCAATAGTAGATGTAGAATCTGAAAGGTGGGATTCCCAGTGGATTGGATGCTTCCATTAGAGCTTCTTCCCTTCCTGTCATTTAACGGCACCTAGCTTACAATCACTAGTGAAAGAGTGCCAATTGACCCAACTAGCGAATATGTTTACTTCAATATTTTTCATTTTCGTGAATACTGCTCGAAAGCAGTCATTTTTCGGCTTGATAGCACAAGCACGATCCATCCATCTCCCTTCGGAGAGTGACTAACAAGTGGAAGGACTATTAATAGAAGGTAAGGTAAATGGATATGGATGGCAGTTGGGATCCCAGGGAGGAGAGCCAGCCAGGCCAGGAGAAAGAGGTAGTCTTTGACTATCCTTCTTTTGGGAGTTGGTTCTGGAATTCCATTGAGAGTTGCCACTCCTTAATCTTCGAAATCTAGTCTAGTCCAGCGATAGAGGACTTGATACTTATCTTCGACAAGCCTCGATCTGTGCTGAAGACAGATTCTCTTATGGACTGAGGAAATAGGTAGCTTGTAAGCCCACCCATTCTTCATTTTCGACCATAGCTTAGCTGCTCACGCCAATGCTCATGGGTGTGGGGCCATAACTACTGCTACTGTTATACTCCTACACTCTAAGAGAGTCCTACTATCAGCTCATCTTCTATCTAAGACCTCCTCAATGAGATGATTCCTGAAAGTTGTTGTTTTCTCAGGTTTAGTTATGGTCCGCTCTTTTCTTTCACTCATTGGTATAGCAGCTGAACTTAGATCCGTTAGAGCATCTTCAAACCTCTCCCTCTGGCCGAGCTACTCCGCTCCTTGGCAGTCAGTCTATTACCCACCCCTGATCTCATTCCTTCTAGCTCAGGAACTTCTATTTTGAATCTGAGCTTGTACCAAGCTCCTTTCCATGTAAGCTATTCTATACGATGTCTTTCACAAAGGTACAGGGATTTGATAATCGATAGAGCTGGTGAATCTTTTCTTCCCTCATAGGAACTCGGTCTCTCTAATACGTCAATATGGTAGATAGATCAAGTAGAAGATCAGCCGCTAATCCGCTACTCTAGTTGTGTTCGATCAGCTTCAAAGCTTTTTCACTTTGTTCGCTTAGCGCTTCCACCGATGCCTGAATACTACTTTCGTCTATGTATGGGTTATTATATAAGAAATCCTCTTTCTATGGTGTTAGGCCCAGTTTCTTTTAACAAACAACTAAGCGCTTCACCCATTAATCTTTCTACTAAGCTTTGATTAGTCCTTCCCCTGAAGCCTGAGTTAAAGAATCTATCGATTCCACATCCCTTGATTCCAATTCCACTATTGGAAGTACTGTGATGATCGATTTTGCTTCTCCTCTTCATTAATAGCCTGGGAACTGAGATTATTCATTAGAGTATGGTAGGTCCATCACGCTTTGGACATGGTACAACAAGAAAAGAATTAGCAGAAATCGAAAGGGATTTACCCAAAACTCTGCTCTGATACCTCCTAAAGCGAAATAGGCACACACACGGGTAGAGAGTCTACTTGAGTCATGCGGTACCAGGTAACGCCTATTTTAGTATAGCACCTGGGTTTAGCCTTCTCTTTGCTGCGTTTTGCTTCTGATCTCTCTTTGAGTCTCTAGTTTGTTACCTTCTATTACCGATCTTCTCTTTTCTACTCGCTTCGTTTCTTTCGTTAGTTTCATTTCCTTTCTTTAAATAAACTAAAAAAATAGAATATGAACAATAGCAAAAGAGTTTTAAATGATAGTAACCAGGGATGCTTCCAGCAAGAACTTAGATAGTATGTGATTGATCAAGTTGCGGTCAACACAGCTTCTGCCCAAACGAGCTAGATTAATCCCAAACATTACAACTCTAATCGTTTCCAATAAGTATCTTTTTTCCTCTTAGCTATTCATACGCACAAGATCTCTGATGAACAGTGCCTCTGGAAATAAGATATTGAGAAAATTATGTGGACATGTATTCTCCTTCAGAATCAGATCGTCAAATTCTTTTTTTTGCATTAGAAATAATGTATGGCTTGTCGATTGTGTGTCGTTCACTCCAACATGGCAAACTTTTGTAAATGTTCATGAAGAGGTAAAGTACTTCTTGATGGGCCAGGAATGTCAGATAATTATTAGTGGTGTGGAAGGTAAACCGGAGGATGTGGCGAGTAAGAAGCCATTTTCATGTTGTGCTGGTCTGGTAGGGCTACATGCATGCAATCATAGTGTCTGTAGCTGATAAGATGGGCCTCTATATATATTATATGGGGCATTACAGACCCAAGAAAGGCATGGCGTACTTTGAGGAAAGTTGATGAACATGCGCCCGCAAGTAAGTGTCAGTGCCTGGAGACTGAACAACATGGCCTGAAGCGGGGTAGTTTGATTCTTGTTACTGTATTAAGGTAAAGAACCTTTGTGATCAGCTGGAGGCTCTTGGTATGAAAAAGTATGATGCCGATAATCTTAGTCAAATCATGAAGGGTATAAATTTTAAAATCTGATGGGATAAGGAAGTCTTTGCTATTGTATCAACATAACCCTTCCTTATTTTCTTAATGCAAAGGTGCATGATAAGACGTTTACGTATAGGTGGCTGAGCCTGTCTAGACAAAGTGTAGATCCTAATCCTAGGGATATATTTTTGTTCACTTCAACATCCAAATTCAATTGAATGGGAAGGCAAAAGCAGGATCAGGGAGCTCTTCCAAGTACTCTACTGGAAGGATTCCTATTTGGCTGATAGGTATTGTAACTGGTATTCCTGTGATTGGTTCAATAGGTCTTTTCTTTTATGGTTCATATTCCGGATTGGGTTCATCCCCTTTTATATCATTAGGACTCGAAACAGGCTGTGTCGAGACTACAATTATGACTTTCGGGTTCTTTCCCCAGCTAGTCTGTAACGACCCGCCACGGTTTATCACGGGCACGAGTCAATCACTACCATGATATTGTCCGCTTTGAGCAAGCCCCGAAGGGAACCAATACTCTCACGGTTTTGTTCTTCACGTGGTCTCCCACGTGAAAAGGCCTCATGGCTTATACAAGGAGTCGCCCCCTTATATACAGCTGCATCACTTCCTAATTTTTCGATGTGGGAGCACCACACTCCACCCCCCTTAAGAGGCACGCGCCCTCGCGGGCTAACGTCACAACGCCGGGTCACCCCGGTAGGCTCTGATACCATTTGTAACGACCCGCCACGGTTTATCACGGGCACGAGTCAATCACTACCATGATATTGTCCGCTTTGAGCAAGCCCCGAAGGGAACCAATACTCTCACGGTTTTGTTCCTCACGTGGTCTCCCACGTGAAAAGGCCTCATGGCTTATACAAGGAGTCGCCCCCTTATATACAGCTGCATCACTTCCTAATTTTTCGATGTGGGAGTACCACATAGTCGCCCCTGTGTGGGAGGGGCCAAGCTTGGAGACTTATCATTTGTGGGGAATCAAACTATCACACAACTTGCATTGTGGTTCTACATATCGAATTGGTGAGTTTTGATTTTCTAAGGATTCCCTATTGCTGGCATAGTAGGGACTACAAAAGCCATAGTTGCACAGAAATTGCCTGCCGGACAGAGAACTATTAGTCCAATTAATTACACAATTCTTTATTAACGATATGGTTATAAAAAAATTTCCTATTTTTTTTCAGCCCTCTCTACACCTTCAACATTGAGATTTCAAAAGATGATTCTTTCTCCACTGCTTCCTAACGAAAGATTGATAGGAACGGATTGCCTGGGCTTCCCTGCATCTGATCAACTCATACATCCCAGCCCTCTCTCTAGGATCTCATTCAATAGATCCAACCCATTTCTAGGGTAGGGTAGATAGAGGAGTTCGTCCCCCGCTTCCTTTGCTCCAGTGGTACCAAAGATCAAGAATTTGAGATAGAAACAATGATTGGTTGGTCGGCAGTTAAGTCCCCTATCACAACAAGGCGGAGAGCGGAAAGGTGAGCAGCTATAGCTTCATTGTTCATCTTCCCATCGCTACCAAATGAGTGAACTCTACCCGTCTATACTGGATGGGATCACCTTTAACCTTTAGTCCTTGGGGGAGCATATCTTGAGATAAGATTGAATCCCCTACCAAGCTGGGTTGCATTAGGAGAATAGGTAGGCCTTGTTGTGCTTTGGCCCTTCTGTGGTCTTTCATCGAGGAAAGCAGGCTTGACAAGCCCAAGTCTTTATTTGTAGGACTTTCTTTGATGGTTTATCATGTAAGCTTGGGTCCTTCATTCGGGCCCTCTTGGGATACCCTCTAGGCCAATGCGTATAAGCTTGGGCTTTCTTAACGCAGCTCATTTGACAACTCAGTACATAGATGTCACGAGTTCATTGGCATAGAATATTTAATCTTTTCTACGTAAGCTGGTTGTGCAAAATTTGTTTGTTCATACAAGCAGTGTGATTTGGGGATATTTTGTTTGTTCCCCAAGGTAGCCGGAGCCAGCCAGTTTTTATTTAAAAAGGCATAAGAGTATTCAACTGTAGAAAAGTAGTTCAGAGAACTAGTAAGAATTGTGACTGCCATCTAATTCGTGACGCATGGCGAGATTCCTCTACCACCCTATAAATAAAGGCTCAATAAGTGTCTTCATCAAATTCAAATCAAAGAATTTGAGTACTAGCACGTATGGTTGCAAACATGCTTTCTGCAATTGCTACCAAAATGGGGCAATTGCAAAATAAAATTCAAGAGCACTGTAGAGTGCTTAACTTCCTTTTGGGAAATGTCAGAACAATGGATCCAGCAAGGAAAGAATCATGCATTCACACTACCAAAGAGCGCATAGAGGGTTTGGAGGAGAGGCAGCAAGCGCTCATTGTTCATGGAGCACTCGGTCGCCTGGGAGGCTAGAAGAAATTAACAAAAATTAGTTAAGTCACCTTCAGGCTTTCTTATTCCAAGAAAGTATGTAGTTGAAAAAATAAAATAAAAAGAGTAGTTATAAAATCAAATGTTGGCCCTATTACTTGCTGTGGGTCACGAGCATGTAACGTGTTTTGAATTTCTCTTTATTTTATATAAGCCATTTTGTAATACCCGAGCCCGGAACGTGAAATTTTTCTGTTTATTTTGCTGAAAATTATATTTTTTTTAAATTCTTTGAAATTTAATTGTTATTCCTTTATCATCGCAAAGTACATTGCATTTCGAGAGCGATAGTTAGAGAGCGTTTTCTAGTCCTCAGCAAATAGTGAAAACTAGTATTTAGTGTTTTAATTTTAGTATTTTAGTTGTTGTTAACTAGAATTAAATTTGTATTAGTTGTTTTAGCCTTAAAATGTAAGAAATAAGCCTAGTTGACCAACTTAAGTTAGCTTTGACAAAGGCCTTGACCATTTGACTTCAACTTGTCATCTTATATATGCATAATACATTACAAAAACAAAGCTCAAAGCTGAAAAAAGGGGCAAGGGCCGAAACTTCAAGGGAGAGAAAAAAAAAAGATTTTCAACTTCCAATCTTCAAAACTTCACGAGAGCTTGCACGGGGTTGTTTCCGAGGCTTCCAACGTGGTTTTCCTAGCGTCTAGAAGCGTCTAAGGTGAGGGATGCATCTTTATTTGTGCATTTGAATATATGTTATACAAACTTTAAATTTTGGAAATTATGCGTAGATTATTATTTTATCCATTTTATTGCTTAAAGAATGTTCCTTGATGATTGTAGAATATGTATTTGTAGCTTTTTAGCATTTTCTGTGGTTGAATATAGAAATTGCAATTTAAATTGACAATGGAATAGTCAATTGTGAATAGTAAACCCCCGTTTTGTAAAAGTTGCTCCGTTTTGCATTCTGTTGATGTGAAAAGATGCTAGATATGTTAGAATGCCTAAATACATGATTTTTTTGGGTTGTGTAATGGAAAAATGGTGAAAAATGGCTTGGTACATGTTGGGGTCGTTTCGGTCGAGTTTAGCGTTTCCTCATTTTGCGTGATGGCGTTGTCTCGGGAGGCCATGGAAGCACTTTTGGTGTGGTTATGGTGTTGGTTGGGTGTTTGTTTAGGGTAGCTGTAGTTCAAATGAGCAAAGGGGGAAATCGGGGCTTTGCGAGAATTCTAGGTAAAGTAGGGTTTCGTGGTCTCTAGACATGCCTTATGGTGACCTAGCAGGAATTGTGAAGTCGGTTTCCAAAACTCGTGGCGCGTTTGGAAGTAGTAGCATTTTGAAAGTTGGGGTCGTTGTGTGATTTTGTTGGTTTTCATGGTGTTATGCCTATAGAATGCTTATTGTTGCTTATTATGCTTGTTAAAGTTGATTATGATTGTAATGTTTACCAACTGTTGCTATTGCGTGCGAGAGTAACCTACTTTGTTATTCTTCCACGTGTGGCTCTATTGCTCGATTGTTTCATTGAATATTGTATTGCATTCATAGAGTCAGGGGCAGTATGATGGGCCTCTCTGGGTAGCCTTGGGTTGCCAGGGTTGGTTGCCCTAGCTCCGTGTCCTATTCTCTTTCTTGCTTGGGTTGCCTCCCAGGGAGATTTGGGTCGTAGAATTGATTGGATACTTCCGGGGTATTCCAAACTGAAGTTATAAGGTGGTTGGGCCGGCACGTCGTCAACGGATTCGTGATTGAAAGTTGTTCGTGGAAAGTAAATTGTATCCTTTAATTGAATGATTATAGCCTTAATGCTTGTCTTGAGTTATTGTTGCCTTTGCTTGTATCTCTATATGATAATTGACTGATCTACTTGACTATCTGCATTGCATTCTCCTCTCACCTCCGTCCTTGAGACCAATTACCCTCGCTGAGCAATAGTTTTTGCTCATTCCTTTCTATACTATATTTTACAAGAGTAGTTGAGGCTGAACCTATTGAGGTGGTTGAGGAGGAGGAGGAGCAAGTGGAGGTGTTTCCTTGATAGCACTTTCTTTGCTTAGCTGGTGGTTGGTCGCCAGTCTTTTGTGCAGGCCATGCTTGATGTGTATATTACTTGGTTGACGCTTCATTTTGAGGCTTGTAGCCTTGTATGTAGTTTCTGTTTTGAGGCCTCTATGGTCTTATGTTGTAAAAGTTGAAAGATTGTAAAGTTGTAAAGATATACTCACGTGACTAGTAAAGAACTGGATGCTAGTAGTTTAACTGCTTAGTGGCATAAGTACCTGTGTAGTATGCATGTCATTTTAGTTTGCAAAGTTGGATAATGAGAAGATGTATGTTTCTAAAGAAAGTTGACTTGTTTCAAATGATTATTGTGGTTTTCACGAGTATTATGTTGAATGTAGGGTTTTCGAATCGTCCACGGTACAGAGGAGACTCTGTCCGTGTGTCAGGTCTGGGCTTGGCCTTTTGCGGGGTCGGGTCGGGGCATGACACATTTCCTTAAGGCAATTTTTGAATTGTGTCCTCTGGAGTAGTCTAACTCTCTTATAGTGTACTACATTACATGAAACGTAGTTCATGATTTCCCCTTCACTCTCTTTAGCATTTTGGTTTAACACCACGCAGGCAGCTGGTGCCTTCCCAGCTTCTTCATCAGGTAACCTGCCAATTGAACACATTGTCAACGACATTTTACCTGTCAAAATTCATTAATGAATCAGTATCTCCTTTACTTGAACACGAGTTTCGACTTCCCCATTGGGCTCTTAGCTCTTTAAAGAAGATCTTACTAGACTCTTATACTCCCTATCGGCAAATCGGTTTTCAGTTTATAGAAAAAGAGAAGAAAGTATTGCAGCTCACCTCGTGCTTCCATCAAACGAAGCACTCGACTCACACTTTGTTAACATAAGACATAAGGAAGTTCTTTCAAACAAAAGGAAGTCCCACTTCATTCCAAAATGGTTTTGTCCAATTTCATGAGTTACACGACTTTCGGTCCCTTTTGCTTATGTGATGTGCGAAATCGGCCTACTTATAGTTGCTTATAACTACTGTCTGTATAGACAAAGAAAAACATGGGTGCTTCCTATGTATTAGCATTCTTGAGTGTGGGTTAAGGTTAATGCTTGGGGCTCGACTGGATGGCATGGGTAGAGCTATCTTGCCTTCCTTCATACAGTACAACACGCTCTCGTCATCCACGGTAGCACGGTATGCCTTCGTTGATCTATTCTAACAATATAGATGAATGTCTCTTTCTCCCCCGTTAGTCGAACTCATTTATTTATGGTTCAATGCTTGTCTTTATTCCTTGAAGCAGTCAGAATAATTCTAATCAAAATATCAGTAAAAATAATACACCAAGTACAGTGCAACCTTTTATAGCAATAACTCTAAGTCACGCAGAAACAAGAAATGTCTCTCAAGAAGAAGTCAGGAAAATCATTTATGGAGCATTTAAGTGTACGTCAATGGTTGTAGCAAAAAAGAATCATAAAGAAAAAGGCTTCCATTTTCACGCGGTAGTGCATACCACTAATGCCTCTAAAAACACCGCTAAGAGAACGATCAGAGAACTGTATGCAGAGTTTGAAGGGAGACAATGACATCAAATTCATGAAAGGGTGGGGAGCCTATCTTGCTTACATAACAAAGGAAAACAAGGAACCCCTAGTGTGGGAGGAGTTCTCAAGAGAGAAAATCTTTGGAATATCAGAGGACTCTCGAAAGAAAAGAAAAACAGAGACTACCCCCAAAAAGATTGAAAATTCTATTGTTATGTTGGGCATAGCATTAAGAGATGCATGGCTATTATGCATTTTGTTCAAGACCTCATTGAGGAGGATAAGATCCAACTTGATGGGTATTTTTTCCACAAAAAAACAACAAGCTAGCCTTAATCATACTTCTCATCCTTATGTTATGGAAACTTTGACAAGCAGTCTACGGCAGCTAAACAACCGCTAGTGATGATTCCTTCTTCGATGGTTTGTAGCACAAAATCCAAATAGAATTGAAAGGCTCTGAATGTCGAATGGTCCTATAGGCGCTTTCGCCCGCCCTTTCTTTTGTGCCAAGACCCTGCTTTGGCCATTCATTAGTTCAGACATTTAGTTAGTTAGTCTTGAAAAAAGCTCATCTTGGTGAAAGTCTTAGTTGAGATGTAGCCAATGCATCCTACCAGCAGGATAGAGAAAATAAGCCAATCCCATTCGGACTTGGAAATAAAATATAAAAAGATATTTCTTTCCTGAGAAGATTCCCATTGACATCCCTATCCACATATTGGCACAATCCAAGAAATTGGGATTCCCTTTGTTGCACTCACCTTTTCCTTTCTCGAGGAATGAGCACACCTCAACGAGTGCTTTAAGAGTCCGGTCATACAGTCTTTTTTTTCCCAAGGCAAGGGCAGAAGGGGCAATTCAAGTCGATTTCTCCTCTATCGCTGCATCCTTCCTCGGAAATGAGGTTGAAGATAACATAAAGATTTCCTTTCGTGCTTTGTTCAAACCTCCGCTGGATATAGAGCTAAAATAGGCCTTGACCGAGGAGATAAAGGGTGTGAAACCCCAGATTTTACCTTTGCATAGAATTGTGTATTTTGACATGTTTATATGTTATATGAGTTAGAATGAGGTAATACTGTGATTTATATTCCTATTATATGCTATGTGTGCATTCATGAAATTTTCATCAAAATTGGCATCGAAAATTTTATCATCGGTTTTTATGAAAAGTATTTTGAACACACGTTTGCTAAAATTTTGACACGGGTATTTTTAGGGTTTGAAAACCTAGTCCTCTATTATTAATAGACCCATGTTTGATAAAAATTGATTCTGACACGGAATAGGAATTTAAATAGACTTTTCTAAAATTTTGACACGGGTGTTTTTAGGGTTTGAAAACCTAGTCCTCTGTTATTAATAGACCCATGTTTGATAAAAATTGATTTTGAAATGGAATAGGAATTTAAATAGACTTTTCGGGCAAAAAGCAGCGCTTTTAAGCCAAATAGTGATTTTTTTCTAAACCCGATTCTTGCATTGACTTTCGTTGACCTAGTATATATTAATATAAATTTATTTATATGTGGTATTAAATGATTTTAGATTAATTGTGCATTCAAAAGACATTTGAAAACAAATAATATGATTTTTCACCTTTTTTTGCAAAAATCGAGTTTTTAACCGAGTCGGGTGTTAATGTATGCAAATGAAAATTTTTGCCACCTAAAATAAACTACTTAACAATAGTCTAAGTGTTAAATGCATGTTGGTGAGAAAAATAGTCAAGAAAAACAATTAAAAGACTAAAAATACTAAAAATACTAATTAAAAGACTAGAAAATCAACTTTGACTTTTATTATTTTTGTTGACCTTGAGCTTATATTATCAACACACACTAAAATAGCACAAAAAAACCTCCAAAAATACCTACATAACCGAAAATGCCAAGGGAAGCAAAGAGAAGGCATTTTTCTAAGGTTTTCAAGTGAATTTCTTATAGATTTTGCAATTCAAGTCCAAATCACTTCATTCAAAGCTTGAAATTGCTTGTTGGGCTTCCATTCTACCTATTTCTAACCTTATTTTGCATCAAAGGTGAGAGAAAAATTATAGATCTCAAAATGCTATTTTTATGTCAATTCATATAATTGAATTTTTAGCTGTTGAAATGTTGAATTGATGTTAGAATATTGCTCAGTAGATGCTAAGGATAATTTATATGAGTTTATAGCTGTTTTGAACTGTGGTAGCAAGTATTTCTAATTTTCGGGTATTAAAGTTGAGTTTTTGGCTTGGTGTTGAATAATTCTTGTTGTAGTCGTTGGAATTGGTTGGTTATAGCTTCTAAAAGTTTGTTAAATACGTGGTAGTAATGTTGTAATGCCAAAATTTTGATTGTGATGTCGTGGTGAAAGTCCAAAAAAATCAGCCATGGTGCATTAAGGTTTTAGGGTTGTTGGGCTTGTTTTGGATGGATTGTGATTGGTTTTCAAGGGGGTTATTGTAGTTGGTAGAGTGGGTGAGTGATAGGAACTGGTTTGGAGGTTATTGGATTAGTAGATTGTGAGTTATGACTTTTAAAAGTTTGAGTAGTTTTTCTTTAAAGGTTGAAATAATGTCTTTAGTTGTTTGGGTGGTGTTTGAGTGGTTGAATCATGGGTTTTTGTTGTTTAGATTCGGGTTTGGTGGAGAGATTTAATGCATGTTAAGTTGGATGGTCTACTTTGTCATCTAACTTAGTTGTTGAGTTGTTAATCGATTATCTGATGTTATGTTGTTGAAATGATGTTAACTGATTGATTATTGGAGAAGCCGGGAGATAGGTAACCTACTTTGTTGTCCTCCTGTGATATGAATGATTATTATTATTGTCATGAGTCTTGGTATGTGTGTGCCACCTCTCGGATAGCAATGGGTTGTCGGGTTGATAATGGCATGATTATCATAGACTACCCCCAGCTCTCATAGGCGGAGGTTGTCACGCCCCGACCCGACCTCGCAAAAGGCCAAGCCTGGACCCGATACACGGACGGAGTCTCCTTTGTACCATGGACGATCCGAAACCCTACATTCAATATAATACTTGCGAATTCCATAATAAACATTTGAAACAAGTCAACTTTCTTTTAAAACATACATCTTCTTATTAACCAACTTGCAATCCAAAAATGTCATGCATACTACACAAGTATTCGTGCCACTAAACAGTTAACCATTGGTATGCAATTCTTTACTAGTCATAAGAGTATAACTTTACATCTTTACAATCTTTAAACCTTTACAACAAAAGACCATAGAGGCCTCAAAATAGAACTACATACAAGGCTACAAGCCTCAAAATAAAGCGACGACCAAGCATTAAACACATCAATCATGGCTTGCACAAAAGTCTAGCAACCAACCACCAGCTAAGCAAAGAAGTGCTATCAAGGAAACACCTCCACTTGCTCCTCTTCCTCAATTACCTCAATAGGGTCCACTTCAACTACTCCTGTAAAATATAGTATAGAAAGGAATGAGCAAAAACTATTGCTCAGCGAGGGTTATTGGTCTCAAGGACGGAGTTGAGAGGAGAATGCAATGCAAATAACCAAGTAATTCATTCAATTATCATATAGAGATACAAAGAAAGCCAACAATAAAACAAGACAAGCATTAAAACTATAAACACTCATTCAAAGGATACGATTCACTTTCCAAGAGCAACTTTCAATCACGAATTCGATGACGACTTGCCGGCCCAAACCACCTTATAACTTCAGTTTGGAATACCCTGGAAGTATCCATCAATTCTACGACCCAAATCTCCCTGGGAGGCAACCCAAGTGAGAAAGGGAATAGGACACGGAGCTAGGGCAACCAACACTGGCAACTCGAGGCTATCCAGAGAGGCCCATCACACTGCCCCTGACTCTATGAATGCAATACAATATACAATGCAACAATCGAGCAATCAAGCAATAGAGCCACACGTGGGAGAATAACAAAGTAGGTTACTCTCGCACGTAATAGCAACAGTTGATAAACATTTCAATCAATATCAACTCTAACAAGCATATCAAGCAATATTAAACATTCTATAGGCATAACATTAAGATAACAAGCAAAATCACAAATCGACCCCAACTATCAAAACGCTATTATTTCCAAACGAGCCACGAGTTCTGGAAACCGACTTCACCAATCCTCCTACGTAACCATAAGGCACGTCTAAAGACCCCAAAACCCTACTTTAGCGTAGAATTCACGCAAAGCCCCAATTTTCTCCTTTGCTCGTTGGAACTACAACTATACTAACCAAACACCCAACCAACTCTATAACCACACCAAAAGTGCTTCCATGGCCTCCCGAGACAATGCCATCATGCAAAACGAGAAAATGCTAAACTCAACCTAAACGGCCCCGACTTTCACCAATGCATTTTTCCTCGTTTTTCCATTACGCAACCCAAACAAACCATGCATTTAGGCATTCTAGCATATCTAGCATCTTTTCACATCAACAGAAAGCATAACAACGCAACTTTATCGAAACGAGGTTTTACTATTCATAATTTACTAGTCAACTATCAATTTAATTTGCAAATTCAACATTCAACCACAGAAAATGTTAAAAAGCTATAAATACATGTTCTACGATTGCTAGGGAACATTCTTTAAGCCTCAAAATGATCAAAATAACAAACTACGAATAAAACCCAAAAACATTAAAGTTGAGACATAATACATTAAAATGCGCAAATAACGTGCTTCCCTCACCTTAGACACTTCTAGTCGCTAGGAAAACCACGTTGGATGCCTCGGTAACAACCCCGTGCAAGCTCACGCGTAGATTGGAAGTTTAGAAGTTGAAAATCTTTTTTTTTCTCTCTATGTTTCGGCCTGCTCAAGGGACTGTTTTCAGCTTGTTTTATTTTTTTCCTTTGTTATTTTGCTTAATAAAGGATGACAACTTGGTCAACTAGTCAAAGCCTTGGTCAACTACTCAAAAATTGGTCAAATAGACTTATTTCATGCATTTTAAAGCTAAAATAACTAGTGCAATATTAATTCTAGCTAACAACAACTAAAACACTAAAATTAAAACACTAAACACTAGTTTTCACTATTTGTTGAGGACTAGAAAACACCCTCTAACTATCGCTCTCGAAATGCAATGCACCTTGCGACAATAAGGAAGCAACAATTTGATTTCAAAGAATTTAAGAAGATATAATTTTCAAAATAAAAAACAAGAAAATTCCACATTCTGGGCTCAGGTATTACAGAGGTGCCATGGAAGGAGGGGCTAGTGAGGTACCTCGGGTATGTGAGTAATGGGGAGTTATAAGAAGATGGTTGAGATTGTGATGGCGTTTGGAGATACACCAAGTAGAGTATCCTTATTGATTGGTTATTATTATTGTTGTGCTTATATTGTTATTGATATTTATTATGTGTTTACTGCTCAAGGGATGATTTCCAAGGACTATAGTAAATACTTTTAAAAGATCTATCGAATCCTCACTGTTCTTGTTTTATATAAGCTCACTCTCATTCTTTATATGCATACAGGTGTTACTGAACAGGAATACGGGTACATGCCTCAGGAAGCTGAGAATGTGCTTTATGTGGATGAGTCTTATATGTCGGAGTCGTTGCGATGAGTTTGTCTTAGTTGTTGTAATATGTTATATTGTATAACTTACTTAATTATAAGTCTTGTACTATGCTAGTTTAGTAGTCTTCCTTTTGAACATGATTTGGTTGCTAGACTGGTGTATAATCTATTTTGCAATGTATAATATAACCTATGTATGATGTTGGAACAGAGTCATATAACTAATGGATGAAATGGTGAAAGAATGTTTAAAGTTTATTCCGGTTGCGTTGTATGTTGATAACCTGATTATGGAGTTGGTTGGTGATTTGTGGATTTGGTTGTATGATGTTCTAAAGGGTTGGTTTAGAGCCATGATGTCCGTGTTACTGTTGTTATACTGCCGAAATTCCGTTGCATCCAGACTGATCTTGACATGAATGCAATGTACTAAGTGTAAAGTGAATTACATGGTAATATGTTTATGTGATTAATTTACCTATGTGACTAACTTTCTATCTGACAAATATGACTTACGTGTTAAGTGAACTAATGTGGTCGATATGCTTTGTGTGACAATATGCCTTATGTACTCAATGTGTTGTAATTAATGTGTATTATGTGACAATTGTGTTTTATGTGATCAAAGTGTCTTGTGTAAAAATAGTTGTTTATGTGGTTTTAATTGTTTATGACTTGTTTATATGAAACAACATGCTTTAGGTGCTCAATGTACTTTAAGTGACTAATGTGAGTTACGTGATCAACTTGCCTTATGTGAAGTTTGTTGCTTATGTGACTTTAATTGCTTATAACTTGCTTACGTGATGTAACCTGCTTACGTGATGTAACCTGCTTAGGTGATATTTGCTTCTTATGTGATGAGTTGTGCGTTATGTGATAATGTTGCATTATATGATAATTGCGTATTACGTTGCACTTGTCTTTCATATGATATAGTTGCAGACCTGTTTAACTCGTTAGTGACCATTTAATGCCAAGGGAAGCTGCAAAAGCTTTTGGAACCATAGGCAGGCTGTGATTTTGAGTTATTATTATTCTGATAGTTTATCATTGAGATCTTGATTATTATGCTAATGGATTTTAGTCTTAGTTTAATGGATCTGTTCTTGATGTTCCTTTAGCTAGAATGAAGTTGTTCGAGGAAATAGCAATGTATCTTGATGATTATAATTAATTTCTTGCGATGTTTAACTTGTTATTACTTGGAGATAGATCATAAATTGAGGTTTCTGTGAGGTTGTGATTAGACACTTTTGGAGTCTCAACTCATATTATACTTTGTTGAGGTTATTTTAGAATGAATTTATTTAAGGAATTAGTGATGTATATTTGTGAATGAAATGAAGTGTGGTATAACATGTGAATATTTCTACTATTTGGGATTGCTATATTATTAATGGATATTTTGGAGTTTTGATCTTTCAACCATGAAGACAATTGGAGTGATTCCTGACTAAAGTTACTTTATTCGAAGATGTAATTGTTGGGAGATAGAATTATTTGAGGAAATAAGAATACATTTTGGTGGCTGAACATTTACTTGCCTACATCGAGCTTTTGAGTTCTAGGTGGTATGACTTTCTAAATTGTTGATTAGGGATTCTCTTGTGTTATAATGGGTTAGTATGAATGTGAAACCCCAGTTTTTGTGTTTACCTCGATTTGCTTGTCTTCATCTCGATTTGCGTGATTTGACCTGTTTATGTGTTATATGAGTTAGAATGTGCTAAATATGTGATTTATATTCCTAATACATGCTATGTGTGCATTCATGAAATTTTCATCAAAAACGAAATCAGAAATTTTATCGATGATTTTTGTGAATAGTGTTTTGAACACCTATCCGCTAAAATTTTTACAAGGGTGTTTTAAACATCTTAAAACCTAGTCCTTTATTATTAATAGACCCCATGTTTGATAAAAATTGATTCTGAAACGGAATAGTAATTTAAATAGACTTTTCGGGCGAAAAGTAGCGTTTTTGTGCCAAATAATAATTTCTTCTAAACCCAATTCTTACATTGACTTTTGTTGACTAGTATATATTAATATAAATGTATTTATATGTGGTATTAAATGATTTTAGATTAATTGTGCATTCAAAGGACATTTGAAAACAAATAATATGACTTTTTACCTTCTTTTGCAAAAATTGCGTTTTTTGCTGAGTCGGGTGAAAGTCTTTGCATAAGAAAACTCTTGTCACCTAAAAATAAACTACTTAAAATATTGTAAGTGTTAAATTAATGTTTTGATCAAGAAATAGTCTAAAATGGAATTAAAAGACAAGAAAACACTAAAAATAACTAAGTGTCAACTTTGACTTTCTTTTATTTGTTTGACCTTTGCTTAATATATCATCAACACACATTAAAAGCTCACAAAACACACTCATTTTACATACACATTACCGAAAATACCTGAGGGAGAAGAAGGAAGGCATTTTCAAGGCTTTTCAAAGCATTTTTCTCATACATTTTGCAATACAAGGCCAAATAACTATATTCAAAGCTTGATTTCACTTGTTGGGCATCCATTCTACATCTTTCTTGCATCAAAACACATCAAAGGTGAGAGAAAAATTCTAGATCTCAAAAGTAATATTTTATGTTTTTGCTTATAATTGCATTTTGAACTACTAGAATGTTAATTTGAAGTTATATTATTGCTCAGTGCATGCTACGGATCGTTTATATGTATTCTTGTGAGATTTGAACCATTGTAGCATAAATTTTTAATTTCGGGTATTTAAAGTTGATAGATTGGCCATTTGATGAATATCTTGAGTTGTTGTGGTTGAAATTGATTGCCGTCAATTTCTAAAAGTTTGTTAATTACGTGGAAGCGCCGTTATAATGCCGAATTTTCGATTGCGATGTTTGTGTAAAAATTCGGAAATTTCAGCTTAGGTGTATTGAGGTTTTAGGGTTGTTGGGCTCAGTTTTGATGTGTCTTGGTTGATTTCTGAGAGGGCTAATGTAGCTGATTGAATGGGTGAGTGCTAGAAACTGATTTGGAGTTGTTTGGATTTGTAGAATGTAAGATACGATTCTTTGGAGTTTAGGTTGTCTTTCTTTAAATTGTTGAATTGAGCCTTTAGATGATTGCCTACGGTTTGAGTGATTGATTTGTGAGTTGTAAATGGTTAGACTAGGGTTAGATTACGTGTTTAATGCATGTTAAGTTGGATGGCCTACTTTGTCATCTAACTTAGTTGTTTGTTGTTTAATTGATTTCTTGATGTTATATTGATGACAGTTGGTGATAATTGATGATTATTGATGATTATTGATTGATTATTGATGAACCGGGAGATAGGCAATTCTTCTAGATTGTCCTCCTGTGAATGATGTTTATTATTATTGCTGAGTCTTGGTATGTCTGTGCCACCTCTCGGGCAGCGTCGGGCTGTCGGGTTGATAACTGCATGACTACCAGAGACTACCTCCAGCTCACATGACGGAGGTGTCATGGAGGGCGAGGCTAGTGAGGTACCTCATGTGCGTGAGTAATGGGGAGTTACAAAAAGAACAGTTGAGATTGTGATGGCGTTTGGAGCTACACCAACTAGAGTATCCTTTATTGATTGGTCATTATAGTTATATGTTTGTATTGTTATTGATGTTTTATTGTGTGTTTACTGCTCAAAGGATCATTTCGAATGAGTATAATAAATACTGATAGAGATCTATCGGATCCTCACTGAGCTTATTTTATATAAGTTCACTCTCTATTATTGCATGCTTACAGGTGTCCTTGAGCAAGATTACGGGTATGTGCCTCCAGAATTGGAAAATGTGCCTTACGTGGATGAGTCTTATGTGAGTCTTTGCCATGAGATTGTTTATAGTTGTTGTAATATGATGTATTGTAAAACCTACCTTAGTATAAAGACTTATGTATAATGGTTTAGTAGTCTTCTTTTGATCATGTTTAGATTACTAAGTTGGTTTATAATCAATTTTGACATGTATATTAAAGTTAAGGTATTATGTTGGAACAGAGTTGTATAACTAAGAATGATTATTGTATAATATGGTTATGTTGTATGTTGTTAATGGTATTGAGGAATTGATTGTTGTTTGGTTGAGGAGTTTGATTGTATGATGTTATGAGAGGTTAGTTTAGAGCTTCGGTGTCTTAATTATTGTCGTTATACTGCTGAAATTCCGTTGCGTCTTGGCTAATTGTAGGTGGGGTCGAGTTGGGGCGTGACATTTAAGTGGTATCAGAGCGCATGTTTAGCTGTCAGTCGGGGTATCCTCAGAATGTGGGTAGTGGTCTAAGCATGCAAGTATGTATTAATTGAAAAAAAAAACATATGTTAATATGTTTATGTGATTAATTTACTTATGTGTCTAACTTTCTATGTGATCAATATGCTTTATGTGTTAAGTGAACTAATGTGGTCAATATGTTTTATGTGACAACGTGCCTTATGTACTTACTGTGTTGTAATTAATGTGCATTATGTGATTAATGTGCATTATGTGATTAATGTGTATTATGTGACAATTGTGTTTTACGTGATCAAAGTGCCTTGTGTGAAGTTGGTTGTTTATGTGGTTTTAATTGTTTATAACTAGCTTATGTGAAACAACATTGTTTAGGTGCTCAATGTACTTTAAGTGACCAATGTGAGTTACGTGATGAACTTGTCTTACGTGATGAACTTGTCTTACATGAAGTTTGTTTCTTATGTGACTTTAATTGTTTATAACTTACTTCTGTGATATAACCTATTTATGTGATGTTGGCTTCTTATATGCTGAATTGTGTGTTATGTGATAATGTTGCATTGTATAATAATTGCGTATTACGTTGTACTTGTCTTTCATATGATATATTTACATGCATGTTTTAACTTGTGAGTGACCTTTTAATGTCTAGGGTGGTTGTAAGAGCTTTTGGAACTAGAGGTAGGTCGTGATTTTGAATTATTATTATTCTAGTAGTTTATCAGTGAGATTTTAATTGTTATGTTTATGGATTTGAGTCTCAGTTTAATGGATTTGTTCTTGATGTTCCTTTAGTAAGAATAAAGTTGTTCGAGGAAATAGCAATGTATCTTGATGATTATAATTACTTTTGTTGTCATGTTTAACTTGTTATTACTTGGAGAAGGATCATAAGTTGAGGTTTCTGTGAGGCTGTGATTAGACACTTTTGGAGTCTCAACTCAGACTATACTTCCTTGGGGTTATTTAGAATGAATATTTCTACTATTTGGGATTGCTATAATATTAATGGATATTTTGGAGTTTTGATCGTTAAACCTTAGAGCCCATTGGAGTGATTCCTGACTAAAGTTACTTTGTTCGAAGATGTAATTGTTGGGAGATAGAATTATTTGAGGAAATAAGAATGAATTTTGGTGGCTAAACATTTACTTGCCTATATCAAGCTTTTGAGTTCTAGGTGGTATGACTTTCTAAATTGTTGATTGGGGATTCTCTTGTGTTATAATGGGTTAGTATGAATCTGTGTTGTGTTATTAGATTTTGGAGTCTTCATTAGTCAATTTTGTTGGGTAATTGGTGATTTATCTTGTTTGGTTATTGGTCTAGTATGGAATGTAAAATTTTGAAGTGATTTATCTTGGTTGGTGATTGTTATGACTCCTTAGGTTCTCTAGATCTCCTTAGTGTCTTGTTTTGGAGGAAGATTGATTGTAGAATTTGACTTGTTGGTATTTAAATGTGTAGGTGGGACACCCCCTTTGTGCTTCCTATTCTATTGGTCTTATTATTCTTTTCTACTATATTCTCACTTATTTGAGAGAGAGAGTTACACTTTTCTAGCATATCAATTATTTCTTGAAAGTTTTGCTTATTGGATTAATGGATCCTATACTCATTTGACATTGTTTCTATTCTTAACATTCATATTTGCTTCTTATAGCAATGTCGCTTATTGGAGTTAAGGTTTAAGACTTCTATGGTTCATTCTATATCTCCAGCCATTGGTTTCAATATTTCATTTCATCATATTACTATTCATTTGAAAGTAATTTCTCCTTTGGTATACCATCTTACTTGTTCGAATTTCACTTGCTTGATGTACTCCCTACCTAAGAACATCATTGTCATTCTTGTTGTTCCTTGTTAATCCTATTGTTTTATTATTAAATGCTGAGTCATTACTTTGCTTGTAATGGCTTACTCAAAGTACTCGGCACTGTCCTGTTGTTGTCATTTCTTATTCGTACTTCTTTGGTATTGCGTGCTGAGATACTCTTGCCACTCATGTTTTCTATTGAATTAATCATCTCTTATTTCTTAATTTCATTTCGCCTCAAGTACAACTTACTTGTTGGTTCCTTGAACAATCATCGAGAATTGAAATGTTTACTTGTTCAGGAATTTTTGTTCAACATACTCAGTACTGTTTTGACTCGCCATCATCCTTTGTTCGTACTTATTTAACTGATAGGTGCTGAGACATTTCTTATCTTAGTTATCATGCTTCCTTTTTAAACTATTAGCCTATTGATTCTCTAACCTGTTTGACCTCTTGTTCACTTGATTGTTGGCTCGAATATGACTTTCCATATTCTTATTTCCTTGTAAACTTCATAAAAGCCATATTCTGACAAACGTCACTTTTGAGATATTCCCTTGATCAGTAATCATTTATGTTATCGTGAATGAGTTTTTAAACCCTTGGGGTGTTCATAGAGCTCTTTTGTGTAGTAGGGGATGATTGATAAGTAGTGGTGTCATGATAAGACATTGGAGTTGCGAATTCTTTTATATGCAATATGATATTAGGCGGGAGAGAATTATGAATTGAAGATTGTCTTGGAATTATGATAATCATCTTGCAGTCAACGAAGTTTATTTCTATTGAGGTCTTTGGTTAGGTGTCATCCTAAGAGATAAATGGAAACTAAGAGAAGTATTGTTAAGTGTAACGATTGAGGATTTAATTGTTTGTCAGTTCGAGAATTGAACGGACACAATTGTTTTAAGGAGGGGAGAATGTGAAACCCCAATTTTCGTCTTTACCTCGATTTACGTGTCTTTGCCTCAATTTGCGTGATTTGACGTGTTTATGTGTTAAATGAGTGAGAATGTGCTAAATATGTGATTTATATTCCTAATACATGCTATGTGTGCATTCATGAAATTTTCATCAAAAACAGAATCAGAAATTTTATCAATTATTTTTGTGAATAAGGTTTTGAACACCTGTCCACTAAAATTTTTACAAGGGTGCTTTAAACGTCTTAAAACCTAGTCCTCTATTATTAATAGACCCATGTTTGATAAAAATTGATTATGAAACAGAATAGTAATTTAAATAGACTTTTCGGGCGAAAAGTAGCGTTTTTGAGCCAAATAATAATTTCTTCTAAAGCCGATTCTTACATTGACTTTCGTTAACCTAGTATATATTAATATAAATGTATTTATATGTGGTATTAAATGATTTTAGATTAATTGTGCATTCAAAAGACATTTGAAAACAAATAATATGACTTTTCACCTTCTTTTGCAAAAATCACGTTTTTAGCCGAGTCGGGTGAAAGCCTTTGCATAAGAAAACTCGTCACCTAAAAATAAACTACTTAAAATAGTCTAAGTGTTAAATTAATATTTTGTGCGAGAAATAGTCTAAAATGGAATTAAAAGACAAGAAAACACTAAAAATAACTAACAAGAAAACACTAAAAATAACTAAGTGTCAACTTTGACTTTCTTTTATTTGTTTGACCTTTGCTTAATATATTATCAACACACATTAAAAGCTCACAAAACATACTCATTTTACACACACATTACCGAAAATACATGAGGGAGAAGAAAGAAGGCATTTTCAAGGCTTTTCAAAGTATTTTTCTCATAGATTTTGCAATACAAGGCCACATAACTTCATTCAAAGCTTGATTTCACTTGTTGGGCATCCATTCTACATCTTCCTTGCATCAAAACACATCAAAGGTGAGAGAAAAATTCTAGATCTCAAAAGTAATATTTTATGTTTTTGCTTATAATTGCATTTTGAACTGTTAGAATGTTAATTTGAAGTTATATTATTGCTCAGTGCATGCTAGGGATCGTTTATATGTATTCTTGTGAGATTTGAACCGTTGTAGCATAAATTTTTAATTTCGGATATTTAAAGTTGATAGATTGGCCATTTGATGAATATCTTGAGTTGTTGTGGTTGAAATCGATTGTCGTCGATTTCTAAAAAATTGTTAATTACGTGGTAGCGCCGTTATAATGCCGAATTTTCGATTTCGATATTTGCGTGAAAATTCAGAAATTTCAGCCTAGGTGTATTGAGGTTTTAAGGTTGTTGGGCTTGATTTTGATGGGTCTTGGTTGGTTTCCGAGAGGGCTAATGTAGTTGATTGAATGGGTGAGTGCTAGAAACTGATTTGGAGTTGTTTGGATTGGTAGAATGTAAGATATGATTTTTTGGAGTTGAGGTTGTCTTTCTTTAAATTGTTGAATTGAGCCTTTAGATGATTGGGTGGTGTTTGAGTGATTGAATTGTGAGTTATAAATGGTTAGACTAGGGTTAGATTACGTGTTTAATGCATGTTAAGTTGGATGGCCTACTTTGCCATCTAACTTAGTTGTTTGTTGATTAATTGATTTGTTGATGTTATATTGATGACAATTGATGATAATTGATGATAATTGATGATTATTGATTGATTATTGATGAACCGGGAGATAGGTAATTCTTCTAGATTGTCCTCATGTGAATGATGTTTTTTATTATTGCTGAGGCTTGGTATGTGTGTACTACCAGAGACTACCTCTATCTCGCATGACGGAGATGTCATGGAGGGCGAGGCTAGTGAGGTACCTCGGGTGCGTGAGTAATGGAGAGTTACAAGAAGAACAGTTGAGATCATGATGGCGTTTGGAGCTACACCAACTAGAGTACCCTTTATTGATTGGTCATTATAGTTATATGTTTGTATTGTTATTGATGTTTTATTGTGTGTTTACTGCTCAAATGATCATTTCCAAGGAGTATAATAAATACTGTTAGAGATCTATCGGATCCTCACTGAGCTTGTTTTATATAACCTCACTCTCTATTATTGCATGCTTATAGGTGTCCTTGAGCAAGATTACGGGTATGTGCCTCCAGAAGGGAAAAATGTGCCTTACGTGGATGAGTCTTATGTGCAGGAGTCTTTGCCATGAGATTGTTTATAGTTGTTGTAATATGATGTATTGTAAAACCTACCTTAGTATAAAGACTTATTTATAATGGTTTAGTAGTCTTCTTTTGATCATGTTTAGATTACTAAGCTGGTTTATAATCTATTTTGACATGTATGTTAAAGTTAAGGTATTATGTTGGAACGGAGGCGTATAACTAAGAATGATTATTGTATAATATGGTTATGTTGTATGTTGTTAATGATATTGAGGAATTGATTGTTGTTTGGTTGAGGAGTTTGATTGTATGATGTTCTGAGAGGTTGGTTTAGAGCCTCGGAGTCTTAATTACTGTCGTTATACTGCCGAAATTCCATTGATTCCTGACTAATTGTAGGTGGGGTCGAGTTGGGGCATGACAATGAATCTGTATTGTGTTATCTGATTTTGGAGTCTTCATCAGTGAATCTTGTTGGGTAATCGGTCATTTATCTTGTTTAGTGATTGGTCTGGTACTGAATATAAATTTTGGAGTGATTGTAAAACTCCTCAGGTTCTCTAGATCTCCTTAGTGTCTAGTTTTGAAGAGAGATAGATTGTAGGATTTGACTTGTTGGTGTCTAAGTGTGTAGATGAGACACCCTTTTTGTGCTTCCTATTTTATTGGTCTTATTATTCGTTTCTACAATATTCTCACTTATTTGAGAGAGAGTTACACTTTTCTAGCATATCAATTGTTTCTTGAAAGTTTTGCTTATTGGATTAATGGATCCTATACTCATTTGACATTGTTTCTATTCTTAACATTCATATTTGCTTCTTATAGCAATGTCGTTTATTGGAGTTAAGATTTGAAACTTCTATATTTCATTCTATATCTCTAGCCATTGGTTTCAATATTTCATTTCATCCTATTACTATTCATTTGAAAGTAATTTCTCCTTTGGTAAACCATTTTACTTGTTCAAATTTCACTTGCTTGATGTACTCCCTACCTAATTACATCATTGTCATTCTTCTTGATCCTTGTTAATCCTATTCTTTTATTATTAATTGTTGAGCCATTACTTTGCTTGTAATTGCTCGCTCAAAGTACTCGACACTGTCCTATTGTTATCATTTCTTATTCGTACTTCTTTGGTATTGCATGCTGAGATACTCTTGTCACTCATGTTTTCTATTGAATTAATCATGTCTTATTTCTTAATTTAATTTTGCCTCAAGTACAACTTACTTGTTGGTTCCTTGAACAATCATCGAGAATTGAAATGTTTACTTGATCAGGAATGTTTGTTCAACATACTCAGCACTATTTTGACTCGTTATCGTCCTTTGTTCGTACTTATTTAACTTATAGGTGCTAAGACATTCCTTATCTGAGTTATCATGCTTTCTTGTTAAACTATTAGCCTCTTGATTTTTTAACTTGTTTGACCTTTTACTCACTTGATTTTTTGTTCGAATATGACTTTCCATATCCTTATTTCCTTGTAAATTTTATAATAGCCATATTCTAACCAATGTCACTCTTGAGATATTCCCCTGATCAGTAATCATTCATGTCATCGTGAATGAGTTTTTAAACCCTCAGGGTGTTCATAGAGCCCTTGGACTTGCGATTTCTTTCATATGCCATATGATATGATATTAGGTGGGAGTGAATTATGAATTGAGAATTGTTTTGGGAATTGTGATAATCATCTTGCAGTCAACAGAGTTTATTCTTTTGATGTCTTTGTTTAGATGTCATCCTAAGAGATAAATGGGAACTAAGAGAAGTATTATTATAGAGTAACGATTGAGGACTTAGTTGTCTGTCAGATCGAGAATTGCGCAGACACAATTGTTTTAAGGGGGGGAGAATGTAAAATCCCAGATTTTATCTTTGTATAGAATTGTGTGTTTTTATCTATTTATGTGTTATATGAGTTAGAATGCGCTAATTCTATGATTTATATTCCTATTATATGCTATGTCTGCATTCATGAAATTATCATCAAAATCGGCATCAGAAATTTCATCGTCAGTTTTTATGAATAGTATTTTGAACACAAGTCCGCTAAAATTTTGACACGGGTATTTTTAGGGTTTGAAAACCTAGTCCTATGTTATTAATAGACCCATGTTTGATAAAAATTGATTCTGAAACGGAATATGAATTTAAATAGACTTTTCGGGCGAAAAGTAGCATTTTTGAGCCAAATAGTGATTTTTTTCTAAACCCGATTCTTGCATTGACTTTTGTTGACCTAGTATATATTAATATAAATGTATTTATATGTGGTATTAAATGACTTTAGATTAATTGTGCATTCAAAAGATATTTGAAAACAAATAATATGACTTTTCACATTCTTTTGCAAACATTGAGTTTTTAACCGAGTCGGGTGTTAATGTATACAAATGAAAATTGTTGTCACCTAAAATAAACTACCTAAAAATAGTCTAAGTGTTAAATGCATGTTGGTGAGAAAAATAGTCAAGAAAAACAATTAAAAGACTAAAAATACTAAACAAAAGACTAGAAAATCAACTTTGACTTTTATTATTTTTGTTGACCTTGAGCTTATATCATCAACACACACTAAAATAGCACAAAAACACCTCTAAAAACACCTACATAACCGAAAATGCCAAGGGAAGCAAAGAGAAGGCATTTTTCTAAGGTTTTCAAGTGATTTTCTCATAGATTTTGCAATTCAAATCCAAATCACTTCATTCAAAGCTTGAAATTGCTTGTTGGGCATCCATTCTACCTATTTCTAACCTTATTTTGCATCAAAGGTGAGAGAAAAATTATAGATCTCAAAATGCTATTTTTATGTCAATTCATATAATTGAATTTTTAGCTGTTGAAATGTTGAATTGATATTAGAATATTGCTCAGTAGATGCTAAGGATCATTTATATGAGTTTATAGCTATTTTGATCTGTGGTAGTATGTATTTCTATTTTTCGGGTATTAAAGTTGAGTTTTTGACTTGTTGTTGAATAATTGTTGTTGTAGTGGTTGCAATTGGTTGGTTATAGTTTCTAAAAGTTTTTTAAATACGTGGTAGTAATGTTGTAATGCTGAAATTTTGATTGTGATGTCGTGGTGAAAGTCAGGAAAAGTCAGCAATGGTGCATTGAGGTTTTAGGGTTGTTGGGCTTGTTTTGGATGGATTGTGGTTGGTTTTCGATGGGGATAATGTAGTTGCTTGAGTGGGTGAGTGATAGGAACTGGTTTGGAGGTTATTGGATTAGTAGATTGTGAGTTATGACTTTTTGAAGTTTGAGTAGTTTTTCTTTAAATGGTGAAATAATGTCTTTAGTTGTTTGGGTGGTGTTTGAGTGGTTGAATCATGGATTTTTGTTGGTTAGATTCGGGTTTGGTTGAGTAGTTTAATGCATCCTAATACATTTAGCTCAAATGCACATTTTTCTCATTCCTAAAACAATTAATATGATTTAAGAAAATTGATATTTGGAAGTAATTAAGTGGTTGAAAAATGTAATGAATAGTAACCACATAAAGCAACAAGTAATGCACATTAAAGATGCGCAAATAGTGGATGCAACAGTTAAAATGTGTACGGTGAAGTTCTCGGGCGTGACATCCTCTCCCTCTTAAACAAATTGCGTCCACACAATTCTTCTTCCAAAAGAACTCCGCATCAACTGAAAACCAACTTCAATTACTCTTCATCAGTTGTTGAGCAAGAATACCGTATACGAATTCTCGTAAGAACCATAAAGAAATCCCAGAAGTACTGCCAATGAATCCCCAAGTAATAAGGCCAAATAAAGGCTCCAATAGAAATGCTACTTAAAAATCCGAATAAGAATCCCACTGGCACAAATACCATAGAAAAGTAGAATCCCAACTAAGTGCGGCGAGAAAATACTAATAAAAGACCCGAGTAAGAGTACTGTAGATAATACATTTTAATAAGGCTGAAAAGAATCCCATATAATAAGCCTTCCGAGAGATGCTGACAAAAGAATACGAGGTGGAGTCCCGATATGAAAATACCAAGAAAATGCTCCAGAGAACTGTCATATAGAAATCCCGAAAGAAGCCACTCATTTAAAACTGCTGAGCGTAAAAGAACACCTTAATAAAATGCCAACAACCGAGCTTCAACTATAAACACTAACTCCCAAATAAAGGATGATCAAATGCCTCTCATTCCCACTAATCCACATGGCTTAGAAGGCCTGCCACTAATCAGCTCTTTTCAGGGGGAGGAAGAAGTCTTTCTTACCATTTCAACGGGACATGTATGAATGCCAAGATATCACATTTACACATATAGGTTTTAAACTATTATGCAAACATGTTTATATAAGAGTTTATAAAACAGTTTAATCAACAAGACAATTTAAATATGAGTCACGACATAACCAATCCAAATCACTACAAAACTTTATTTTAAAAACATTCATGTACACACATTACAATCAATAATTCAAGCAAATAATGATTCATGAGGTCACTTCGATTACGAGGTCAATTCGATTCACATTTAGTCACTTCACTTCACTTAACAAGCATTCAACACATAATGCACAACTATATCGCATGGATGCACACATTCAAGTCAAGACACCCAACCTCACGTACAAACACACACTTCCAAGACACACATAACAAGCACACATTCAAGGCTTACTACCCAATAGACCGAGGACCCTATCCCGGCTGAGAGCTAACTAAGCTCTGATACCACCTGTAACGCCCCAATCCCTCATGAGACCGGAGACTCTAATAACCATGCTATTCTCAACCCAATACCAAACCTGGTCACAAAATTTAGGAAAAACGGATATAGTCTCTCCTGTACCGTGGACATTCCGAAAACCTGTAAACACTCAATAAAGCCACAACATAACAAGATATTCATTTATAACTAAAGATCTTAGATTTAAGGCCATCCGAGCCTTAAGACATACAAACAATTGAGATACACACAAGCATGCATTCATAACTTAACTTCTTTACAAAACTGCTTGTCATGCCACTCCATGATAGCATTGAACATTCTTATAAATTAAAGCCAACCATACACCCGTTCATTCACACCCAAGCATGCAACGTAGCTAGAAGCAAAAGCAAAAGTTATTACATGCCACAATTCTATAACACTTACTACATCCACTTAGCTTTCAAACTTGCAACTACTCAAATATATATACATAAGCCCTTAGGCCCCAAAAAAGAATAGAAAGTAGAACAAGTAAGGTCTTCCACAGTTTAGCAGGCAATCACTCAAATCTCAAGTAATAGCACACAGCAATCAGGTCAACTCCTCCAACTGCACTACCTGAAACATGTTTAGCGAGGTATGAGCAATCACAATTGCCCAGTGAGGGATAAGGTCTACCGGGGACGTGCAAAGCAGTAGTTAGTACAAATAAAGCATTTTGCAAACAAAGAACAATTGAAACAACAAGTTACCACACATTAAAAAGGATACGATTCACTTGTTCTTCAATCACGAACCACGAGACACAAATTGAAATCCCGATGTAATAATGACACTGTTATCGATAAGCCGGCATTCCCTTATAACTCCAAAATGGGTGTACTCCAGATGTACCCCGAAATCCTACAACCCAACTCTCCCTGGGCTGCATCCCAAGCGAGAGAGGGACTGGGCAACCATGGTAGCCGAGGTGGACCGACAAGCCCGATGCCGCCCGATTTTCCCGACACTACCATGCCCGAATGGTTGCGCAACCACGATGCAATGCACTTAAAACGATAACAATAGTATAAATCAATAAACACATGGTTGAGGGACAACAAAGTAGGTTTCCCTCACAGACAATATATAGACAATAAGTCCACATAATCTAAGTACAAGTAAATAAACTATTATGCACATAAGGATGAAGTCTCCCCTACCTCTACCAAGCTCCAAAATGCAAGATTGGCTTCAAATCACCCTCAATCACCTTGAACATAAAGTTAAACATTGTTTCAATTACTTTTTAATTACAACATTCATTAGTTGTCTAACTAGGTTAGCTAACTCATGGTTTACTTAATTAACATACAACCAAGTAATCATTCAAGTAATGTAATATACAAACAATATAACTAACAACAATAAAATTGTGATATAAGCATGTTCTACAATCATTTTAAAGAGAATTTTAAGCATAGATAATCATATTTAATTCCATAATAGTACTATCAATTTATAAAGCCATTAATCCATACTTATTCTCTTTACAATTAACTCAAGGAAAACACTTAGAACTATGGCAATACAATTACTATAAACAAGAATTCACTTAGAATCTTCAATTCAAGAAAAACAATTATGCAATTTATTCATGAAACATTCTCTGAATAACGTCATATCTTAGATAATCACCCATAACCACCTAACCCATCAAGTCCAATCAAAACTTAGCAAATAATCCAACTTTATTCCGAAAGCCCATTTCGTAAACCCAACTAAAAATCTATTTTTTAAACAACAGGAGGACACTACGAGCATTCCAAGCATTCAACAGTCATTAACCAATCACAAGGAAGTTCTACAAATACCTAAAACACTAGAACAAACCAATTTTCCTAAATGTCCCTCTTTAAGTTCTAGTCATTCTAACCAACTTCTAGCCATCTTTTAATAGGTTTAAACAAACATTTAAGCCATCCAGCATTAATGGCTCCTAATAGAAACACTAAAACCATCAATTGAGCAAAAGTCACAAAAACTCAATAGAATACTATTCTTTTCTTTATCTTTCTCAAGCTATCATATCCCAACAAGCTATGATAATAGAGATCCGTTTTCACCACGTAAACCTATCCATATTATGATCCATTTAAATGCAAAGAAAACCCGTTTAAACTATAACAATCACAAAACTCCATTCGTCCCCTTAGTTGATTTACACTACAACTAAGTTAACCAATCACCCAACTAATGCCATAACCATACCAAAAGTGCTTCCATGACCTCCCAAGACAATGCCAACACTCAAACTGAGCAAATTCCACACTTGGTCAAAACATCCCCTTTGCAATTCAAGGCTAATTAGATTGCAAACGTAATACGAAGCTCAAGGTAAGCAAACAAGCTATATTACCTTCCTAATGACACTTAATGACACCACTTAGGACCTCAAAGTCACGCAATTACCCGCATTTAGCCCGAAAGCCCCAAATTTCCTCTTTTGGCTTTATACTATACGTACCTCACTCAAGGCTCAAACGGGAGCTAGCAAAGCTTAGTTAGGTCCTAAATAGGCTAGGATTACTAAATGTGGAGGCCAATTCAACTCGGATTCACGATAACCCCGAAACCCCTTTCTAAAAGTCGGCTATTTCATTCTTTTGCTAGGTTATGAGCAATTAAATGTTATGGGGCCTTTACACTACTTTCATTAACATCTAAAGCACCTATTAGGATCATTGATTCAAGCTATAAAGTCCAATTTCACAAAACCCTAACATTCCCGTCACTATTCATGCCAAATATTCAACGAGCAATTTCAACCGATTAAACTACGAAACAATAGCATAAATTAGGTCTCTACTACTTATATATAATATACATAAGCATATTTGAGCATTGCATTAGCATTTAAGAGCAAAACAAGAAATTCAAGAAAGTTCTCACACTTTTGAAATGCAAAAATAGGTATGAAATCCCTTACCTATTGCGCGTAGGAGCTCCTAGGAGGCTAGTAAATACTCTAAACCACTTGCACCTAGCTTGGCTTTGCTTGGAATGAGGATCTGTTGACCAAAAATTTCTATTTTTCCTCCTATGCTATTTTCGAATTTGCTACAGTAATTTCTGCATACTTTTTTTTTTTGCTAGTGATGAGCTTAAGTTGTTGTTATATTGAGCATATATTAGGGTGGGTCATGTTGGGTGCGTATATGAGCTATTAAAATGAGTCTAACTAGCTTTAAAACGAGTCTAAGGTACAAATAATTGTTACTAATTAAAATACTTAGTTAAGTTACGTAACACTATTCATTAGTTTCAACAAATCATTTTCTAAACGAAGGCTCCTAATGCATTTAGCTCAAACGCACATTTTTCTCATTCCTAAAACAATTAATCTGATTTATGAAAATTGATATTTGGAAGTAATTAAGTGGTTGAAAATGCAACGAATAGTAACCACATAAAGCAACAAGTAATGCAATGTAAATGTCACGCCCCAACTCAACCCCACCTACGATCAGTCAGGACGCAACGAAATTTTGGCAGTATAACGACAGTAATTAGGACACCGAGGCTCTAAACCAACCTCTCAGAACATCATACAATCAAACTCTTCAACCAAACAACAATCAATTCCTCAATACCATTAACAACGTACAACTAGGTTAGATGACAAAGTAGGCCATCCAACTTAACATGCATTAAACACGTAATCTAACCCTATTCTAACCATCAACAACTCACAATTCAATCACTCAAATACCACCCAATCAACTAAGGCTCAATTCAACAATTTAAAAAAAGACAACCTAAACTCCAAATAATCATATCTTATATTCTACTAATCCAAATCAGTTTCTAACACTCACCCATTCAATCAACTACATTAGCCCTCTTGGAAACCAACCAAGACACATCAAAATCAAGCCCAACAACCCTAAAACCTCAATGCACCTAGGCTGAAATTTTTGAATTTTCACCCAAACATCGCAATCGAAAATTCGGCATTATAACGGTGTTACTATGTAATTAACAAAATTTTAGAAATCGACGGCAATCGATTCCAACCACAACAACCCAAGATATTCATCAAATGGCCAATCTATCAACTTTAACTACCCGAAAATAAATAATTTCGCTACAATGGTTCAAATCTCGTAGTAATACACATAAACGATCCCTAGCATGCATTGAGCAATAATATAACTTCAAATTAACATTCTGACGGTTCAATAATCAATTATATGCAAAAACATAAAAAAATACTTTTGAGATCTAGAATTTTTCTCTCATCTTTGATGCGATATAAGCCTAGATATGCGTGCAATGTGTGCCCAACAAGTGTAATCCAACTCGGTACAAAAATCTACGGACAAAAACTAGCTTTTTCTATGAAAATTTGCTTTGAAAACCTTTGAAATTCCTTTCTCTTTTCTCCCTTGAAGCTCTCAGCTATGTGTGTGTTTTTGAGTATGTTTTGTGTTGTGTTTTGTGTGTGTTGATGCTTATAAGCTAAGGTCAACGTATTAAAAATAGTCAAAGTGATTTTATTAATCTTTTAATTCTATTTTCTAGTCTTTTAGTTCATTTAATGACTATTTCTTGCTCAACTATTAATTTAACACTTAAACTAATTCTAGACAATATATTTTAGGTGACAAAGAGTGTTACATTAAAACAGTTTCACCCGAGTCGGCTTAAAACTCATTTTCTTGCAAAAAAAATTGTAAAAATCTTTAAAATTTCAAAACTGATTCTAAATCCGTTTTAATCAAACACGGGTCTATTAATACCCAAGGACTAGGTTTTAAAACGTTTAAAACCCCCTGTAAAAATTTTAGCGGACAGGTGTTCCAAAATTCTATTCACCAAAACCGACGATAAAATTTCTGATTCTGTTTTTGATAAAAATTTCATGAATGCACACTTAGCATGTATTAGGAGTATTAATCACTTATTTAGCACATTCT
The DNA here is from genome assembly GCA_037974665.1 of Ehretia macrophylla. Lineage (NCBI taxonomy): Eukaryota > Viridiplantae > Streptophyta > Magnoliopsida > Boraginales > Ehretiaceae > Ehretia > Ehretia macrophylla. The sequence goes on along the minus strand of CM075780.1, from coordinate 17,778,975 downwards.
AAGTTATATAGCACATAAATAGGTCAATTCACGCAAAATGAGGTAAAATACGCAAATCGAGATAAAGCAAAATATGGGGTCTCACATTCTCCCCCCCTTAAAGAAATTTCATCCCCGAAATTCTTACTTGCTGAACGGAAAAGATCTGAATACTGCTGCTGCATCTGATCTCACCTCTCCCAAGTAGCTTCTTCGATGCTGTTATGCTTCCACAATACCTTAACCATCAGAATCTTCTTCGACCTCAACTCTTGTTCCATCTGATCAAGAATGCGAATCAACCGCTCGTCATAAGTCAGATTCTCACGAAGCTGTAATGGTCTAGCTCAAGAATATGAGAAGGATCCGGATTATATTTCTGCAAACTAGACATGTGAAATACATCGTGGACATTAGAGAAATTCTCCGGTAAAGCCAACCGATATGCTAACTTACCAACTCTGCCAGTAATCTCAAATGGCCCCACAAATCTCTGACTTAGCTTACCACCTTTACCATAACAAGCAAACCCCTTTCGAGGAGACAATCTCAAGAAAACCCGATCTCTGACTGCAAACTCCAAATCCCGACGACGCTTATCAACATAACTCTTGAATCTACTCTGCGTTGTAAGCATTCTTTGCCTGATCAACTGAACATTCTCAATCTTCTCTAGAAGCTCTGGCATAATAGTCGGATCCATAGTCTTCATCTCCCCTACTTTATCCCAATACAAAGGTGAACGGCACTTACGATCGTAAAGAGTTGCAAAAGGTGCCATCCCAATAGTAGCTTGATAACTATTGTTATAGGCAAATTCGGCAAGTGGTATATGTTTCTCCCAGTTCTTCCCAGAGTCCAGAACACAAGCCCTAAGCATATCTTCCAGAATCTAAATAGTCCTCTCAGACTGACCGTCGGTCTGTGGATGATACGCTGTACTGAAATTAAGCTGAGTACCCAACGTCTCTTGAAGTTTCTCCCACAAACGAGAAGTAAATCAAGGATCTTGATCTGAGACAATACTAGATGGAATCCCGTGAAGTCTAACAATCTAATCCAAATAAAGATCCGTCAACTTTGTAACTTCATCTCCCATCCGCATCAAAATAAAGTGAGTTGTCTTTGTTAAACGATCCACGACAACCCAAACTGCATCATTACCTCTCAGTGTTCTAGGCAAACTAGTGACGAAGTCCATCGTAATATGCTCCCATTTCCACTATGGTATAGCCAACGGCTGAAGCAAACCTGCAGGTCGTTAATGCTCGGCTTTCACTCGCTGACAAGTCAAACATCTAGACACGAACTGAGCAACTTCTCTCTTCATATTATTCCACTAGTAATGTTGCTTCAAGTCCGGATACATCTTGTTTCCACCAGGATGAATGGTGTACTTAGAATTATGAGCCTCTTCTAGAATACCTCGCCTCAAACCCTGTTCATCGGGAACACAAACCCTGTTCTGAAACCGAAGAATACCATCCTCATGTAATTTGAAATAAGACTGATCATCTGTGATCTGATCCTTGATCTTCTGAAGTTTAACATCAAGTTGCTGAGCTTCTCTGATCTGAGATAGCAATAAAGGCTGAATATGGAGATGTGAACATATCACCCCAACCTGAGTCAACTCCGGTCTCCAATAAGTGAATTCCTCCAGAACCTCCCACTTCTTGACAGCCAAACAAGAAACACTCGCCTTACGGCTAAGAGTGTCTGCCACCACATTTGCCTTCCCAGGCAGATAACTGATAGAACAATTATAATCTCCAAGAAGTTCCATCCACCTCCGCTGACGCATATTCAACTCCTTATGTGAGAATAAATACTTAAGACTCTTATGATCAGTGAAAATCTCGAACTTATTGCCCCACAGATAATGACGCCACTTTTTCAGTGAGAAAACAACAGCTACCAACTCAAGATCATGAGTCGGATAGTTCTCCTCATAAAGTTTCAACTTTCTAGAAGCATAGGCAATAACCCGACCATTCTGCATAAGAACACATCCCAAGCCTTCCTTGGATGCACCACTATAGATAACCATATTATCGGTCCCCTCTGGTAGAGCAAGTACTGGAATAGTAGTCAATCTCTTCTTCAACTCCTAAAACCCACTCTCACATTTTTAGTGAAACCCCAGTTTTTGTCTTTACCTCGATTTAAGTGTATTTGCCTCGATTTGCATGATTTGACCTATTTATGTGTTATATGAGTTAGAATGTGCTAAATATGTGATTTATATTCCTAATACATGCTATGTGTGCATTAATGAAATTTTCATAAAAAACGGCATCAGAAATTTTATCGACGATTTTTGTGAATAGTATTTTGAATACCTGTCCGCTAAAATTTTTACAGGCGTGTTTTAAACATTTTAAAACCTAGTCCTCTATTATTAATAGACCCATGTTTGATAAAAATTAATTTTGAAACGGAATAGTAATTTAAATAGATTTTTTGGGCGAAAAGTAGCCTTTTTGAGCCAAATAGTGTTTTCTTCTAAACCCGATTCTTGCATTGACTTTCGTTGACTGAGTATATATTAATATAAATGTATTTATATGTGGTATTAAATGATTTTAGATTAATTGTGCATTCAAAAGACATATGAAAACAAATAATATGACTTTTCACCTTCTTTCGCAGAAATCGCATTTTTAGCAGAGTCAGGTGAAAGTATTTGCATGAGAAAACTCTTGTCACCTAAAAATAAACTACTTAAAATAGTCTAAGTGTTAAATTAATGTTTTGAGCAAGAAATAGTCTAAAATGGAATTAAAAGACAAGAAAACACTAAAAATAATTAGTTTCCACCATTGACTTTCTTTTATTTGTTTGCCCTTTGCTTAATATATCGTCAACACATATCAAAAGCTCAAAAAACACACTCATTTTACACACACATTACCGAAATTCCAAGGCGAGGCAAAAAGAAAGCATTTTCAAGGTTTTTCAAAGCATTTTTCACATAGATTTTGCAATTCAAGTCCAAATCACTTCATTCAAAGCTTGATTTCACTTGTTGGGCATCCATTCTACACATTTCTTGCATCAAAACACATCAAAGGTGAGAGAAAAATTATAGATCTTAAAAGTCATCTTTTATGTTTTTGCTTATAATTGGATTTTGAACCGTTAGAATGTTAATTTGAGGTTATATTATTGCTCAGTGCATGCTAGGGATCGTTTATGTGTATTACTACAAGATTTGAACCATTGTAGCGAAATTATTTATTTTCAGGTATTTAAAGTTGATAGATTGGCCATTTGATGAATATCTTGAGTTGTTGAGGTTGGAATCGATTGCCGTCGATTCTAAAAGTTTGTTAATTACGTGGTAACACTGTTATAATGTCGAATTTTTTATTACGATGTTTGGGTGAAAATCCAAAATTTTCAGCCTAGGTGCATTGAGGTTTTAGGGTTGTTGGGCTTGATTTTGATGTGTCTTGGTTGGTTTCCGAGAGGGCTAATGTAGTTGATTGAATGGGTGAGTGTTTGAAACAGATTTTGAGTTGTTTGGATTAGTAGAATGTAAGATATGATTATTTGAAGTTTAGGTTGTCTCTCTTTAAATTGTTGAATTGAGCCTTTAGTTGATTGCGTGGTATTTGAGTGATTGAATTGTGAGTTGTTAATGGTTAGACTAGGGTTATATTACGTGTTTCATGCATGTTAATTTGGATGGCCTACTTTGTCATCTAACTTAGTTGTTTGTTGTTTAATTAAATATTGATGTTATATTGTTGTTATATTGATGTCATATTGATGTTATATTGATGTTATATTGATGTTATATTGATGATTATATTGATGTTACATTGATGAAAATGGATGATTATTGATGATTATTGATTGATGATTGATGAACCGGGAGATAGGCAATTCTGCTAGATTGCCCTCCTGTGAATGATGTTTATTATTATTGTTGAGTCTTGGTATGTGTGTGCCACCTCTCGGGCAGCATCGGGTTGTCGGGTTGATAACGACACGACTACTAGAGACTACCCCTAGCTCGCATGGCGGAGGTGTCATGGAGGGAGGGGCTAGTGAGGTAGCTCGGGTGCGTGAGTAATGTGGAGTTACAAGAAGAATGATTGAGATCGTGATGGCGTTTGGAGCTACACCAAATTGAGTATGCTTTATTGATTGGTCATTATAGTTATGTGTTTATATTGTATTGATTTTTATTTGTGTGTTTACTTGCTCAAAGGATCATTTCCAAGGAGTATAGTAAATACTGTTAGAGATCTATCGGATCCTCGCTGAGCTTGTTTTATATAAGCTCACTCTCTATTAATGCATGCATACAAGTGTCCTTTCGCAAGATTTCGGGTACGTGCCTCCAGAAAGGCAAAATGTGCCTTACGTGGATGAGTGTTATGTGCAAGAGTCTTTGCCATGAGATAGTTTATAGTTATTGTAATATGATGTATTGTAAAACCTACCTTAGTATAAAGACTTATGTATAATGGTTTAGTAGTCTTCTTTTGACCATGTTAGACTACTACGTTGGTTTATAATCTATTTTGATGTGTATGTTAAAGTTAAGGTATTATGTTGGAACGGAGGCGTATAAACTATGAATGGATCGTCTAAGAATGATTGTTGTATAATATGGTTATGTTGTATGTTGTTAATGGTATTGAGGAATTGATTGTTGTTTGGTTGAGGAGTTTTGATTGTATGATGTTCTGAGAGGTTGGTTTAGAGCCTCAGTGTCTTATAATTACTGTCGTTATACTGCCAAAATTGCATTGCGTCCAAACTGATTGTAGGTGGGGTCAAGTTGGGGCGTGACATTTAAGTGGTATCAGAGCTTGATTAGCTCTCAGCCGGGGTATCCTCGGAATGTGGGTAGTGGTCTAAGCATGCAAGTATGTATTAAGTGAAAGAAAAGTGAAACATATGTTAATATGTTTATGTGATTAATTTACTTATGTGTCTGAATTTCTATGTGATCAATATGCTTTATGTGTTAAGTGAACTAATGTGGTCAATATGTTTTATGTGATAACGTGTCTTACGTACTCAATGTGTTTTAGTTAATATGCATTTTGTGATTAATGTGTATTATGTGACAAATGTGTTTTATGTGATTAAAGTATCTGTGCGAAGTTAGTTGTTTATGTGGTTTTGATTGTTTATAACTAGCTTATGTGAAACAACGTGCTTTAGGTGCTCAATGTACTTTAAGTGACCAATGTGAGTTACATGATCAACTTGTCTTATGTGAAGTTTGTTGTTTATGCGACTTTAATTGTTTATAACTTACTTCCGTAATATAACCTGTTTAGGTGATATTGGCTTTCTATGCGTTGAATTGTGTGTTATGTGATAATGTTGTAATATATGATAATCATGTAATATGTTGGTACTTGTTTTCAGGAGATATAATTGTATATATGCTATAACTGTGGGTGATTCTTTTGGGTGAAGTAAGGATGACTGCAAGAGTTTTCGAAAATAGAGGTAGGCCATGATTTTGAATTATTATTATTCTAGTAGTTTATTAGTGAGATTTCAATTGTTATATTTATGGATTTTAGTATCAGTTTAATGGATTTGTTCTTGATGTTCTTTTAGCTAGAATGAAGTTGTTAGAGGAAATAGCAATGTATCTTGATGATTATAATTACTTTTGTTGCCATGTTTAACTTGTTATTACTTGGAGATGGATCATAAGTTGACGTTTCCATGAGGTTGTGATTAGACACTTTTGGAGTCTCAACTCAGATTATACTTTCTTGAGGTTATTTTAGAATGAATTTATTTGAGGAATTAGTGATGTATATTTGTGAATGGAATGAAGTGTAGTATAACATGTATATATTTCTACTACTTGGGATTGCTATCTTATTAAATGATATTTTGGAGTTTTGATCTTTAAACCTTGGAGACAATTTGAGTGATTCCTGACTAAAGTTACTTTTCGAAGATGTAATTGTTGGGAGATAGAATTATTCGAGGAAATAAGAATGCATTTTGGTGACTGAACATTTACTTGCCTACATCAAGCTTTTGAGTTCTAGGTGGTATGACTTTCTAAATTGTTGATTAAGGATTCACTAGTGTTATAATAGGTTAATATGAATCTGTATTGTGTTATCAGATTTTGGAGTCTTCATTAGTGAATCTTGTTGGGTAATCGGTGATTTATCTTGTTTAGTGATTGGTCTGGTACGAAATGAAAAATTTTGGAGTGATTTATCTTGTTTGGTGATTGTTTTGACTCCTTAGGTTCTCTAGATCTCCTTAGTGTCTTGTTTTGGAGGAAGATAGATTGTAGGATTTGACTTGTTGGTGTTTAAGTGTGTAGGTGGGACACCCTTCTTGTACTTCATAATTCTATCAGTCTTATTATTATCTTTTACTCTATTCTCACTTTTTTGAGAGAGAGTTACACTTTTCTAGCATATCAATCGTTTCTTGAAAGTTTTGCTTATTGGATTAATAGATCTTATACTCATTTGACATTGTTTCTATTCTTAACATTCATATTTGCTTCTTATAGCAATGTCGCTTATTGGAGTTAAGGTTTGAGACTTCTATATTTCATTCTATATCTCCAGCCATTCGTTTCAGTATTTTATTTCATCCTATTACTATTCATTTGAAAGTAATCTCTCCGTTGGTATACCATTTTACTTATTCAAATCTCACATGCTTGATGTACTCCTTACCTAAGTACATCATTGATATTCTTGTTGATCTTTATTAATCCTATTGTTTTATTATTAAATCCTGAGCCATTACTTTGCTTGTAATTGCTCATTTAATATACTCAGCACTGTCCTTTCTTATTTATACTTTTTTGGTTATTGCATGCTGTGATACTCATTATCTTGACATTCATATTTTCTATTGAACTAATCATCTCTTATCTCTTAATTTCATTTCACCTCAAGTACAACTTACTTGTTGGTCCCTTGAACAATCTTCGAGAATTGAAATGTTTACTTGTTTAGGAATGTTTGTTCAACATACTCATCACTGTTTTGATCCGTCATCATCCTTTGTTCATACTTATTTAACTGATAGGTACTGAGACATTCCTTATCTTAGTTATCATGCTTTCTTATTAAACTATTAGTCTCTTGATTCTCTAACCTGTTTGACCTCTTGTTCACTTCATTGTTGGCTCGAATATGACTTTCCATATTCTTATTTCCTTGTAAATTTCATAAGAGCCATATTCTGACCAATGTCACTTTTGAGATATTCCCTTGATCAGTAATCATTCATGTTATCGTGAATGAGTTTTTAAACCCTCAGGGTGTTCATAGAGCTCTTTTGTGTAGTAGGGGATGATTGATAAGTAGTGGTATCATGCTAAGACTTTGGAGTTACGAATTCTTTCTTATGCAATATGATATTAGGTGGGAGAGAATTATGAATTGAAGATTGTCTTGGAATTATAATCATCAACTTGCAGTCATCAGAGTTTGTTCTTTTGAGGTCTTTGGTTATGTGTCATCCTAAGAGATAAATAGGAACTAAGAGAACTATTGTTAAGTGTAACGATTGAGGATTTAATTGTCTGTCAGTTCGAGAATTGTGCAGACGCAATTGTTTTAAGGGGAGGAGGGGAGAATGTGAAACCCCAGTTTTTGTCTTTACCTCGATTTACGTGTTTTTGCCTCGATTTGCGTGATTTGACCTGCTTATGTGTTATATGAGTTAGAATGTGCTAAATATGTGATTTATATTCCTAATATATGCTATGTGTGCATTCATGAAATTTTCATAAAAAATGGCATCAGAAATTTTATCGACGATTTTTGTGAATAGTATTTTGAACACCTGTCCGCTAAAATTTTTACAGGGGTGTTTTAAACGTTTTAAAACCTAGTCCTCTATTATTAATAGACCCATGTTTGATAAAAATTAATTCTGAAATGGAATAGTAATTTAAATAGATTTTTCGGGTGAAAGTAGCGTTTTTGAGCCAAATAGTGATTTCTTCTAAACTCGATTCTTGCATTGACTTTTGTTGACCTAGTATATATTAATTTAAATGTATTTATATGTGGCATTAAATTATTTTAGATTAATTGTGCATTCAAAAGACATTTAAAAACAAATAATATGACTTTTCACCTTCTTTTACAGAAATCGCGTTTTTAGCCGAGTCGGGTGAAAGTCTTTGCATGAGAAAACTCTTGTCACCTAAAAATAAACTACTTAAAATAGTCTAAGTGTTAAATTAATGTTTTGAGTAAGAAATTGTCTAAAATGTAATTAAAAGACAAGAAAACACTAAAAACAATTAGTTTCCACCTTTGACTTTCTTTTATTTGTTTGACCTTTGCTTAATATATCATCAACACACATAAAAAGCTCATAAAACACACTCATTTTACACACACATTAAAGAAATTCCAAGGGGAGGCAAAAAGAAGGCATTTTCAAGGTTTTTCAAAGCATTTTTCACATAGATTTTGCAATTCAAGTCCAAATCACTTAATTCAAAGCTTGATTTCACTTGTTGGGCATCCAATATACACATTTCTTGCATCAAAACATATCAAAGGTGAGAGAAAAATTCTAGATCTCAAAAGTCATCTTTTATGTTTTTGCTTATAATTGCATTTTGAACTGTTAGATTGTTAATTTGAAGTTATATTATTGCTCAGTGCATGCTAGGGATCGTTTATGTGTATTACTACGAGATTTGAACCATTGTAGTGAAATTATTTATTTTTGGGTATTTAAAGTTGATAGATTGGCCATTTGATGAATATCTTGAGTTGTTGAGGTTGGAATCGATTGCCATCAATTTCTAAAAGTTTGTTAATTACGTGGTAACGCCGTTATAATGCCGAAATTTCGATTGCAATGTTTGGGTGAAAATCCGAAAATTTCAGCCTAGGTGCATTGAGGTTTTAGGGTTATTGGGCTTGATTTTGATGTGTCTTGGTTGGTTTCCGAGAGGGCTAATGTAGTTGATTGAATGGGTGAGTGTTTGAAACTGATTTGGAGTTTTTTGGATTAGTAGAATGTAAGATATGATTATTTGAAGTTTAGGCTGTCTTTCTTTAAATTATTGAATTGAGCCTTTAGTTGATTGGGTGGTATTTGAGGGATTGAATTGTGAGTAGTTAATGGTTAGACTAGGGTTAGATTACGTGTTTCATGCATGTTAAGTTGGATGGCCTACTTTGTCATCTAACTTAGTTGTTTGTTGTTCAATTAAATATTGAAGTTATATTGATGTTATATTGATGTCATATTGATGTTATATTGATGTTATATTGATGATTATATTGATGTTACATTGATGAAAAGGGATGATTATTAATGATTATTGATTGATGATTGATGAACCGGGAGATAGGCAATTCTGCTAGATTGTCCTCCGGTGAATGATGTTTATTATTATTGTTGAGTCTTGGTATGTGTGTTCCACCTCTCGGGCAGCATCGGGTTATCGGGTTGATAACGGCATGACTACCAGAGTCTACACCCAGCTCGCATGACGGAGGTGTCATGGAGGGAGGGGCTAGTGAGGTAGCTCGGGTGCATGAGTAATGGGGAGTTACAAGAAGAATGGTTGAGATCGTGATGGCGTTTGGAGCTACACCAAATTGAGTATCCTTTATTGATTGGTCATTACAGTTATGTGTTTATATTGTATTGATGTTTATTTGTGTGTTTACTTGCTCAAAGGATCATTTCCAAGGAGTATAGTAAATACTGTTAGAGATCTATCGGATCCTCGCTGAGCTTGTTTTATATAAGCTCACTCTCTATTATTGCATGCATACAGGTGTCCTTTCGCAAGATTTCGGGTACGTGCCTCCAGAAAGGCAAAATGTGCCTTACGTGGATGAGTGTTATGTGCAAGAGTCTTTGCCATGAGATTGTTTATAGTTATTGTAAAATGATGTATTGTAAAACCTACCTTAGTATAAAGACTTATGTATAATGGTTTAGTAGTTTTCTTTTGACCATGTTAGATTACTACGTTGGTTTATAATCTATTTTGATGTGTATGTTAAAGTTAAGGTATTATGTTGGAACGGAGGTGTATAACTATGAATGGATCATCTAAGAATGATTGTTGTATAATATGGTTATGTTGTATGTTGTTAATGGTATTGAGGAATTGATTGTTGTTTGGTTGAGAGGTTTTGATTGTATGATGTTCTGAGAGGTTGGTTTATGATCCCTCTCGAGACCAGGAGTTCTATCAATCAATCTAATCGCAACCCAATTCCAAACCCGGGCAAAATTTTTAGGGAAAACGGACGGAGTCTCCCCTGTATCTAGGCAAAAAGCAAACCCGCGACAGCATATAAATGGACCAATACCATGTCCAAACATTCAACCACCTCAAGGCCATCTGAGCCTCGGTTCTCAACAATTAATCACAGCAAATATACATACCTTTCCAAGTTCTAAACTATTCTAAATCTTTCTTTTAGCAATACAACATGCATTGAAGTTAAACTATACTAACTGAATACATGAACTAGCTTATCAATCTACCTAAACTACTTGGCTAAATTTAAATTACATTCCTTTTAACAATAAATACATACAACATATGAACATACATCTTTGCATCTTTGACAACTCAAGCCACATAGCACGCAAGACAAATCTTCAGGCATGATCTTTCACATCATCATGAACTTTCCAGCTAATATGGCATTTCCTGAAATGTGGTGGTGAGGAGTGAGTATACACAGCACGTATACTCAGTGAGGGCGAGACAGATATCGAGGTGGAGAGAAAGAAGTTCATGCAATGCAAATAGGCACATTAAGCAATATAATCAATAAGAAGGCATTCAATATACAATTAAAGAAAGCATTAATACAACCATTCAAAGCTATACCACACTCTGAAGGCTATGGTTCACTCATACGAGCAATGTACCGATCATGATTTCGATGACTTTAATGATGACGCACTGTCTCACCCACCTTATAACTTCCGTTAGAGTACTCCGGACATACTCTGTCAATTCTACGACCCAAAACCACCTGGGCGGCAACCCAAGCGAGAAAAGGGAATAGGACACGGAGCTAGAACAACCAACACTAGCAACCGGAGGTTACCCAGAGAGGACCGTCACTCACGCGCCTGACACTAATGCAATGCAATACGAGACATATAACGATAATTGAGCTAGGCACTGAAGTGCAAGTCAATAACAACATGCGATACAATAAGCACACAATAAGCAATTACAAGCAATAAAGTAACAAGAACAACACAAACTAGCATTATCAACAATTGACATACAAATTCAATCATAATCAACTTTAACGAGCATAACAAGCATAACAAGCATTATTAAGCATTCTATAGGCATTATGTAACGCCCCGATCCCTCACGAGACCGGAGGCTCTAAAGACCATGCTATTCTCAACCCAATACCAAGCCCGGTCACAAAATTTTTCCTAATGGTTAAGTCCGGACCCGACACACGGACAGAGTCTCCCCTGTACCGTGGACATTCTAAAAACCTGTAAACACTCAATAAAGCCACAACATAACAAGACATTCATTTATAACTAAAGATCTTAGCTTTAAGGCCATCCGAGCCTTAAGACATACAAACAGTTTAGATACAGACAAGCATGCATTCATAACTTAACTTCTTTACAAAATCGCTTATCATGCCACTCCATGATAGCTTTTAAGTATTCTTAGAAATTGAAAACAACCAGTCATTCACTCCCAAGCATGCGAAGAAACTAATAGCAGAAATATAAATTATTACATGCCATGGTTCGAAATCTACCACTACAACATCTATCCCTCAATTTGCAAACTATATAATATACACATATCACTTAGGTTACAAAATAGAACATAAAGTAAAGAAAACAAATCCTACTCTCATCAACAAGAACATAGTCCACCTCAAGCAACTAGACACAGCAACTAATGCAACTCCTCCAACTGCGCCACCTGAAACATGTTAGCGAGGTATGAGCAACCACCGTTGCCCAGTGAGGGATAAGGTCCCGGGGCGTGCAATGCGACAAGTAATACAGTTAACAACAATAACAATTGAGCAAATCAAGAAACAATGATAGCTTAAATAACCACATATTTGAAAGGATACATTTCTCATAACCCCTATACACCAATCTTCACTGGTCTTCATTCACGATCCACGAACCACGATCACGATCACGATAAGCCGGCATAACCCCAAACACTCCAGTGGGTGTACTCCGGATGTACCCCGATAATCCTACGACCCAACATTCCCTGGCAATCTCCGGACCAGGCGAATGAGGGACTAGGGCACGGAGTTTGAATATCCACCGACAAGCCCTCTGCCGCCCAACCGATATTCAACACATCCGCCCCTGACACTATGGTTGCGCAACCACTATGCAATGCACTTAACGATGGCAAGTTAATAGCAATAATATAAGCATTAACACATATGAGGATCAACAAAGTAGGTTGACCTCGAGGCAATTAGCATAGAAGCAATTATAGAAGCTAATAAGCTGTTTACAAAGGAACATATACAAAATAAGAATAGAATCATACCAAAAGCTCTAAATCGACTTGAAACCACATATAAACACTTAAGGAGTCATGCCATGGGTTTAGAAGTGTGAGTCAACCGAAATTGCACCTAAACCCCTTTGTTTTTCAAACTATTTCTCTTCCAAACCAAGGTTAATGATTCCATTTTCAAAGGAAACTCTCCCAACCTTCTAACTAACCCTCAAGGTACCCTCTCAACCCTCTAACTCATTCAAATGGCTGCGATTACCCCGAAAGCCCCAAATTCCCTCTTATGGCTTTAAACTACACATACAATGTCCAGGCTTCAAACAAAGGATATCAAGGCTTCTATAGCACCTAGGTAGCCTAAGGATACTAGAATTGAAGCCCGAATTCACCCGGATTCGCATTAACCCCGAAAGCCCCAAATTAAAGTCGACTATTTTACATTTTTAGCGATTTAAGGACAATGCAAGTGCACGGGGTTATTAGATTACCTTCACTAGCACCTAAGGCATCTATTAGAAGCCTTTAATCAAGCTAATTCGAGCAATTACGCAAAACCCTAGAAAAACATCACTATTCACCCTAAAAATCAAACTAACGATTCTAACCGTTTAAATTGTGAAACGATGGCTCAAATATGTTCTCTAGCACTCATATACAAGGTATAATAGCATAGATAATCAATACAATAGCATTTGAACATATTTTCAACAAATCAAGAAAATAGCAACTATTTTAAAATGCGAAAATAATCCGTGAAATCCCTCACCAATGCGCGTAGGAGCTCTCGGGAGGCTAGCAAACACCCTAAACTAATTGCTCCTAGCTTGGCTTGGCTTGGATTGAAGATTTGATGAGCAAAATCCTCTCATTCTCCTCCTATACTATTCTCGGATTTGTTACAGTGATTTTTCAGCATTTGCTCTCTTTTTTTGTTTTGTTTTTATGAGCTAAATGGTCATGTGTTGAGTAGATATACTAAATGGCTAAGTTGGGTGATTAAATGGGTTACTAAAATGAGCGTTGTTAACTTTAAAACGAGCCTAAGGTGTGAAACATAGGCTAGCTAATTAAATCTCTAAGTTATGTTACGTAACACTATTCATTGAACTAGGAAAATCATTTTCTAAACGAGCGCTCCTATCGCTTCTAGTTCAATTGCACATTTTCCCCACTCCTTTAACAATTAATATGATTTAATAAAAATGTTAATTCACTAATAGAATGTAGTTTGAAAACGGAGTGAATAGTAACTACAGAAGTCAGTTAGTAAAGTACAGAAGTAAATGCGCAAACAAGGGATGCAACAGTAATTGAATGCATGGCTAAATCTCGGGCGTCACATCCTCTCCCCCTTAAACTAATTGCGTCCACGCAATTCTTCTTCACAAGGGAACTCCACAACAACTGAAAACCAACTCCGATTACTCGTCATCAGTTACTAAGCAAGAATACCATATACGAACTCTCGTGGGAGCTCATTAAGAAATTCCAGTAGTATTGCCTGCGAACCTCACGTAATAAGGCCAAATAAAAGCTCTAATAGAGATGCTACTTCGAAATCTAAATAAGAATCCCGCTGGCACGAATACCATAGAAGAATAGAATCCCAACTAACAGTGGCAAGAAAATACCAATAAGAATTTAGAGTACAAATATAGAAGATAATTCCATATAATAAGGCTGATTAGAATCCCAAACTAAGTCTTCCGAGTAATACCAGCAAGAAAATACTAGAAGAATACTCAATAAGAAAACCGAGAGAACGGTCATATAGAAATCCCAAAGGAAGCCATTCATTTCCAACTACTGAGCGTAGAAGAATGCCTTGGAAGAAATCCCAATAACTGAGCTCCGCTTACAAACATTCTCATTCCCGCTAATCCACACAACTTGGAGGGCTTGTTGCTAATCACTTCTCTTTAGGGGGAGGAAGAAGTCTTTCTTACCATTTCAACGGGACATGTATGAATGCCAAGATATCACATTTACACATATATGTTTTAAACTATTATGCAAACATGTTTATATAAGAGTTTATGAAACAGTGTAATCATCAAAGTCATTCAAGCATGACAATCAAGTCCATCATAACACAACTCAATCAAAGACTTTCAAATGCACACATTACAAGCAACAGTTCAAGCAATTAACAATTCACGAGGTCAATTTGATACATAGCCAGCCACTTTACTTCACTTAGCACACATTTAGCACGTAGCACATAATTATATCACATAGGTGCACACATTCAATACAAGACACACAATCACATATGCAGGCATACACTTTCAAGATACACTCTTAACAAGCACACATGTAAGGGTTACTACCCAACAGGGCGAGGACCCTGTCCCGGCTTAGAGCTAACTAAGCTCTGATACCACCTGTAACGCCCCGATCCCTCACGAGACCGGAGGCTCTAAAGACCATGCTATTCTCAACCCAATACCAAGCCCGGTCACAAAATTTTTCCTAATGGTTAAGTCCGGACCCGACACACGGACAGAGTCTCCCCTGTACCGTGGACATTCTAAAAACCTGTAAACACTCAATAAAGCCACAACATAACAAGACATTCATTTATAACTAAAGATCTTAGCTTTAAGGCCATCCGAGCCTTAAGACATACAAACAGTTTAGATACAGACAAGCATGCATTCATAACTTAACTTCTTTACAAAATCGCTTATCATGCCACTCCATGATAGCTTTTAAGTATTCTTAGAAATTGAAAACAACCAGTCATTCACTCCCAAGCATGCGAAGAAACTAATAGCAGAAATATAAATTATTACATGCCATGGTTCTAAATCTACCACTACAACATCTATCCCTCAATTTGCAAACTATATAATATACACATATCACTTAGGTTACAAAATAGAACATAAAGTAAAGAAAACAAATCCTACTCTCATCAACAAGAACATAGTCCACCTCAAGCAACTAGACACAGCAACTAATGCAACTCCTCCAACTGCGCCACCTGAAACATGTTAGCGAGGTATGAGCAACCACCGTTGCCCAGTGAGGGATAAGGTCCCGGGGCGTGCAATGCGACAAGTAATATAGTTAACAACAATAATAATTGAGCAAATCAAGAAACAATGATAGCTTAAATAACCACATATTTGAAAGGATACATTTCTCATAACCCCTATACACCAATCTTCACTGGTCTTCATTCACGATCCACGAACCACGATCACGATCACGATAAGCCGGCATAACCCCAAACACTCCAGTGGGTGTACTCCGGATGTACCCCGATAATCCTACGACCCAACATTCCCTGGCAATCTCCGGACCAGGCGAATGAGGGACTAGGGCACGGAGTTTGAATATCCACCGACAAGCCCTCTGCCGCCCAACCGATATTCAACACATCCGCCCCTGACACTATGGTTGCGCAACCACTATGCAATGCACTTAACGATGGCAAGTTAATAGCAATAATATAAGCATTAACACATATGAGGATCAACAAAGTAGGTTGACCTCGAGGCAATTAGCATAGAAGCAATTATAGAAGCTAATAAGCTGTTTACAAAAGAACATATACAAAATAAGCATAGAATCATACCAAAAGCTCTAAATCGACTTGAAACCACATATAAACACTTAAGGAGTCATGCCATGGGTTTAGAAGTGTGAGTCAACCGAAATTGCACCTAAACCCCTTTGTTTTTCAAACTATTTCTCTTCCAAACCAAGGTTAATGATTCCATTTTCAAAGGAAACTCTCCCAACCTTCTAACTAACCCTCAAGGTACCCTCTCAACCCTCTAACTCATTCAAATGGCTGCGATTACCCCGAAAGCCCCAAATTCCCTCTTATGGCTTTAAACTACACATACAATGTCCGGGCTTCAAACAAAGGATATCAAGGCTTCTATAGCACCTAGGTAGCCTAAGGATACTAGAATTGAAGCCCGAATTCACCCGGATTCGCATTAACCCCGAAAGCCCCAAATTAAAGTCGACTATTTTACATTTTTAGTGATTTAAGGACAATGCAAGTGCACGGGGTTATTAGATTACCTTCACTAGCACCTAAGGCATCTATTAGAAGCCTTTAATCAAGCTAATTCGAGCAATTACGCAAAACCCTAGAAAAACATCACTATTCACCCTAAAAATCAAACTAACGATTCTAACCGTTTAAATTGCGAAACGATGGCTCAAATATGTTCTCTAGCACTCATATACAAGGTATAATAGCATAGATAATCAATACAATAGCATTTGAACATATTTTCAACAAATCAAGAAAATAGCAACTATTTTAAAATGCGAAAATAAGCCGTGAAATCCCTCACCAATGCGCGTAGGAGCTCTCGGGAGGCTAGCAAACACCCTAAACTAATTGCTCCTAGCTTGGCTTGGCTTGGATTGAAGATTTGATGAGCAAAATCCTCTCATTCTCCTCCTATACTATTCTCGGATTTGCTACAGTGATTTTTCAGCATTTGCTCTCTTTTTTTGTTTTGTTTTTATGAGCTAAATGGTCATGTGTTGAGTAGATATACTAAATGGCTAAGTTGGGTGATTAAATGGGTTACTAAAATGAGCGTTGTTAACTTTAAAACGAGCCTAAGGTGTGAAACATAGGCTAGCTAATTAAATCTCTAAGTTATGTTACGTAACACTATTCATTGAACTAGGAAAATCATTTTCTAAACGAGCGCTCCTATCGCTTCTAGTTCAATTGCACATTTTCCCCACTCCTTTAACAATTAATATGATTTAATAAAAATGTTAATTCACTAATAGAATGTAGTTTGAAAACGGAGTGAATAGTAACTACAGAAGTCAGTTAGTAAAGTACAGAAGTAAATGCGCAAACAAGGGATGCAACAGTAATTGAATGCATGGCTAAATCTCGGGCGTCACACATTATACTATGAAAACACACAAAATCACAAAATGACCCCAACTTTCAAAACATTACTACTTCCAAACGAGCCACGAGTTTTGGCAACCGACTTTACCAACCCTCCTAGGTAACTATAAGGTACGTCTAAAGACCCCGAAACCCTACTTAACCCTAGAATTCACGCAAAGCCCCGATTTTCCTCTTTGCTCGTTTGAACTACCGCTACCCTAACCAAACACCCAACCAACGCCATAACCACACCAAAAGTGCTTCCATGGCCTCTCGAGACAATGCCATCACGCAAAACGATAAAATGCCAAACTCGACCTAAACGACCGCAACTTTCATTAAGCCATTTTTCTCCATTTTTCCATTACGCAATCCAATTAATCCACACATTTATGCATTCTAGCATATCTAGCACCTTCCTACATCAACAGAACGCATAACGGAGCAACTTCATCGAAACGGGAGTTTACTATTCATAATTTACTATTCAATTAACAATTTATATTTCAATTTTGATATTCAACCGCAGAAAATGTTAAAAAGCTATAAATACATGTTCTACGATTGCTAGGAAATATTCTTTAAGCCTCAAAATGATCAAAATAACATTCTACGGATAAAACCCAAAAATTAAAGTTAACACATAAAACATTCAACTGCGCAAATAAACATGAAACCCTCACCTTAGATGCTCCTAGACGCTAGGAAAACCACGCTAGATGCCTCGGAAACCACCCACACAAGCTCCCGCGAAGAAATTGAAGTTTGAAGTTGAAAGGTTTTTTTTTTCTTCCTTGCATATTTTCGGCCCTTAGCATTATGTTTTTCACCTTTTTTTTGTGTGTGCTATTTTAAACTATTATAAAAGATGACAAGCTCAATGGTCAAAGCCTTGGTCAAACCACTTAAAAATTGGTCAAGTAAGCTCATTTTATGCATTTTTAAAGCTAAACCAACTAACATAAATCCAATTCCAGTTAATAATAATTAAGCTACTAAAATTAAAACACCAAACACTAGTTTTCACTATTTGCTGAGGACTAGAAATCATTTCCTAACTATCGCTCTCAAAATACAATGCACTTTGTGACAATAAAAGAATAACAATTAAATCTCAAAGAATTTAAGAAGATATAATTTTTGAGAAGTAACATAGTTCAAAATTTACTTCGACTCGGAGCTACTTTTCATTTTTTTGAAAATCGAGTTTTAAGGTGCAAGAAAAATAAAACCTATTAACATAAATATGAAAGTAGTTGTTATTCCGTTAAAATAATTAACTCAAGTATTATTTTAATTACTTCTAAAAGAAATATGAGAATAAAGCTACAAATAAATGTTTAACTTAAAAATAAACACGAAATTCAATGCTAACATTTAAGATGACACTTAATTAAATGCAATTAAATGCCATTAAATGCATGCCGGGTTCGGGTTATCACATCCTTCCCCCCTTAAAACAATTGCGTCCTCGCAATTCTTCTTCCAATAGAACTCTGCATCCAATGAAATCCAACTCTGACTAATCTTCATCAGCTGCTGAGCAAGTATATTAATCAAGATAACCAATAGGGAAGTTTAAGAAGAAATTCCAAGTAGTAATGCCGAATAAAGGCTCAAATGTAGATACCGCACAAGAATCCCGTTGACACGAATACCGAAGAGGAATAAATTCCAACCAAAAGCGTCGAGATAATACCAATAAAGACTAAAGCAAAGATACTATAGGTAAAAACACATCACATATTAATGATAAGAAGAATACCGAATGAATGCCCCATACACGAATCTTTAGTACAAGTTCAACTATTACTGCCCGAGAATTCCCAAGCAAGAAGCCAAATAAAGGCTCAAACAAAGGTTCCATCCAGAGGTCCAAAGAAGTACCCCGTTGGTCATGAATTTCAAAGAAGAATTCCCTGTTAAGAGTGCTGAAGAAAATACTAAGAAATCCAATCAAATATACTTCAAAAGTTCCAAAGAAGCCTTCCAAATAATAACCCCATAGGACAACCAATTAGATTCGTAGTATAAGCCTCCCAAATATAATGTGCCCAATAAGACAATCAAGTTGAATAACAAATATAGTTTCCCAGATAGACGAAAACCCTAAGGAAAATACCGAGCTGGTGCACAATATACCAAACCAAGTCCGAGGCCCCTGCACTGTTTGCCAAGTGAGAACTTCATACAACCTTGCCAATAAGGAAAATACCAATAGAATGCCCAATAAGAATTCCAAAGAGTACCGTAAGTAGTACTATACAATAAGTATGATAGGAATTCCAAATATCAAACCTACTAAGGAACACTAAAGAAAATTCCCGAAACAATGCTCCAGTGAGAAAATACCAAGGATTGCCCAATAAGTAAGCACCAAATAAATGACCACCAAGAATTCTATAAAATGCCATTGAAGGATTTCCAATAAGAATGCCAGTAACACACCAATAAAGACTGAGACTCATATGCCATAGATAATACCATACAGTAAGTCCGATTGAAATCCCAATAGCCAAGTCTACCAAGAAGTGCCAACAGAAGTTCCAAAGAACACCCAATAAGAAAACCAAAGAATGCTCCAGAGAACAACCAAATAGAACCCCAAAAGAAAGCTACTCTTTTATGACTGGTAAACACAGAGGAGGATCTTAGAGATTCGCCAATAACCGAGCTCCATAAGCAAAAACCAACTCCCAAATAAAGGCTAGTCAAATCTTGCTCATTCCCATCAATCCATATAACTTGGAGGGCCTGCTACTAACCACTTCTCTTCAGGGGAGTAAGAGGACTTACTTACCATTTCCACGGGACATGTATGAATGCCAAGATATCACATTTATGCACATGCCTTATACTATTATGCAAGCAAGTTTACAAAAGAGTTTATTCAACAAAGTCACTCAAGCACGACAATCAAGTCAAGCACAACATAATCAATTCAAATCACGGCACAACCAATTCAAGACATTTCAACATAGACATTACAAGCAATACTTCAAGCAAATAACAATTCGCGAGGTCAATTCGATTCACGATGCCAATTCGATAGGTCAATTCAATGCACAACTAGACACTTCACTTCACTTGAGAAACATTTAACACATAACGCATAACTATATCACATAGGTGCATACATTCAAGTCAAGACACACAATCTTACATACAGGCACACACTTTCAAGACACACTTAACAAGCACACATTCAAGGATCACTACCTACCAGACCGAGGACCCTGTCCTGGCTTATGAGATAAATAAGCTCTGATACCACCTGTAACACCCCGATCCCTCTCGAGACCGGGAGTTCTATCAATCAATCTAATCGCAACCCAATTCCAAACCCGGGCAAAATTTTTAGGGAAAACGGACGGAGTCTCCCGTGTTTCTAAGCAAAAAGCAAACCTGCGACAGCATATAAATGGACCAATACCATGTCCAAACATTCAACCACCTCAAGGCCATCTGAGCCTCGGTTCTCAACAATTAATCACAACAAATATACCTACCTTTCCAAGTTCTAAACTATTCTAACTCTTTCTTTTAGCTATACAACATGCATTGAAGTTAAACTATACTAACTGAATACATGAACTAGCATATCAATCTACCTTAACTACTTAGCTAAATTTAATTACATTCCTTTTAACAATAAATACATAAAACATATAAACATACATCTTTGCATCTTTGACAACTCAAGCCACATAGAACGCAAGACAAATCTTCAAGCATGATCTTTCACACAATCACGAACTTTCCAGCTAATATGGCATTTCCTAAAATGTGGTGGTGATGAATGAGTATACACAACACGTATACTTAGTGAGGGCGAGCCAGATATCGAGGAGGAGAGAAAGAAGTTCGTGCAATGCAAATAGGCATAGTTAAGCAATATAATCAATAAGAAGGCATTCAATATACAATTAAAGAAAGCATTAACACAACCATTCAAAGCTATACCACACTCTGAAGGCTATGGTTCACTCATACGAGCAATGTACCGATCACGATTTCGATGACTTTAATAATGACGCGCCGGCTCACCCACCTTATAACTTCTGTTAGAGTACTCCGGACATACTCTGTCAATTCTATGACCCAAAACCCCCTGGGCGGCAACCCAAGCGAGAAAAGGGAATAGGACACGGAGCTAGAGTAACCAACACTAGCAACCCGAGGTTACCCAGAGAGGCCCGTCACTCACGCGCCTAACACTAATGCAATGCAATACGAGACATATAACGATAAGTGAGCAAGGCACTGAAGTGCAAGTCAGTAACAACATGCGATACAATAAGCACACAATAAGCAATTACAAGCAATAAAGTAACAAGAACAACACTAACTAGCATTATCAACAATTGACATACAAATTCAATCATAATCAACTTTAACGAGCATAACAAGCATCATTAAGCATTCTATAGGCATTATACTATGAAAACACACAAAATAAAAAAATGACCCCAACTTTCAAAATGTTACTACTTCCAAACGAGCCACGAGTTTTGGAAACCGACTTCACCAATCCTCCTAGGTCACTATAAGGCACGTCTAAAGACCCCGAAACCCTACTTAACCCTAGAATTCACACAAAGCCCAGATTTCCCCTTTGCTCGTTTGAACTACCGCTACCCTAACCAAACACCCAACCAATGCCATAACCACACCAAAAGTGCTTCCATGGCCTCCCGAGACAATGCCATCACGCAAAATGATAAAATGCCAAACTCGACCTAAACGACCCCAACTTTCACTAAGCCATTTTTCTCCGTTTTTCCATTACGCAATCCAATTAATCCACACATTTAGGCATTCTAGCATATCTAGCACCTTCCTACATCAACAAAACCCATAACGGAGCAACTTCATCAAAACGGAGGTTTACTATTCATAATTTACTATTCAATTAACAATTTATATTTCAATTTCGATATTAACCCGCAGAAAATGTTAAAAAGCTATAAATACAAGTTCTACAATTGCTAGGGAAAATTCTTTAAGCCTCAAAACGATCAAAATAACATTCTATGGATAAAACCCAAAAGTTAAAGTTAACACATAAAACATTCAAATGCGCAAATAAACATGAAACCCTTACCTTAGATGCTCCTAGACGCTAGGAAAACCACGCTAGATGCCTCGGAAACCACCCAGCACAAGCTCCCGCGAAGAAATTGAAGTTTGAAGTTGAAATGTTTTTTTTTCTTCCTTGCATATTTTCGGCCCTTAGCATTCTGTTTTTCACCTTTTTTTTGTGTGCTATTTTAAGCGATTATAAAAGATGACAAGCTCAATGGTCAAAGCCTTGGTCAAACCACTTAAAAATTGGTCAAATAAGCTCATTTTATGCATTTTTAAAGCTAAAACAACTAACATAAATCCAATTCCAGTTAATAATAATTAAACTACTAAAATTAAAACACCAAACACTAGTTTTCACTATTTGCTAAGGACTAGAAATCATTTTCTAACTATCGCTCTCGAAATGCAATGCACTTTGCGACAATAAAAGAATAACAATTAAATCTCAAAGAATTTAAGAAGATATAATTTTTGAGAAGTAACATAGTTCAAAATTTACTCTGGCTCGGAGCTAATTTTCATTTTATTGAAAATTGAGTTTTAAGGTGCAAGAAAAATAAAACCTATTAACATAAATATGAAAGTAGTTGTTATTCCGTTAAAATAATTAACTCAAGTATTATTTTAATTACTTCTAAAAGAAATATGAGAATAAAGCTACAAATAAATGTTTAACTTAAAAATAAACACGAAATTCAATGCTAACATTTAAGATGACACTTAATTAAATGCAATTAAATGCCATTAAATGCATGCCGGGTTCGGGTTATCACATCCTTCCCCCCTTAAAACAATTGCGTCCTCGTAATTCTTCTTCCAATAGAACTCTGCATCCACTGAAATCCAACTCTGACTAATCTTCATCAGCTGCTGAGCAAGTATATTAATCAAGATAACCAATAAGGAAGTTTAAGAAGAAATTCCAAGTAGTAATGCCGAATAAAGGCTCAAATGTAGATACCGCACAAGAATCCTATTGACACGAATACCGAAGAGGAATCAATTCCAACCAAAAGTGTCGAGATAATACCAATAAAGACTAAAGCAAAGATACTGTTGATAAAATCACATCACATATTAATGATAAGAAGAATACCAATTGAATACCCCGTACACAAATCTTTAGTACAAGTTCAACTATTACTGCCCCAGAATTCCCAAGCAAGAAGCCAAATAAAGGCTCAAACAAAGGTTCCATCCAGAGGTCCAAAGAAGTACCTCGTTGGTCATGAATTTCAAAGAAGAATTCCCTGTTAAGAGTGCTGAAGAAAATACTAAGAAACCCAATCAAATATACTTCAAAAGTTCCAAAGAAGCCTTCCAAATAATAACCCCATAGGACAACCAATTAGATTCATAGTATAAGCCTTCCAAATATAATGTGTCCAATAAGACAATCAAGTTGAATAACAAATATAGTTCCCAGATAGACGAAATCCGTAAGGAAAATACCGAGCTGGTACACAATATACAAAACCAACTCCGAGGCCCCTGCATTGTTTGCCAAGTGGGAACTTCATATAACCTTGCCAATAAGGAAAATACCAATAGAATGCCCAATAAGAATTCCAAAGAGTACCGTAAGTAGTACTATACAATAAGTATGATAGGAATTCCAAATACCAAACCTATTGAGGAACACTAAAGAAAATTCCCGAAACAATGCTCCAGTGAGAAAATACCAAGGATTGCCCAATAAATAAGTACCAAATAAATGACCACCAAGAATTCTATAGAATGCCATTGAAGGATTTCCAATAAGAATGCCAGTAACACACCAATAAAGACTGAGACTCATATGCCATAGATAATACCATATAGTAAGTCCGATTGAAACCCCAATAGCCAAGTCTACCAAGAAGTGCCAACAGAAGTTCCAAAGAACACCCAATAAGAAAAACAAAGAATGCTCCAGAGAACAACCAAATAGAACCCCAAAAGAAAGCTACTCTTTTATGACTGGTAAACACAGAGGAGGATCTTAGAGATTCGCCAATAACCGAGCTCCAGAAGCAAACACCAACTCCCAAATAAAGGCTAGTCAAATGCTGCTCATTCCCGTCAATCCACATAACTTGGAGGGCCTGCTACTAACCACTTCTCTTCAGGGGAGTAAGAGGACTTACTTACCATTTCCACGGGACATGTATGAATGCCAAGGTATCACATTTATGCACATGCCTTATACTATTATGCAAGCAAGTTTACAAAAGAGTTTATTCAACAAAGTCACTCATGCACGACAATCAAGTCAAGCACAACATAATCAATTCAAATCACGGCACAACCAATTCAAGACATTTCAACACAAACATTACAAGCAATACTTCAAGCAAAAAACAATTCGCGAGGTCAATTCAATTCACGATGCCAATTCGATAGGTCAATTCAATGCACAACTAGACATTTCACTTCACTTGAGAAACATTTAACACATAACACATAACTATATCACATAGGTGCATACATTCAAGTCAAGACACACAATCTCACATACAGGCACACACTTTCAAGACACACTTAACAAGCACACATTCAAGGATCACTACCCACCAAACCGAGGACCCTATCCTAGCTTATGAAGTAAACAAGCTCTGATACCACCTGTAACACCTCGATCCTTCTCGAGACTGAGAGTTCTATCAATCAATCTAATCGCAACCCAATTCCAAACCCGGGCAAAATTTTTAGGGAAAACGGATGGAGTCTCCCCTGTTTCTAGGCAAAAAGCAAACCTGCGACAGTATATAAATGGACCAATACCAAACATTCAACCACCTCAAGGCCATCCGAGCCTCGGTTCTCAACAATTAATCACAGCAAATATACATACTTTCCAAGTTCTAAACTATTCTAACTCTTTCTTTTAGCAATACAACATGCATTGAAGTTAAACTATACTAACTGAATACATGAACTAGCTTATCAATCTACCTTAACTACTTAACTAAATTTAAATTACATTCCTTTTAACAATAAATACATACAACATATGAACATACATCTTTGCATCTTTGACAACTCAAGCTACATAGCATGCAAGACAAATCTTCAGGCATGATCTTTCACATAATCACGAACTTTCCAGCTAATATGGCATTTTCTGAAATGTGGTGGTGATGAGTGAGTATACACAACACGTATACTCAATGAGGGCGAGACAGATATCGAGGTGGAGAGAAAGAAGTTCGTGCAATGCAAATAGGCACAGTTAAGCAATATAATCAATAAGAAGGCATTCAATATACACGACAATACAATAAACAATTAAAGAAAGCATTAACACAACCATTCAAAGCTATACCACACTCTGAAGGCTATGGTTCACTCATACGAGCAATGTACCGATCACGATTTCGATGACTTTAACGATGACGCGCCGGCTCACCCACCTTATAACTTCCGTTAGAGTACTCCAGACATACTGTCACGCCCCGACCCGACCCCGTAAAAGGCCAAGCCCGGACCCGACACACGGACGGAGTCTCCTCTGTACCGCGGACGATCTGAAAATCCTAAAAAAAATATAATACTTGCGAAAGCCATAAAATAATCAAAACAAGCCAACTTTCTATAAAACATACATTTCTTATTATCCAACTTTCCAAAACAAAAACGATATGCATACTACACAAGTACATATGCCACTAAACCATTAGCCATTAGCATGCATTTCTTCACTAGTCATCCGAGTATAAGTTTACAATTTACAAACTTAATCCATTACAACATAAGACCATTAAAGGTCTCAACTAGAAAATATATACAAGGCTACAAGCCTCAAAATTAAACGACCTCCACGCAATATACATAACAAGAAAGGTTCGCACAAAACTGGTAACCAACCACCAGCAAAGCAGGGAAGTGCCATCACGGAAACACCTCCACCTGCTCCTCCTCCTCAATTACCTCTAGAGGGTCTGCTTCAACTACTTCTGTAAAAACATGGTATAGAAAGGAATGAGCAAAAACTATTGCTAAGTGAGGGCAATTGGTCTCAAGGACGGAGATGAAAGGAGTATGCAATGCAATTAGCCAAACAATACATACAAATCATATAAGTTACCTCCAAAGCCAACAATAAAGCAAGGCAAGTATTTAAAGCTGCAAACACTCAATTAAAGGATACGATACTCTTTTCACGAGCAACTTTCAAACACGAATTCGATGACGACGCGCCGGCCCAAACAACCTTATAACACCAGTTTGGAATACCCCGGAAGTATCCATCAATCCTACGACCCAAATCTCCCTGGGAGGCAACCCAAGCGAGAAAGGGAATAGCAGCGGAGCTAGAGCAACCAACACTGGCAACCCAAGGCTACCCAGAGAGGCCCATCACCCACGCGCGAGACACTATGCAATGCAAGACTCGATACAAGACAATAAACAAGCGATAAACAAGCGATAAAGCCACACGTGGGAGAATAACAAAATAGGTTACTCTCGCACGCAATAGCAGCAATTTGATAAGCAATTCAATCCAAAACAACTCAAACAAGTAATTCAAGTAATTCTAAGCATTCTATAAGCATAAAGACAAGTAAACACACAAAAACACAAATCGGCCCCAACTGTCAAAATGCTACCATTTCCAAACGAGCCACGAGTTCTGGAATCTGACTTCGCCAACCCTCCTAGGTCACCATAAGGCACGTCTAAAGACCCCAAAACCTTACTTTACCCTAGAACTCACGCAAAGCCCCGATTTCCCCCTTTCTCGTTTGAACTAAAACTACAACAACCAAACACCCAACCAACGCCATAATCGCACCAAAAGTGCTTCCATGGCTTCCCGAAGCAATGCCAACACGCAAAACGAGAAAACACCAAAGTCGACCTAAACGATCCCGACTTTCCCAAAGGCTTAATTCTCATTTTTTCCACTACGCAACCCAAACAAACCACACATTTTAGCATTCTAGCATACCTAGCACGTTTCTACATCAACGAAAAGCATAACAGCGCAACTTCAACGTTTCAAGGTTTTACTATTCACAAAACACTATTCATTCCACAATTCAAGTTGCAATCACAACATTTAACCGCATAAAATGTTACAAAGCCATAAATACATGTTCTACAAATGCTAAGGAACATTCTAGAAGCATCAAATCGCTTTAAATAATGATCTACGGATAAATCTAAAAATTGACAAAGTTAACAAACACAACGTATAAATGCGCAAATAACATGCTTCCCTCACCTTAGGTACTCCTAGTCGCTAGGAAAACAACGTTGGTTGCCTCGGAAATCACCCCGCACGAGCACACGCGAAGATTGATCGTTTGGAAGGTTGAAAGGTTTTTTTTTTCTCTAAGGAAGCTCACGACCTGCTGCTGGTTTTGCTGCTGTTTTTATTTTATTTTGCTTAGTTTTAACTTATTTAAGGGTCAAATGGTCAAAGGGTCAAAGGGCTAAGTCAAACTACTTAAAAACTTGGTCAAAGGGCCCTATTTCGCGCGTTTTAAAGCCGTTTCAGTTAAGGTAAGTTCAATTAAAGTTAGCAACAATTAAAATATAAAATTTAAGTCATCTAAATACTAGTTTCACTATTTGCTGAGGACTGGAACTCGTTATCTAGCTATCGCTCCTTAAATGCAATGCACGTTGCGTCGGCGAGAAAGTAACAGTTAATTCACAAAGAATTTAAGGAAATATAATTTTCAAAATAATAAACAAAGAAAATTCACATTCCGGGCTCGGGTATTACACCCTCTCCCCCTTAAAACAATTGCGCACACGCAATTCTTACCTGGTCAACAAACAACTCCGGATACTGATCCCGAACTTGGTCCTCTCTTTCCCAAGTCGCTTCCTCAAACCCATGATGATTCCACAGAACCTTTACTAACGGAATACTCTTCCTGCGAAGCTCCTGAATCTTCCGATCCACAATTCTAATTGGTTTCTCTTCGTAGGACAACTTTTCTTCAATCTGCAAAGGCTCTGGTTCAAGTATATGTGAAGGGTCTGGATGATACTTCTTCAACATAGACACGTGGAACACATCGTGCAGTCTCGACAAGCTCGGAGGCAAAGCTAATCGATAAGCGAAAGGACCTACCTTTTCGGTGATCTCATACGGACCCACATACCTGGGACTAAGCTTCCCACTCTTACCGTGCCGAATCAATCCCTTCCGTGGAGAAATCTTAAGAAACACCCAATCTCCCAAATCAAACTTAAGATCTCGACGGTGCTTATCCGCATAACTCTTCTGACGACTCTGAGCTGTAAGCATACGCTGGCGAATAAGGTGAACATTATCTACCATCTTAATCATCTCAGGTAACACAGTCGGATCAACTGTTCTCATCTCTCCAACCTCTTCCCAATATAATGGGGATCTGCATTTCCGACCATACAACGCCTCGTAGGGAGCCATACCTATAGTAGATTGATAACTATTGTTGTAAGCGAACTCCGCTAAAGGCAAAAACTTCTCCCAATTCTTCCCAAAGTCAAGCACACATGCCCGAAGCATGTCTTCCAAGATCCTAATGGTTCTCTCAGACTGTCCATCAGTTTGCGGATGATATGCAGTACTGAAGCTCAACTTAGTTCCCATGGCCTCTTGCAACTTCTGCCAAAAACGAGATCTGAATCTGGGATCCCTATCTGACACTATACTCTGTGGTACTCCATGCAATCTCACAATATTAGCAACATACAATTCAGCTAGCTTATCAAGGCTATCCTGTTTGTTCACGGGAATAAAATGTGTAACTTTAGTCAAGCGGTCCACAACAACCCAAACAGAATCACATCCTCTCGGAGATCTAGGAAGATCGGTCACAAGGTCCATTGTTATATGTACCCACTTCTATTGCGAAATCGACAATGGCTGTAGAAGTCCGGCTGGCCTCTGATGCTCAACTTTAACCCTCTGACAAGTCAAACATCTGGATACATACCCAGCAATCTCTCTCTTCATATTGTTCCACCAGAAGTGTTGCTTCAAATCTCTATACATCTTAGTACTGCCCGGGTGAATCGTATACCTCGAATTATGTGCCTCGGACAGGATCTCATTCTTCAAAGTCTGATCACTAGGAACACATACTCTGTCCCTGAATCTGAAGATGCCATCTGTATGCAATTTAAACTCCGACTCTCCCCCTTTAGCTTTTTCTTGGATCTTCAAGATGTGAGGATCAGTCTTCTGAGCCTCTTTGATCTGAGCTAGCAATCCTGACTGAATCTGTAAACTAGCAAACCGAATCCCTACCTCAGTAGCTTCTGGTTTCCATGAACAAATTTCTTCCAAAGTTTCCCAGTCCTTGATAATCAAGCTTGCAACAGTAGCCTTTCGGCTCAAAGCATCAGCAACAACATTTGCCTTACCTGGCACATAGTTAATAGAACAATTATAACCACCCAATAGCTCTAGCCATCTCCGCTGCCTCATATTTAGATCCTTCTGTGAAAACAAATACTTGAGACTCTTGTGGTCGGTAAATATTTCAAATCTGCAACCCCACAAGTAGTGACGCCACTTCTTCAAAGCAAACACAACTGCAGCTAACTCAAGATCATGTGTAGGGTAATTGACTTCATAAGGTTTCAATTTCCTAGAAGCATAGGCAATCACCTTACCATTCTGCATTAAAACACAGCCCAATCCTTCTTTAGATGCATCACTGTAGACAACAAAGTTCTCTGTTCCCTCAGGTAAAGCTAGTATAGGAGCTGTAGTTAGTCTCTTCTTCAATTCTTGGAAACTGGATTCACATTTAGCATCCCAGTTGTAAGCAACTTTCTTCCGAGTCAACTGGCTCAAAGGTCCAGAAATTTTAGAAAAGTCTTTAACAAATCTCCGGTAGTAACCAGCCAATCCAAGAAAACTCCGAATCTCTGGCACCGTCTCAGGTCTCTTCCAAGCTGAGACAACTTCAATCTTAGCTGGATCCACTGAAATTCCTCGATCTGAAATGATATGGCCTAGAAAAGATATCTGGTTCAACCAGAACTCACACTTGCTGAATTTAGCAAAAAGCTTGTTTTCCTGCAAAGTCTGAAGCACAATCCTCAAGTGTTGCTCATGTTCAGCCTCGTTCTTCGAATACACTAAAATGTCGTCAATGAAGATCACGACAAACTGATCAAGGTAAGGCCGAAAAACCCTCTGCATCAAGTCCATGAATGCGGCTGGTGCATTCGTCAAACCAAACGGCAAAACAACAAACTCATAGTGGCCATATCTAGTCCTGAATGCCGTCTTTGGTATATCGTCACTCCGAATTCTAAGTTGATAGTAACCCTGCTTCAAGTCAAATTTGGAGTAAACACTCGCACCCTGCAACTGGTCAAACAATTCTTCAATCAACGGCAAAGGGTATTTGTTCTTAATTGTGACTTGATTAAGTCCCCTGTAATCAATGCATAACCGTAGCGTGCCGTCTTTCTTTCTCACAAACAACACAGGTGCACCCCACGGCGAATAACTAGGTTGTATAAACCCTTTCTCAAGCAAGTTCTGAAGCTGAATTTTTAACTCCTGAAGTTCAGCCGATGCCATCCTATAAGGACTCCTAGAAATTGGCGCAGTGCCTGGTACAAGATCAATCACGAACTCAATCTCCCTATCCGGTGGTAAACCCGAAAATTCCTCGAGAAATACACCAGGGAAGTCTCTAACAATCGGAACCTCATTCAGACTCAACTTATCAGCAGGCTGATTGATCAAATAGGCTAAGTAAGCTTCACAACCCCTATTCAACAACTTAGAAGTCTTGATCGCTGATAAAAGTGGAATGCGGGCAGCCCTGCAGTTCCCAACAATCTCTAGTACCGGTAGGTCAGGAACCTTAAGATAAACGATCTTTGTTCTACAATCCAACTGTGCATAATACTTTCCCAACCAGTCCATTCCCAAAATGATTTCAAAGTCACGGAATGGTAATATAATTAAATCAGCAGGAAATTTACGGTTCTCTATACATATATCACAAGATTTGCAAATAGACTCAGCAACAAATTTTGCACCCAAAGGAGTACTAACTTCAACTTCATGAGGCAAATTATCAATGCAAACATTCACAGATCGTGCACATGCAGGAGTTATAAACGAATGTGTAGCTCCAGGATCAATCAAAACTTTAACTGGCTGAGTATTGAGAAGAAAGGTACCTTCCACTATAGCTGTATTATTGGGCAGCTCCTCTGCATCCAGTGCAAAGACCCTAGCCTGTACTCTCTGTGCTGGTCGTGCACCTGCAGCCCTATTCTGAACACCTCGACCTCCACCACGGCCCTGAACATTATTATATTTAGGGCAATCCCTCACCCTATGCTCATCACTGCCACAACCCGTACATTTTCCACTCTTCCTCCAACAGTTAGCCTCAATATGCCCTGGTCGATTACAATAATCACACTGCTGATTTTGCCTAACCGCAGTGTTTCCTGTAGGTACTGGGGCTCTGGCAGGGGTAGGAACTGTACCTCCCTGCTGAGGTCTGGTCACAGCTGGTCTAGCCTGAATCTGCTGCTGTGGCTGATACGGACGCTGCTGAGGACCCTGTGCAGAAGCCTGATACTGCCTCGGCTGACTCTGGCCCAAAAACTGCTTCTTACTCGGCTGACTGCTCTCAGCTAACATCTCAGCCTTCCGTTTCTCAAACTTCGAGGCTGCCTGAAATGCCTCGGGAAAAGTAGTGTAGGTCTGTCCAGTCAAATGCAACTGTATGTCCATTCTCAACCCACGGACAAACCTATGTATCATCCTCCTAGCTGGCCGTACCAACTCGGGCATATACCTCGACAGGCTAACAAATCTAGCCTCATATTGTGCAACAGTCATATTTCCCTGCTTCAGGGCCACAAACTCATCTTCCCGTCTCTCCATAGCCATCTCGGGAATATATTTGTCCCGGAACTCACTTACAAAATCATCCCATAAGTGTGGAACATCCTCACAATCCCACCTCAGTCTAACAGTATTCCACCACTGCTCTGCATCACCCTCAAATAAAAATGATGCATAGTCTATTCTTGCCTCATCGGTATACCTCAAAGCAGTGAAAATTTTCTCAACTCGATTAATCCATCTCTCGGTCGCCTCATCATCAGGCTCTCCGAAGAACTTTCCCGGCTCGTGCCTCAGAAATTTCTCTAACTGGTTATTCTCAACTCTGTACCCCTGTCCACCAAGATTAGCTTGATTACCCTGGGGATTAATCCGGTCCTGCCTCTGCTCATGTAGTACTTGTGTGATCCGGTCTACTGCAGTAGTCATGGTAGCCATAAACTGCTCAGGCAACGGCTGCTGACCCTGTTCTGCTGCCTCTTCATCTGATCCTATACCTTGAGTACCACGACGTGGCGGCATAGTAGCAACTCACAATAGCTGGCAACATTTAAAAGCAGTTTATAGACAGAAATATAACACATAAGATTAGATAACACTCAAATCAATAACAATCCAACATTCTATCACACAATTCACATAAGACAAGTTTAACTTGCCATACTATTTCACTTAAACACATAAACATTCCAAGTTCACAAAGTCATGCTAGAACATTTTCTTTTCACTTAGCAATCATTCATAAACACTTTAGCATTTTAGACCTTTACCCCACAGACCGAGAATCATATCCCGTCTCATGCACGACTATCATGCTCTGATACCACCTAAAGATGTCACGCCCCGACCCGACCCAGTAAAAGGCCAAGCCCAGACCCGACACACGGACGGAGTCTCCTCTGTACCGCGGACAATCTGAAAATCCTAAAAACAATATAATACTTGCGAAAGCCATAAAATAATCAAAACAAGCCAACTTTCTATAAAACATACATTTCTTATTATCCAACTTTCCAAACCAAAAATGATATGCATACTACACAAGTACATATGCCACTAAACCATTAGCCATTAGCATGCATTTCTTCACTAGTCATCCGAGTATAAGTTTACAATTTACAAACTTAATCCATTACAACATAAGACCATTAAAGGTCTCAACTAGAAAATATATACAAGGCTACAAGCCTCAAAATTAAACGACCTCCACGCAATATACATAACAAGCAAGGTTCGCACAAAACTGGTAACCAACCACCAGCAAAGCAGGGAAGTGCCATCACGGAAACACCTCCACCTGCTCCTCCTCCTCAATTACCTCTAGAGGGTCTGCTTCAACTACTCCTGTAAAAACATGGTATAGAAAGGAATGAGCAAAAACTATTGCTAAGCGAGGGCAATTGGTCTCAAGGACGGAGATGAGAGGAGTATGCAATGCAATTAGCCAAACAATACATACAAATCATATAAGTTACCTCCAAAGCCAACAATAAAGCAAGACAAGTATTTAAAGTTGCAAACACTCAATTAAAGGATACGATACTCTTTTCACGAGCAACTTTCAAACACGAATTCGATGACGACGCGTCGGCCCAAACAACCTTATAACACCAGTTTGGAATACCCCGGAAGTATCCATCAATCCTACGACCCAAATCTCCCTGGGAGGCAACCCAAGCGAGAAAGGGAATAGCAGCGGAGCTAGAGCAACCAACACTGGCAACCCAAGGCTACCCAGAGAGGCCCATCACCCACGCGCGAGACACTATGCAATGCAAGACTCGATACAAGACAATAAACAAGCGATAAACAAGCGATAAAGCCACACGTGGGAGAATAACAAAGTAGGTTACTCTCGCACGCAATAGCAGCAATTTGATAAGCAATTCAATCCAAAACAACTCAAACAAGTAATTCAAGTAATTCTAAGCATTCTATAAGCATAAAGACAAGTAAACACACAAAAACACAAATCGGCCCCAACTGTCAAAATGCTACCATTTCCAAACGAGCCACGAGTTCTGGAATCCGACTTCGCCAACCCTCCTAGGTCACCATAAGGCACGTCTAAAGACCCCAAAACCTTACTTTACCCTAGAACTCACGCAAAGCCCCGATTTCCCCCTTTCTCGTTTGAACTAAAACTACAACAACCAAACACCCAACCAACGCCATAATCGCACCAAAAGTGCTTCCATGGCTTCCCGAAGCAATGCCAACACGCAAAACGAGAAAACACCAAAGTCGACCTAAACGACCCCGACTTTCCCAAAGGCTTAATTCTCATTTTTTCCACTACGCAACCCAAACAAACCACACATTTTAGCATTCTAGCATACCTAGCACGTTTCTACATCAACGAAAAGCATAACAGCGCAACTTCAACGTTTCAAGGTTTTACTATTCACAAAACACTATTCATTCCACAATTCAAGTTGCAATCACAACATTTAACCGCAGAAAATGTTACAAAGCCATAAATACATGTTCTACAAATGCTAAGGAACATTCTAGAAGCATCAAATCGCTTTAAATAACGATCTACGGATAAATCTAAAAATTGACAAAGTTAACAAACACAACGTATAAATGCGCAAATAACATGCTTCCCTCACCTTAGGTACTCCTAGTCGCTAGGAAAACAACGTTGGTTGCCTCGGAAATCACCCCGCACGAGCACACGCGAAGATTGATCGTTTGGAAGGTTGAAAGGTTTTTTTTTTTTCTCTAAGGAAGCTCACGACCTGCTGCTGGTTTTGCTGCTGTTTTTATTTTATTTTGCTTAGTTTTAACTTATTTAAGGGTCAAATGGTCAAAGGGTCAAAGGGCTAAGTCAAACTACTTAAAAACTTGGTCAAAGGGCCCTATTTCGCGCGTTTTAAAGCCGTTTCAGTTAAGGTAAGTTCAATTAAAGTTAGCAACAATTAAAATATAAAATTTAAGTCATCTAAATACTAGTTTCACTATTTGCTGAGGACTGGAACTCGTTATCTAGCTGTCGCTCCTTAAATGCAATGCACGTTGTGTCGGCGAGAAAGTAACAGTTAATTCACAAAGAATTTAAGGAAATATAATTTTCAAAATAATAAACAAAGAAAATTCACATTCCGGGCTCGGGTATTACACATACTCTGTCAATTCTATGACCCAGAACCCCCTGGGCGGCAACCCAAGCGAGAAAAGGGAATACGACGTGGAGTTAGAGCAACCAACACTGGCAACCCGAGGTTACCCAGAAAGGCCCATCACTCACGCGCCTGACACTAATGCAATGCAATACGAGACATGTAACGATAATCGAGCAAGGCACTGAAGTGCAAGTCAGTAACAACATGCGATACAATAAGCACACAATAAGCAATTACAAGCAATAAAGTAACAAGACCAACACTAACTAGCATTATCAACAATTGACATACAAATTCAATCATAATCAACTTTAACGAGCATAACAAGCATTATTAAGCATTCTATTGGCATTATACTATGAAAACACACAAAATCACAAAATGACCCCAACTTTTAAAACGCTACTACTTCCAAACAAGCCACGAGTTTTGAAAACCGACTTCACCAATCCTCCTAGGTCACTATAAGGCACGTCTAAAGACCTCGAAACCCTACTTAACCCTAGAATTCATGCAAAGCCCTGATTTTTCCCTTTGCTCGTTTGAACTACCGGTACCCTAACCAAACACCCAACCAATGCCATAACTACACCAAAAGTGTTTCCATGGCCTCCTGACACAATGCTATCACGAAAAATGATAAAATGCCAAACTCGACCTAAACGACCCCAATTTTCACTAAGCTATTATTCTCCGTTTTTCCATTATGCAATCCAATTAATCCACACATTTAGGCATTCTAGCATATCTAGCACTTTCCTACATCAACAGAACGCATAACGGAGCAACTTCATCGAAACGGGGGTTTACTATTCACAATTTACTATTCAATTAAGAATTTATATTTCAATTTCGATATTCAACTGTAGAAAATGTTAAAAAGCTATAAATACATGTTCTACGATTGCTAGGGAACATTCTTTAAGCCTCAAAACAATCAAAATAACATTCTACGGATAAAATCCAAAAATTAAAGTTAACACATAAAACATTCAAATGCGCAAATAAACATGAAACCCTCACCTTAGACGCTCCTAGACGCTAGGAAAACCACGCTGGATGCCTCGGAAACCACCCCGCACAAGCTCCCGCGAAGAAATTGAAGTTTGAAGTTGAAAGGTTTTTTTTTCTTCCTTGCATATTTTCGGCCCTTAGCATTCTTTTTTTCAGCTTTTTTTTATTTTTATTTTGTGCTATTTTAAGCTATTATAAAAGATGACAAGCTCAATGGTCAAAGCCTTGGTCAAACCACTTAAAAATTGGTCAAATAAGCTTATTTTATGCATTTTTAAAGCTAAAACAACTAACATAAATCCAATTCCAGTTAATAATAATTAAACTACTAAAATTAAAACACCAAACACTAGTTTTCACTATTTGCTGAGGACTAGAAATCATTTCCTAACTATCGCTCTCGAAATGCAATGCACTTTGCAACAATAAAAGAATAACAATTAAATCTGAAAGAGTTTAAGAAGATATAATTTTCGAGAAGTAACATAGTTCAAAATTTACTCCGGCTCGGAGCTACTTTTCATTTTATTGAAAATCGAGCATTAAGGTGCAAGAAAAATAAAACCGATTAACATAAATATGAAAGTAGCTATTATTCCGTTAAAATAATTAACTCAAGTATTATTTTAATTACTTCTAAAAGAAATATGAGAATAAAGCTACAAATAAATGTTTAACTTAAAAATAAACACGAAATTCAATGCTAACATTTAAGATGACACTTAATTAAATGCAATTAAATGCCATTAAATGCATGCCGGGTTCGGGTTATCACATAGTATGTTTCTGAGTTAATTTAGAAAGTGGCCCGAAAATATTAGAAAAGTCCTTGACAAACCTACGGTAATAACCTGCCAAGTCAAGAAAGCTACGAACCTCCGAAACGTTCTCCGGACGTTTCCAAGACATCACCGATTCAATCTTAGTGGGATCTACAGATATACGGCACTATGTGATAACATGACCAAGAAAAGATATGCGTTGCAGCCAAAATTCACATTTGCTGAACTTTGCAAACAACGGATGCTCTTGCAGCTTCTGTAAGACAATCCATAGATGTTGCTCGTGTTCCAATTCAGACTTAGAATAAACCAAGATATCATCAATAAAGATCACCACGAACTGTTCTAAGTACGGCTGAAAAACCCGATGCATAAGATCCATAAATGCTGCCGGTGCATTAGTTAATCCAAAGGGCATAACTACAAACTCATAATGCCCGTACCGAGTCCTGAAGGCAGACTTCAGAACATCCTCTGTGTGAATCCGAAGCTGATAATACCCCTGCCTCAAGTCAAACTTAGAGTAGACTTTGGCTCCCAGAAGTTGATCAAACAACTCGTCAATCAATGGCAAAGGATACTTGTTCTTAATGGTCACTTGATTCAAACCACGATAATCAATGCATAACCTCAAGATACCATCTTTCTTCTTCACAAATAAAATAGGAGCTCCCCAAGGTGAAGAACTCTGCTGAATGAAACCATTCTCTATTAACTCCTGCAACTCAGTTTTTAACTCCTTAAACTCAGCTGGTGCCATCCAGTACGCTGATTTAGAAATAGGTTGAGTACCGGGAACAAGATTGAACACAAACTCCACATCTCTCTCTGGCGGCAACCCTGGCAACTCCTCGGGAAATACATTAGGATATTCTCGAATAATAGGAACTTCCTCCAACTGTAGCTTATCAGATGGCTTGTTGATTAAATAAGCTAGATAATCCAAACACCCCTTACTCACCAACTTAACGGCTTTAGTTGCTGAGATAACAAAACTCGTCTTAGTACCTCGGTTCCCTACTACCTCAACTACTGGCTGATCTAGCAAACGAAACTGTACTACCTGCGTTCTACAGTTCAACTAGGCATCATACTTAGATAGCCAATCCATACCTAAGATAACATCGTACCCTCGGATAGGAAATAAGATAAGGTCCGAAGGAAAATTATACCCCTTAACATGTATTATACAGTCCTTACATACTAAGCCAGTAATATACTTATCAGTCAAGAGGTACTAATCTCAACCACATAAGACAGTCTTTCAGGTTGCACATTAACACGTTGCACACAAGCAAGAGTAATGAAAGAATGCGTAGCACCAGAATCAATCAACACTTTAACAAGTTGATCAAGTATAAGGAAGTTACCTTCCACAACTGTAGTCTCCTCAGGCATCTCCTCCAAGTCAACTGCATAGGCCCAAGCCTGAACCCGCTGCTGCTGAGGTGCACTGCCTGCAGGTCGACCCTGATAACCCTAAGTCGCTGTCCGACCCTCAGTCCTCTGATATCTAGGGCAATCCCTCGCCCTATGCTGATTGCTACCGCAACCCAAACAAGCCCCTGACTTCACCTTGCAGTCGGCCTCCACATGGCCCTGGCGCTTGCAGTAAGTACACTGCGGTGATGATGCACTGACATTGCCCCCGAAAGAACCAGTGTCACGCCCCAACTCGACCCCACCTACGATCAGTCAGGACGCAACGGAATTTCGGCGGCATAACGACAGTAAACAGATTTCCGAGGTTCCAAACCAACCTCATTAAACATCATACATCCAGTAATTCCTCAATATAAACAACAACATACAACACAACCATATTATACAATAAAACATCCTCGTTATACGCCTCAGTTCCAACATGACATACAATACCTCAACTTTATCATACATTTCAAAGGTAAGTTGAGACACAACTACAATTTAACCATAGACAAAAGGAAACCGCTAAGTTAACATCATTTGGTTCATCATCTTTTCAATATCTATTACATTAAGAACCGTAAAGCATATAAAGTCTATTAAACTAATATACAAGACATTTAACAACATAAAGTCATGGATAAGACTCGGGAACATATGACTCATCCACGAAAGGCACATTTTCCACATTCTCCTCTTCAGGAGGCACGTACCCGTAATCTTGTGAAAGTACACCTGAAACATGCATTAATAGAGAGTGAGCTTATATACATAAGCCCAGTGAGGATCCGATAGATCTCGACAGTATTCACTACGCTCCTTGGATTTAGTCCTTTGAGCAAGTAAACACACAACAACAATAATAATGCTATCATCACATAACAACATAAATAATGCTATCATCACATAACTATATAACCAATCAATAAGGATACTCTATTTGGTGTAGCTCCAAACGCCATCACGATCTCAACCGTTCTTCTTATAACTCCCCATTACTCACGCACCCGAGGTACCTCACTAGCCCCTTCCCTCCATGACATCTCCGTCATGTGAGCTGGGGGTAGCCTATGGCAGTCATGCCGTTATCAACCCGACAGCCCGACGCTGCCCGAGAGGTGGCACACACATACCAAGACTCCATATTCATCAATCATCATGCAAGCATAAATCAATCAATCAATTGGGAGATCAGCAACAAGAGTGCCCGATTCCCGCATTCAATAATAATCAATCAATAACATCAATATAACATCAATATTAAATTAAACAACAAACAACGTAGTTAGATGACAAAGTAGGCCATCTAACCGGACATGCATAATATACATAATTAAACCCTAAATTACTCAACAACGACTCACCATTCATCACTCGAACACTACCCAACCATCTAAGGCATCGTTCAAGAAATTAAAGAATGACAACCTAAACTTCTAAAATTCATAACTTACAATCTACTAATCCAAACATTGCCAAATCAGTTCCTATCACTCACCCATTCAACCTACTACATTAGCCCTCTCGGAAATCCACCATAACACCTTCAAATCATGCCCGATAACCCTAAAACCCTATGACGTCATGGCTGGATTTTCCGGATTTTCACACAAACAATGTAATCGAAAATTTGGCATTACAACAGCGCTAACACATAATTATCAAGTATTTAGAAATCGACGGCAATCGATTTCGAGCAACGCAACTCAATTAAATCAACTTTGAACATTTTAATCAAAATTAAATACCCGGAAAATAAAAATTATGCTATATCCGACAGAAACTCGTAGTATTAGTATATAATGATCCCTAGCATGCAAGGAGCAATAATCTATCATCAGATTTCAATTCTAACGGTTCAATATTCATTTATACGCAAAAACACAAAAATGACATTTTGAGATCTAGAATTTTTCTCTCACCTTTGATGCGATAAAAGCCTAGGAATGCGTGCAATGCATGCCCAACAAGCGGAATCCAAGTCGGTGAGAAGTTTCACGGACAAAAACTAGGTTTTTCTTTGAAAAATTGGATTGAAAAGCTTTGAAATTCTCTTTCTTTTTCTCTCCTCTTTCTCTCGGCCATGTGTGTGTTTGTGGAGTGTGTTTTGTGTTGTGTGAGTGTGTGTTGATGACAAGGAGTATTTAAAAGCTTGGTCAATTAAAAAAATGCAAAGTCAAAGTTAGTTTTAATAGGTATTTTTGTGTTTTTAATGACTTTAATTGCATTTTAGTGCTTACCAAGTTAAAAATAATTATGCAACCCCCAAAATATCACAAGTGGATTATTTTTAGGTGACAAGAAGTTTTACATTCAAAGAATTCCACCCGAGTCGGCTTAAAACTCGATTTTCGCAAAAGTCGGTGTAAAAACCCTAATAAATTCTTAAGCCGATTTTAAAACCGTTTTCATCAAACACAGGTCTATTAAAGTCCGTGGACTAGGTCTAGAAGGGTTAAAAAGACCAATTTCAAAATTATAGCGGACGTGTTTCGAAAACACTATTCACTGAAAATCGACGATAAAATTTCTGACTCCGTTTTTGATGAAAATTTCATGAATGCACATTTAGCACGTATTAGGAGTATTGAAATCAAAATTATAACTTTCTAGGTCCTATAGCACATAAACAGATCATATGCACGCAAAACGAGGTAAAGCACGTAAAACGAGATAAGCAGGAAAAGTGGGGTTTCACAACCAGAAGCTGAAGAAGCAGTTGTACTAGCCTGCTACTGAGGTCTAACAAAACTAGGCCTGTATTGGCCCTGAGACTGGGTTGGCCTGTACTGGGACTGAACCTGATAAGACCCCTGCTGAAACTGTGGCCGATAATAACTCTACTGACCCTTGGGTCTGTAGAAGCTCTGCTGTGCTGGCAACCTGTACACAACCTGCTGTACTGAAGGCCTATATACTCCCTGCTGACCTTGCGGCTAAAATGGCCTCTTGCTAGGCTAGCTAGATACAATCTGTTCCCCATTTCTCTTCTCCAGTCTAGAAGTTGCATCAAAGGCCTCTGTAAGTATATCATACCGATGTAGGGCCATCGCATCCTGAATCTCGGGCCTCAACCCCAACATGAATCTACGAGTCTTACGTTCCTCGTCAGCTGCATACTCTGGTGCATACCGGGACAACCTAGAGAAAGTGGCCTCATACTGAGCCACTAAAGCATCTCCCTGCACTAAGGCTAGAAACTCTGCCTCTCTCCGCTCCTTCGCGATCCTCGGGACATACTTTGCCCGGAAAGCTAACAGAAAGGTATCTCAAACATACGGAATACCCTGAGTCTCCCAGCTAGTTTTCACCATGCGCCACCATTCCTCTGCCTCATCATCCAGCAAGTACACGGCAAAAGTGACCTTCCGCTCATCGGTATAATCAAGAGGGTCAAAAATCTTCTCCACCTTACTAACCCATGCCTCAGCTTTCCTATCAT
The DNA here is from genome assembly GCA_037974665.1 of Ehretia macrophylla. NCBI lineage: Eukaryota > Viridiplantae > Streptophyta > Magnoliopsida > Boraginales > Ehretiaceae > Ehretia > Ehretia macrophylla. Next base: position 17,736,922 of record CM075780.1, on the reverse strand, counting down.
CCGGCTCCCCCTGAAACTGCGGTGGATAATACCCTAAAAACTCTTCCATTGTACCACGACCGTGGTACCCACCTTGTGCATTCAATAACTGATTTTGCAATGCCTGATTTTGGGCAACCTGCCCTGCTAGTAACTGTGCCTGCCCGGCCATGATCTCGTTCATCCTATCAAAAGCTGCACCTATACGATCATCATCCCTAACTTGGCTTGGTGCCACATTTCTCGGAACCTCATTAGTCACCTCAGGCTTACCTCTGGTCCTCGGTCTACCCATCATTCTACTAATCAAAGAGTTAGCACAGGTTATAGCACATAAACAGGCTATAGACAATTATTAACAAATAAGAAACAATTCACAGAAACACATTGTAACACCCCGATCCCTCTCGAGACCGGGAGTTCTATCAATCAATCTAATCACAACCCAATTCCAAACCCGGGAAAATTTTAGGGAAAGACGGACGGAGTCTCCCCTGTATCTAGGCAAAATGTAAAACCTGTAATAGCATATAAGTGGACCAGCACCGTGTCCAACCATACAAACACCTCAAGGTCATCTGAGCCTTGGTTCTCAACAAGCGAACACAAGTAAGTATACATACATTTCCAGTTTAAAAGCTAATCTATCTCTTCTCATCTTTGACAAGTACATTCAAGCTTGACAATTAAACCATACTAACCTATTGCAAAAAATAGACTATCATACCATTCTAACTCTTTTCCTTTGGACATTACAAACATGCATTGAAGTTAAACTATACCAACTGAATACATAAACTAGCTTATCATTCTACCTCAATTACCTAGTTAAATTTAAATTACATTACTTTTAACATTAAATACATACAACACATGAAACATACATCTTTGCATCTTTGACAACTCAAGCCACATAGCACGCAAGACAACTCTTCAAGCATGATCTTTCACGAAACCACGAACTTTCCAGCTAACATGGCAATTTCCTAAAATGTGGTGGTGAGGAGTGAGTATACTCAACACGTATACTCAGTGAGGGCGAGACAGATATCGAGGTAGAGAGAAAGAAGATCGTGCAATGCAAATAGATATAGTTAAGCAATATAATCTATAAGAAAGCATTCAATATAAACGACAATATCATAAACAATCAAAGAAAGCATTAACACAACCATTCAAAGCTATACCTGTGACGTCCGAGATTTAGCCATGCATTCAATTATTGTTGCATCCTTTATTTGCGCACCTCTTTCTATGCCTTATTAATTGTCTTCTTAAATTACTATTCACTCCGTTTTTAAACTGCATTCTATTAGTTAATTAGTATTTTTATTAAATCATATTAATTGTTAAAGTAGTGGAAAAAATGTGCAATTGAGCTAGAGGCGATAGGAGAGCTCGTTTAGAAAATAATTTTTGTAGTTGAATGAATAGTGTTACGTAACATAACTTAGGGAATGAATTAGCTAGCATTCATTTTACTATCTAGGCTCGTTTTAAGCTAACTAAGCGCATTTAGTGAACCATTTAAGCAAGCAACTTAGCCCCATTTAATATATAACTCACACAACACACACATTAGCTCATAACTTAGCAAAACAAAAAAAACAAAAAAAAGAGAGAGCATGCTGAAAATACTGTAGCAAATCCGAAAATTGCATAGGAGAAGAAATAGAGTTTTTTGCTCAACAAATCCTCATTCCAAGCCAAGCCAAGCTAGGTGCAAGTGGTTTAGGGTGTCTACTAGCCTCCTAGGAGCTCCTACGCGCATTGGTGAGGGATTTCACGGTTTATTTTCGCATTTTAAAATAGTTGCTATTTTCTTGATTTGTTGAAAATGTGCTCAAATGCTATTGTATTGATTATCTATGCTATTATACCTTATATATGAGTGCTAGAGAACATATTTGAGCCATCGTTTCGCAATTTAAACGGTTAGAATTGTTAGTTTGATTTTTAGGGTGAATAGTGACGTTTTTCTAGGGTTTTGCGTAATTGCTCGAATTAGCTTGATTAAAGGCTTCTAATAGATGCCTTAGGTGCTAGTGAAGGTAATCTAATAGCCCCGTGCACTTGCATTGTCCTTAAATCGCTAAAAATGTAAAATAGTCGACTTTAATTTGGGGCTTTCGGGGTTAATGCGAATCCGGGTGAATTCGGGCTTCAATTCTAGTATCCTTAGGCTACCTAGGTGCTATAGAAGCCTTGATATCCTTTGTTTGAAGCCCGGACATTGTATGTGTAGTTTAAAGCCATAAGAGGGAATTTGGGGCTTTCGGGGTAATCGCAGCCATTTGAATGAGTTAGAGGGTTGAGAGGGTACCTTGAGGGTTAGTTAGAAGGTTGGGAGAGTTTCCTTTGAAAATGGAATCATTAACCTTGGTTTGGAAGAGAAATAGTTTGAAAATCAAAGGGGTTTAGGTGCAATTTCGGTTGACTCACACTTCTAAACCCATGGCATGACTCCTTAAGTGTTTATATGTGATTTCAAGTCGATTTGGAGCTTTTGGTATGATTCTATGCTTATTTTGTATATGTTCCTTTGTAAACTGCTTATTAGCTTCTATAATTGCTTCTATGCTAATTGCCTCGAGGTCAACCTACTTTGTTGATCCTCATATGTGTTAATGCTTATATTATTGCTATTAACTTGCCATCGTTAAGTGCATTGCATCGTGGTTGCGCAACCATAGTGTCAGGGGCGGATGTGTTGAATATCGGCTGGGTGGCAGAGGGCTTGCCGGTGGATATTCAAACTCCGTACCCTAGTCCCTCATTCGCCTGGTCCGGAGATTTCCAGGGGATGTTAGGTCGTAGGATTATCAGGGTATATCCGGAGTACACCCACTGGAGTGTTTGGGGTTATACCGGCTTATCGTGATCGTGCTCGTGGTTCGTGGATCGTGAATGAAGACTAGTGAAGATTGGTGTATAGGGGATTTTGTGAAATGTATCCTTTTAAATGTGTGGTTACTTATGTTACCATTGCTTCTTAAATTGTCTAAGTGATATTGTTGTATAACTGTATTATCTGTTGCATTGCACGCCCCGGGACTATATCCCTCACTAGGCAACAGTGGTTGCTCATACCTCGCTAACATGTTTCAGGTGGCACAGTTGGTGGAGTTGCCTTAGCTGCTGTGTGATATTTGTCTAAGGTGGATGTGCTTTCTGGTTGCTATGTGAAGAATTTGTTGTCCTATGTATAATCTATTTTGGGGCCTTAAAGCTCATGTATGTATTTGAGTAATATGTAAGCTAGAAGTCTGATAATGTAGTAGCAGTGGTAATTCTATGGCTTGTAATAACTTATATTTCTATTTCTAGTTGCTTTGCATGCTTGGGAGTGAATGGCTTAGTGTAGAATGTTTTATCTCTAAGTATGTTTTAATGTTATCCTAGAATGGCATGGTTATTAGACTATATTATAAACAAGTTACTTGCATGCTTGTGTGGTTTTGGAACTGTTGTTTGCTTCAAGGCTCGGATGGCCGTGAATCTTTAAATATTTAGCCATGAAAAGTTTGTTTACCTTGTAGTTACCTTATTTGAGAATTTACAGGTTTTCAGAATGTCCATAGTACAGGGGAAACTCTGTCCGTTTTTCCCCTAAAATTTTGTGACCGGGTTTGGTATTGGGTTGAGAATAGCATGGTTATTGGAGCCTCCGGTCTCGTGAGGGATCGGGGCGTTACAATACCACACTTTGAAGGATATGGTTCACTCATACGAGTACTGTACCATTCGATTCGATTCCACGAGCATTACATCAATCTCGAGCTTGATGTTGACAATGATGACAATAAGCGCGCAATCACCTTATAACATCCACTGGGTGTGTGATACCCCAAACCTGGCATGTATTCAATAGCATTTTAAGTTCATTTAAATTGCATTTTATTGACCTTTCACCTTCTTTGACCAAACTAGTTGACTTTTCATCTACATTGACCAACTAGGACAAGGTGAGAATTTTTGAAATGTTTAATAAAAGGCAAACTTGGGATTAGAAATAAAAAAATGCAATGTTAAGTTAGTCAAATTTTGGGTCAACTTTGGAATTAAATCTGAACCAATTGGGGAAGAGTTAGGTAGTAAATTATATATGGTTGGAAAGCTCTATGAGTCTAGTTTATGAGGGTTCAAACCGTTTGTGAATTGGAGTTTTCTAGAAGAAGTTATGGCCGTTTTCGTGAGGTCGCGCATAGCTGTTTTGGTTTAGCGGGTTGACCGAATTTTGACCTTTGACTTCTTGACATTTTTTTTTAAATAAGCAGAATGTGCACGAAAAAAACAGAGAGAAAAAGGCTTGAAACCATGAGGAAAAGAAGGAGAAAAAAAAAAGAAAATCTCAACTTCAAATCTTCGATTCTTCGCGTGGGCTTGTGCGGGGTGGTTTCCGAGGCACTCTACGAGGTTTTCCTAGCGTCTAGGAGCGTCTAAGGTGAGGGAAGCATGTTATTTGCGCATTTATACGTTGTATATGTTAACTTTGTCAATTTTTAGATTTATCCGTAGATCGTTATTTAAAGCGATTTGATGCTTCTAGAATGTTCCTTAGCATTTGTAGAGCATGTATTTATAGCTTTGTAACATTTTCTGCGGTTAAATGTTGTGATTGCAAATTAAATTGTGAAATGAATAGTGTTTTATGAATAGTAAAACCTTGAAACGTTGAAATTGTGTTGTTATGCTTTCCGTTGATGTAGAAACGTGCTAGGTATGCTAGAATACTAAAATGTGTGGTTTTTTTGGGTTGCATAGTGGAAAAAACGAGAATTAAGGCATTGGGAAAGTTGGGGTCGTTTTGGTCGACTTTTGCATTTTCTCGTTTTGCGTGTTGGCATTGCTTCGGGAGGCCATGGAAGCACTTTTGGTGCAATTATGGCGTTGGTTGGATGTTTGGTTGATATAGTTGTAGTTCAAACGAGAAAGAGGGAAATCGGGGCTTTGCGCGAGTTCTAGGGTAAAGTAAGGTTTCGGCGTCTTTAGACGTGCCTTATGGTGACCTAGGAGGGTTGGCGAAGTCGGTTTCCAGAACTCTTGGCTCGTTTGGAAATGGTAGCATTTTGATAGTTGGGGCCGATTTGTGTTTTTGTGTGTTTTCTTGTCTTTATGCTTATAGAATGTTTAGAATTACTTGAAATACTTGTTTGAGTTGTTTTGGATTGAATTACTTATCAAATTGCTGCTATTGCGTGCGAGAGTAACCTACTTTGTTATTCTTTCACGTGTGGCTTTATCGCTTGTTTATCGCCTTGTATCGAGTCTTGCATTGCATAGTGTCTCGCGCGTGAGTGATGGGCCTCTCTGGGTAGCCTTGGGTTGCCAGTGTTGGTTGCTCTAGCTCCGCTGCTATTCCCTTTCTCGCTTGGGTTGCCTCCCAGGGAGATTTGGGTCGTAGGATTGATGGATACTTCCGGGGTATTCCAAACTGGTGTTATAAGGTGGTTTGGGCCGGCACGTCATCGTTAAAGTCATCGGAATCGTGATCGGTACATTACTCGCTCGAGTGAACCATAGCCTTCAAAGTGTGGTATAGCTTTGATTGGTTGTGTTAATGCTTTCTTTAGTTGTTTAATTGTATTGTTGTTTATATTGAATGAATTTTATTGATTGTATTGCTTAACTGTACCTATTTGCATTGCACGATCTTCTTTCTCTCCAATTCGATATCTGTCTCGCCCTCACTGAGTATACGTGTTGTGTATACTCACTCCTCACCACCACATTTCAGGAAATGCCCTGTTAGCTGGAAAGTTCATGATTTCGTGAAAGTCCGTGCTTGAAGAGTTGTCTTGAGTGCCTATGTAACTTGAGTTGTCAAAGTTGTCAAGTTGTATGCTTTTATGTTGTATGTAATTATTGTTAAAAGAAATGTAATATAAATCTAGCTATGTAGTTGGAATGGTTTGATAAGTTAGATTATGTATATAGTTAATGTAGCTTAACTTCAATGCATGGCTGTAATGTCCAAAGGAAAAGAATTAGAATGGCATGATAGTTTATTTTATGCAGTAGCTTTGTATGGTTTAATTGCCTAAATTGAATGTACTTGTCAAAATGAAAAGATAGGTTAGTTTTTAAATTGGAAATGTATGTATACTTGCTGAGTTTAAATTGTTGAGAACCGAGGCTCGGATGGCCTTGAGGAAGTTTTGTATGGTTGGACACGGTGGTGGTCCATTTATATGCTATTATAAGTTTTGTATTTCGCCTATAAACAGGGGAGACTCCGTCCGTTTTCCTTGAAAATTTTGCCCGGGTTTGGTTTGGGTTGTGATTAGTTTGATTTATAGAACTCCCGGTCTCGAGAGGGATCGGGGTGTCACAGGTGGTATCAGAGCTTATTTAGCTCATAAGCCGGGATAGGGTCCTCGTTCTGGTGGGTAGTGACCCTTAAATGTGTGCTTGTTAAGTGTGTCTTAAAAGTGTATGCTTTTATGTGAGATTATGTGTCTTGACATGAATGTGTGCTCCTATGTGATATAGTTATGTGTTATGTGTTAATTGTGTGCTAAGTGCAGTAAAGTGTCTAGTTGTGCATTGAATTGACCTATCGAATCGACCTCGTGGATTGTTATTTGCTTGAAGTATTGCTTTTAATGTGTGTACTGAAATGTCTTGAATTAGCTATGCCGTGATTTGAATTGATTATGCTGTGCTTGACTTGATTGTTATGCTTGAGTGACTTTGTTAAATAAACTATATTGTAAACTTGCTGGCATAATAGCTTAATGCATATGTATAACTGTGATATATTGGCATTCATACATGTCCTATTGAAATAGTAAGTAAGTCCTCTTCCTCCCCTGAAGAAAGTGGTTCACCGCTGGCTTTTCAAGGTGTATGGATTGGCAGGAAATGAATGGCATTTGACTAGCCTTTATTTGGGAATTGGTGATTGCTTTTGGAGCTCGGTTATTGGCGAATCCCTTTGGTCCTTCTCTGTGCTTAACAGTTGCGAAAGAGTAGCTTTCTCTTGGGGTTTTAATTGGGTGTTCTCTGGAACATTCTTTGGTTTTCATAACGGGTGTTCTTTGGGGACTTTTGTTGGCACTTCTCGGTGGACTTGGTTAATGGGATTTCAATCGGCCTTACTGCATGGTATTATCTATGGCATATGTGTCTCGGTCTTTATTGGAGTGTTACTGGTATTCCTTATTGGAAATTCTTCAATGGCATTCTCTAGGATTCTCAGTGGCCAATTATTTAGTATTACTTAATGGGCAATTCTTGGTACTTTCTTACTGGAGCATTGTTCAGGTATTTTCTTTGGCATCCCTCAGTTGGTTTAGTAACTGGAATCCCTATCAGACTTATTGTATAATACTACTTATGGTATTCTTTGAAATTCTTATTAGGCATTCTCTTGGTATTTTCCTTGTTGGCAAAGTTGTATGAAGTTCTCACTTGGCAAATAGTGAAGAGGACTCAGAGTTTGGTTTCGGTATATTGTTCATCAGTTCGGTGTTTATCCTTGGAGTTTTCGTCCATCTGGGAAACTATGTTTGTTATTCAACTTGGTTGTCTTATTGGGCACGTTATATTTTCTCTGTTATTTCCTTTGACATTCCTCTCAGCTTTTGATAGCAAAACTCGGAATCTAATTGATTGTTCCATGGGGTTATTATTTGGAAGGCTTCTTTGGAACTTTGGAAATATATTTGATTGGGTTCTTGGTATTTTCTTCAGCACTCTTAATAGGGAATTCTTCTATGAAATCCATGACCAGCGGGGTACTTCTTTGGACCTCTAGATAGAATCTTTGTTTGAGCTTTTATTTGGCTTCTTGCTTGGGAATTCTCGGGCAGTAACAGTTAGACTTCTATTGGAGATTCGTGCGTGAGGTATTCTTCTTGTCGTTATTGTGTGGTATTAATGACATCTACAGTATCTTTGCTTTAGTCTTTATTGGTATTATCTCGGCGTTTCTGGTTGGAATTTATTCTTCTTAGGTATTCGTGTCAACGGGATTCTTGTACGGTATCTGCATTTGAGCTTCTATTTGGCGTTACTACTTGGCATTTCTACTTGAACTTTCCTATTGGTCATCTTTATTAAATACTTTTTCAGTAGCTAATGAAGACTAGTCAGAGTTGGATTGTAGATGATGCAGAGTCCTATTGGAAGAAGAATTGCGAGGACGCAATTGTTTTAAGGGGGGAAGGATGTGATACCCCAAACCTGGCATGTATTCAATAGCATTTTAAGTTCATTTAAATTGCATTTTATTGACCTTTCACCTTCTTTGACCAAACTAGTTGACTTTTCATCTACATTGACCAACTAGGACAAGGTGAGAATTTTTGAAATGTTTAATAAAAGGCAAACTTGGGATTAGAAATAAAAAAATGCAATGTTAAGTTAGTCAAATTTTGGGTCAACTTTGGAATTAAATCTGAACCAATTGGGGAAGAGTTAGGTAGCAAATTATATATGGTTGGAAAGCTCTATGAGTCTAGTTTATGAGGGTTCAAACCGTTCGTGAATTGGAGTTTTCTAGAAGAAGTTATGGCCGTTTTCGTGAGGTCGCGCATAGCTGTTTTGGTTTAGCGGGTTGACCGAATTTTGACCTTTGACTTCTTGACATTTTTTTTTAAAAATAAGCAGAATGTGCACGAAAAAAACAGAGAGAAAAATGCTTGAAACCATGAGGAAAAGAAGGAGAAAAAAAAAAAGAAAATCTCAACTTCAAATCTTCGATTCTTCGCGTGGGCTTGTGCGGGGTGGTTTCTGAGGCACTCTACGAGGTTTTCCTAGCGTCTAGGAGCGTCTAAGGTGAGGGAAGCATGTTATTTGCGCATTTATACGTTGTATATGTTAACTTTGTCAATTTTTAGATTTATCCGTAGATCGTTATTTAAAGCGATTTGATGCTTCTAGAATGTTCCTTAGCATTTGTAGAACATGTATTTATAGCTTTGTAACATTTTCTGCGGTTAAATGTTGTGATTGCAAATTAAATTGTGAAATGAATAGTGTTTTATGAATAGTAAAACCTTGAAACGTTGAAATTGTGTTGTTATGCTTTTCGTTGATGTAGAAACGTGCTAGGTATGCTAGAATACTAAAATGTGTGGTTTGTTTGGGTTGCGTAGTGGAAAAAACGAGAATTAAGGCATTGGGAAAGTTGGGGTCGTTTTGGTCGACTTTTGCATTTTCTCGTTTTGCGTGTTGGCATTGCTTCGGGAGGCCATGGAAGCACTTTTGGTGCGATTATGGCGTTGGTTGGATGTTTGGTTGATATAGTTGTAGTTCAAACGAGAAAGAAGGAAATCGGGGCTTTGCGCGAGTTCCAGGGTAAAGTAAGGTTTCGGGGTCTTTAGACGTGCCTTATGGTGACCTAGGAGGGTTGGCGAAGTCGGTTTCCAGAACTCTTGGCTCGTTTGGAAATGGTAGCATTTTGATAGTTGGGGCCGATTTGTGTTTTTGTGTGTTTTCTTGTCTTTATGCTTATAGAATGTTTAGAATTACTTGAAATACTTGTTTGAGTTGTTTTGGATTGAATTACTTATCAAATTGCTGCTATTGCGTGCGAGAGTAACCTACTTTGTTATTCTTTCACGTGTGGTTTTATCGCTTGTTTATCGCCTTGTATCGAGTCTTGCATTGCATAGTGTCTCGCGCGTGAGTGATGGGCCTCTCTGGGTAGCCTTGGGTTGCCAGTGTTGGTTGCTCTAGCTCCGCTGCTATTCCCTTTCTCGCTTGGGTTGCCTCCCAGGGAGATTTGGGTCGTAGGATTGATGAATACTTCCGGGGTATTCCAAACTGGTGTTATAAGGTGGTTTGGGCCGGCGCGTCATCGTTAAAGTCATCGGAATCGTGATCGGTACATTACTCGCTCGAGTGAACCATAGCCTTCAAAGTGTGGTATAGCTTTGATTGGTTGTGTTAATGCTTTCTTTAGTTGTTTAATTGTATTGTTGTTTATATTGAATGCCTTTTATTGATTGTATTGCTTAACTGTACCTATTTGCATTGCACGATCTTCTTTCTCTCCAATTCGATATCTGTCTCGCCCTCACTGAGTATACGTGTTGTGTATACTCACTCCTCACCACCACATTTCAGGAAATGCCCTGTTAGCTGGAAAGTTCGTGATTTCGTGAAAGTCCGTGCTTGAAGAGTTGTCTTGAGTGCCTATGTAACTTGAGTTGTCAAAGTTGTCAAGTTGTATGCTTTTATGTTGTATGTAATTATTGTTAAAAGAAATGTAATATAAATCTAGCTATGTAGTTGGAATGGTTTGATAAGTTAGATTATGTATATAGTTAATGTAGCTTAACTTCAATGCATGGCTGTAATGTCCAAAGGAAAAGAATTAGAATGGCATGATAGTTTATTTTATGCAGTAACTTTGTATGGTTTAATTGCCTAAATTGAATGTACTTGTCAAAATGAAAAGATAGGTTAGTTTTTAAATTGGAAATGTATGTATACTTGCTGAGTTTAAATTGTTGAGAACCGAGGCTCGGATGGCCTTGAGGAAGTTTTGTATGGTTGGACACGGTGGTGGTCCATTTATATGCTATTATAGGTTTTGCATTTCGCCTATAAACATGGGAGACTCCGTCCGTTTTCCTTGAAAATTTTGCCCGGGTTTGGTTTGGGTTGTGATTAGTTTGATTTATAGAACTCCCGGTCTCGAGAGGGATCGGGGTGTCACAGGGTGTACTTTGGATATACCCCAACACATCTACGACCCAAATCTCCTAGGGTGGCACCCCTAGCGAGAATGGGAATAGGACATGGAGCTAGAGCAACCAACCCTGGCAGCCCGAGACTACCCAGAGAGGCCCATCACTCACACGCCTGACACTTATGCAATGCAATACGAGATACAAGCAATAAACGAGCAATAGCACGAAAGTGCAAATTAGTGGCGATAAACGAGATAACAAGCATTTGCAATCAATAATAGCAATCAATTAACTTTTCATGAATGATTATCATTAATACCAACAATAACATCAATCAAAAAAGTAATAGCAGTTCAAACACGAAAACGACAAATATCACTATTCAATCTCTAACTTCTAAAGGCAATAACGAGCAAACGAGCTACGGGATTAGGAAACTGATTTCACTACATTCACTTAGGCACTACAAGGCACGTTTCTACATCACTAAACTATAACTATATTGACCGGTCGCTCAATCAACGCCATAACAGCGCCAAAATTACTTCCATGCCCTCAATAGCAAAACCCCCAACTCAATTCGTGCACGGTCAACTTTTGGTCAAATGGCCCCTTTACGTTTCTTTGTCTAATTTTCAATTTTAACAAAGGCCGATTCGTTTTTATTGCACATTTTATCTTTCTATCATTAATGCCACCTATCCAAATCAAGAAATCGCAATTCGGATCAAAAATCCAAAATTCTAGGGTTTTACTATTTATTTTTACTATTCACATTCTTGCCTAAATTCAATTTACATTTCTAACCGTAAAAATCGCTAAATAACTAACAAACAATGCTTTACGAACCCTAAAGAGGCAATTCCAAGCAATTTCAAGCATTATAACGCATTAAATATCAAATCTAAAAATTTGAATCAAAAATCAAATTTCACAAAATATGCACAAAAGTTTGAATACCCTCACAGAGATTGAAGATAAAGCCTTGGAAGGACCTCAGCCACGATCCCCAAGCAATTCCATGCGAAATTGTTGCTTAAAATTGAAAATCAAAATTTTTTTTCTTTCCCCATAGAGTTTCGGCCATGGGAGCTTATTTTGCCTTGTTTTTATTTTTATTTTTCTTTTCTTTTGTTTTATAAAAGATGACACTTAGGGGCAAAATGGTCAAAGGCAAAAAGCTTGGTCAAAATCATGTTAAAAATGGTCAAATTAGCTTATTTTGATGCCATTTAACCGAATTCAAGTTAAAACAATGCAATTTTAATGAAAACCAACTAAAACTAGTTAAATTAAGCTAAAAAACATTTTTTTCCTCTAAGTTCGAGGAATATTTCTCTAACTCTCACTTTCGAAATACTACGATCGAACGGTCAATAAACGATCGCTAATCAAATGATGAGAAATAATATAAAACTATAATTTTTGAAAAGTAGAATAGTGGAATAGTTTAAAATTCACTCCGGCTCGGAGTTACTTTTCTCATTTAATTGAAAATCGAGTAATTAAATGCAAGAAAATAAAACCGATTATTAAAATAATCAAAACAATCAAAATAATCAATATTCATTTAAAAATAATTAATTTAACTATTTCTAGAATATTTTAAAGAATTATGAAGTTAATGCTAAGATAAGAATAAAAAAGATAAAATAAACACGTAATCAAATGCAATTAAACACTAAAATTTAAGATGACACTTAATTTAATACAAGAAAGTAAATCCAATTTCTATAAGTAATAAAAATAGGTGATAATCTTTTAATTAATCAATATAAAAATTATTAAATGCTTCCAAAAGAAATATCAAAATAGTGCAAAATGGTTGATTTAACTAATTAAACATTTAATTAAATGCAGTCAAATGCTATTAAATGCATGCCGGGTTCGGGTTATCACACACATAAATCACGTAAGTATCAATCACATAAACAAATTGATCACATAATCACATAAGCACTAAATCACATAATCACTTAATCACTTAACCATATTAACACATAGTTCACTTTTCTTTCACTTCATATATACTTTCATGCTAAGACCATTACCCACATTCCGAGAATACCCCAACTGACAGCTAACATGCGCTCTGATACCACTTAAATGTCACGCCCCAACTCGACCCCACCTATGATCAGTTAGGACGCAATGTAATTTCGGCAGTATAACTGTAACACCCCGATCCCACTCGAGACCGGGAGTTCTATCAATCAATCTATCCACAACCCAACTCAATACCCGGTCAAAATTTTAGGGAAAGACGGACAGAGTCTCCCCTATTTCTAGGCAAAATGTAAAACCTGTAATAGCATATAAGTGGACCAGTACCGTGTCCAACCATACAAACACCTCAAGGCCATCCGAGCCTTGGTCCTCAACAATTAAACACAACATATATATATATACATTCCCAATTTACAAGCTAACCTATCTCTTTTCATTTTTGACAAGTACATTCAAACTAGACAGTTAAACCATACTAAGCTACTGCATAAAATAAACTATCATGCCATTCTAACTCTTTTCTTTTGGACATTACAAACATGCATTGAAGTTAAGCTATGCTAACTGATTACATAAACTAGCTTATCAATTCACCTCAACTACTTAGCTAAATTTAAATTACATTTCTTTTAACAAAAAATACATACAACATATGAACATACATCTTTGCATCTTGACAACTCAAGCCACATAGCACGCAAGATGACTCTTCAAACACGAGCTTTCACGTAACCACGAACTTTCCAACTAATATGGCATTTCCTGAAATGTGGTGGTGAGGAGTGAGTATACACAACACGTATACTCAGTGAGGGCGAGACAAATATCGAGGTGGAGAGAAAGAAAGTCGTGCAATGCAAATAAGGCAGTTAAGCAATATAACTGATAAGTAAGCAATCAAGACAAACAATCAATACAATAAGCAATTAATGAAAGCATTAACACAACCATTCAAAGCTATACCACACTCTGAAGGCTATGGTTCACTCATACGAGCAATGTACCATTTCACGAGCGATACATCAATCCCGAGCTTGATGTTGACAATGATGACAATAAGCGCGCAACCACCTTATAACTTCAGTTTGGAATACCCCGGGAGTAACCATCAATTCTACGACCCAAATCTCCTTGGGAAGCAACCCAAGCGAGAAAAGGGAATAGGACACGGAGCTAGAGCAACCAACACTGGTAACCCGAGGCTACCCAGAGAGGCCCATCACTCACGTGCCTGACACTATACAATGGAAGACACGATACAAAGCGATAAACGAGTGATAGCATAACAATACAGATTAGAGACGATAAAAGAGATATCAAGCATTTACAATCAATACTAGCATTCAATTAACTTGTCTAGCATAACTATCATTAATAGCCACAATAACACCAATTAAACAAGTAACAGCTGTTCAAACACGAAAACAACAATTATCACTATTCAATCCCTAACTTCCAAAGGCAATTACGAGCAAACGAGCTACGGGATTAGGAAACCGATTTCACTACATTCACTCAGGCATTACAAGGCATGTTTCTATGTCACTAAACTTCACTTTCTCACCCGAGACCCGAAAGTCCACCTACTACGTTTGAACTACAGCTATGCTAATCGGTCATTCAATCAATGCCACAACAGCGCCAAAAGTGCTTCCATGCCCTCAATTGCAAAACCCCCAACTCAATTCGAGCACGGTCAACTTCTGGTCAAACGGCCCCTTTACGTTTCTTTGTCTAATTTCTAATTTTATCAAAGGTCGGTCCGTTTTTATCGCAAATTTTATCTTTCTATCACTAATGGCACCTATCCAAATCAAGCAATCGCAATTCGGATCGAAATTCAAAATTCTAGGGTTTACTATTCATAATTCACTATTCATTATTTTTTCCCAATTTTAAATACGCAGTTTCAACCGTAAAAATTGCTAAATAACTATCAAGCAATGCTTTACGAACCCTAAAGAAGCATTTCTAACCAATTTCAAGCATTATAACGCATTAAATATCAAATCTAAAAATTTGTATCAAAAATCAAATTTCTTTTAATTAAATATGCACAAAAGCATGAAAACCCTCATAGAGATTGAAGACCAAGACCCGCAAGGACCTGAGCCACGACCCCCGAGCAATTCCACGCACGATTGTAGAAGAAAATGCAAGCAAAATATATTTTTTTCCTCTTGAAAGGTTTTGGCCATGGGGGGGGATACAAGGGTCATTTGTGGTTTTGTTTTGAGTCATTTTTGCCTTGTTTTTTAATTTATAAGGTGACAAGGGAAAAATTGTAAAAAGACAAGGTCAAATTCAAGTTAAAAATGGTCAAGCTAGCTTATTTTGATGCCATTTAATCTAATTCAAGTTAAAGCAATGCAATTTTAATGAAAACCAACTAAAATTAGCTAAATTAAGCTAAAAACATTTTTCACTAAGTCCGAAGAATATTTCTCTAACTCTGATTTTCGAAATGCTACGATCGAACGGTCAATAAATGATCGCTGATAAAGTGATGATCAATAATAGAAAACTACAATTTTGAAAAGTAGAATAGTAGAATAGTTGAAAAATCACTTCAGCTTGGAGTTACTTTTCTCATTTAATTGAAAACCGAGTAATTTTAATACAAGACAACCAAAACCGATTATTAAAATAATCAAAACAATCAAAGTAATCAATATTCATTTAAAATAAATAATTTAACTATTTCTAGAATATTTTAAAGAATTATGAAGTTAATGCCAAAATACGAATGAACAAGTAAATATAAACATGTAATCAAGTGCAATTAAATATTAACATTTAAGATGACACTTAATTAAATACAAGAGAATAAATTCAATTACTATAATTAATAGAAATAGATAATAATCTTTTAATTATTCAATATACAATTACTAAATGCTTCCAAGAGAAATATTAGAATAGTGCAAATTGGTTGATTTAACTAATTAAACATTTAATTTAATGCAGTCAAATGGTATTAAATGCATGCCGGGTTCGGATTATCACATCCTTCCCTCCTTAAAACAATTGCATCCTCGCAATTCTTATTCCAATAGAATTTAGCATCATCTGAAATCCAATTCTGACTAATCTTCATCGGTTGAAGAATCCCGTTGACACGAATATCGAAAAAGAATAAAATTCGAACCAAGAGCACCGAGATAATACCAATAAAGACTAAGGCAAAGATACTGTAGATATTACCAATTCCACATATTATTAACAAGAAGAATACCATAGGAATATTCTATATACGAATCCTCTATAAAAGTCCAACGAGTATCAAATAAGGAAGTCAAAGGATGGCCAAAGTAGATTTAGCACATATAAGACCAAGCTCCGAGACCTCATCGCCATTTGCCAAGTGCAACCTTTATACAACTTACCACCAAGGAAGCCCAAAGTATTCCACAGCATACCGTAAGCAATATAAGATAATAATTCTGAACAAGATTCCAAGTGTAAGACTTCCAATAGTGCCAACAAGGAAAATACCAGTAGAATGTCCTCTAAGAATTCCAAAGAATACCGTAAATAGTGCTATACAATAAGTCCGATAGGAATTCAAATTACCAAACCAATTGAGGAATGCCAAGAAAAATACCCGACCAATGCTCCGGTAAAAATGTAGCCAAGTTTACCCAATAAGTAAATGCTAAATAAATGGCCACTAAGGATCCTGAAGAATGCCATAATAGAATCCCAACTAAAAGTACCGAGAACATACCAATAAACAATCTGAAGTAGAGTCTAAACAAGAATCCCAAGTACTGCTCAGGAAGACTCCAGACAAGAAATCCAGTCAATCATATTACAGAGGTTCCAAGGAAGTCTTTCAAAATATATAGCTCAAGAAGCATCTGAATAGGGAATCCATAATGTACGTCAACATATATATAATTATCAAAAGTCCATGAATGAACACCAAGGTGAATAGCCAAGTAGATTTCTCCAAAATAATACTACTACCAAATATTGGGTAAAATACCAGAGGGAATGTCGTGCAGGTGCATCATATACTATTGAAGAATTCCAATCACGATTGTTGATAAAATATCAAGAAAGACTAGAGCGGAGATATTGTAGATAATATTATGCAGTATGTCCAATAAGAGCTCCGATTGCCAAATCCACTGAGAAATGTCCACTAGGAATACCAAAGTAGTACGCTTCACACAAAACTGATCATTGTAAGCAGACTCAAATCAAAGTTCCCCATAAGAATGCAGAAAGAACACCAAAGGTTGATTAAAATCCCAACCAAGTCTCCCACGAAATGCCAATATAAAAATACCCGATGAATTCCCAATCAAGAAGACATTTAAGAAAATGCTCCAAAAATAATCATGTAGAACTCCAAAGAAAATCATTTATACTAAGCATAGGAGATAACCTTAGAGAAATCCCAACAAACAAACTCCAGCTACCAAATAAAGGCTAGTCAAATACTGCTCATTCCCGTCAATCCACATAACTTGGAGGGCCTGCTACTAACCACTTATCTTCAGGGGAAAGAAGAAGTCTTACTTACCATTTCCACGGAACATGTATGAATGCTAGGATATCACATTTATACACATGCCTTAAACTATTATGCAAGCAAGTTTGTAAAATAGTTTATTCATCAAAGTCACTCAGGCACGACAATCAAGTCAAGCACAACATAATCAATTCAAATCACGGCATAACTAATTCAAGACATTTCAATACACACATTGCAAGAAACATTTCAAGCAAATAACAATTCACGAGGTCGATCCGATTCATGATGCCAATTCAATACACGAGTAGTCACTTCACTTAGCACACACTTAACATATAACACATAACTATATCATATAGGAGCACACATTTAGGTCAAGACACACAATCTCACATACAATCATACACTTTCAAGACACACTTAACAAGCACACATTCAAGGGTCACTACCCACCAGACCGAGGACCCTTTCCCAGCTTATGAGCTAAACAAGCTCTGATACCACCTTCATAACGCCCTGAACCAACACTCCCACGCCTGCAGGATACACCCTAGACTTAGGACCCAAGAGTGCACCGGGGCCGAGGTGAGTGGGCCCGAAAACGCACTATGATGATATTGTCCGCTGTGGGGCCCATACCTCTCACGGCTTTGTTTCCCACGCACGCACTGCACGTGAAAAGGCCTCGTCACAATACAAGGAGCATTTACCCACTTATATCAAGCAGCCCAATGACCTCCGCATCCGATGTGGGATATTTCACCCGCCCCCCTTGGGGACCCAGCGTCCTCACTGGCCATGCGGACACGTCGGCTCTGATACCACCTGTAACACCTCGATCCCTCTCGAGACCGGGAGCTCTATCAATCAATCTATCCACAACCCAATTCCAAACCTGGTCAAAATTTTAGGGAAAGACGGACAGAGTCTCCCCTGTTTCTAGGCAAAATGTAAAACCTGTAATAGCATATAAGTGGACCAGCACCATGTCCAACCATACAAACACCTCAAGGCCATCCGAGCCTTGGTCCTCAACAATTAAACACAACATATATATATACATTCCTAATTTTCAAGCTAACCTATCTCTTTTCATTTTTGACAAGTACATTCAAACTAGACAGTTAAAACATACTAAGCTACTGCATAAAATAAACTATCATGCCATTCTAACTCTTTTCCTTTGGACATTACAAACATGCATTGAAGTTAAGCTATGCTAACTGATTACATAAACTAGCTTATCAATTCACCTCAACTACTTAGCTAAATTTAAATTACATTTCTTTTAACAATAAATACATACAACATATGAACATACATCTTTGCATCTTGACAACTCAAGCCACATAGCACGCAAGATGACTCTTCAAACACGAACTTTCACGTAACCACGAACTTTTGAGCTAACATGGCATTTCCTGAAATGTGGTGGTGAGGAGTAAGTATACGCAACACGTATACTCAGTTAGGGCGAGACAGATATCGAGGTGGAGAGAAAGAAAGTCGTGCAATGCAAATAAGGCAGTTAAGCAATATAACTGATAAGTAAGCAATCAAGACAAACAATCAATACAATAAGCAATTAATGAAAGCATTAACACAACCATTCAAAGTTATACCACACTCTGAAGGCTATGGTTCACTCATACGAGCAATGTACCATTTCATGAGTGATACATCAATCTCGAGCTTGATGTTGACAACGATGACAATAAGCGCGCAACCACCTTATAACTTCAGTTTGGAATACCCTGGGAGTAACCATCAATTCTACGACCCAAATCTCCCTGGGAGGCAACCGAAGCGAGAAAATGGAATAGGACACGGAGCTAGAGCAACCAACACTGGCAACCCGAGGCTACCCAGAGAGGCCCATCACTCACACGCCTGACACTATGCAATGCAAGACACGATACAAGGCGATAAACGAGCGATAGCATAACAATACAGATTAGAGACGATAAAAGAGATATCAAGCATTTACAATCAATACTAGCATTCAATTAACTTGTCAAGCATAACTATCATTAATAGCCACAATAACACCAATTAAACAAGTAATAGCAGTTCAAACACGAAAACAATAATTATCACTATTCAATCCCAAGTTTTAAGTTGTTTGACCTAGGACTTTGACCATTTGACCAACTTAACACCTTAATAAGCTAAAACAAAGCAAAATAAAAAAGCAGCTGAAACAGCAAGAGCAGGCTGTGAGCTTCAAGGGGAAAAAAAACCTTTCAACTTCCAATCGTTCAATCTTCGTGTGAGCTCGTGCGGGGTGGTTTCTGAGGTGACCAACGTTGTTTTCCTAGCGACTAGGAGTGTCTAAGGTGAGGGAAGCATGTTATTTGCGCATTTAAATGTCAAGTGTATCAACTTTGTGATTTTTAGATTTTATCCGTAGATTGTTGTTTAAAGCGTTTTGATTCTTCTAGAATGTTCCTTGGCAATTGTAGAACGTGTATTTATAGCTTTTTAACATTTTTTGCGGTTAAATGTTGAGATTGCAAATTAAATTAGTTGTTGAATAGTATTTTATGAATAGGAAACCCTTGAAACGATAAAGTTGCTCCGTTATGCTGTTCGTTGATGTAGAAATGTGCTAGGTGTGTTAGAATGCCTAAATGCATGGTTTGTTTGGGTTGCGTAATGGAAAAAATGGGAATTAAGCTTTGGTGAAAGTCGGGGTCGTTTAGGTCAACTTTAGCATTTTCTTATTTTGCGTGTTGGCATTGTTTCGGGAGGCCATGGAAGCACTTTTGGTGCGATTATGGTGTTGGTTGGGTGTTTGGTTGATATAGTTGTAGTTCAAATGAGCAAAGAGGGAAATCGGGACTTTGCGTGAATTCTAGGGTTAAGTAGGGTTTCGGGGTGTTTAGACGTGCTTTATGGTGACCTAGGAGGATTGGCGAAGTTGGTTTCCAGAACTCATGGCTCGTTTGGAAATGGTAGTGTTTTGATAGTTGGGGCCAATTTGTGTTTTTGCTTGTTTTCTTGATTTTATGCCTATAGAATGCTTAGGATTGCTTGAAATACTTGTTTGAATTGATTTGGATTGAAATGCTTATCAATTGTTGCTATTGCGTGCGAGAGTAACCTAATTTGTTATTCTCCCACGTGTGGCTTTATCGCTTGTTTATCGCCTTGTATCGAGTCTTGCATTGCATAGCGTCTCGCGCGTGAGTGATGGGCCTCTCTGGGTAGCCTCGGGTTGCCAGTGTTGGTTGCTCTAGCTCTGCTACTATTCCTTTTTCTCGCTTGGGTTGCCTCCCAGGGAGACTTGGGTCGTAGGTTGATGGATACTTCCGGGGTATTCCAAACTGGTGTTATAAGGTGGTTTGGGCCGGCGCGTCGTCATCGAATTCGTGTTTGAAAGTTGCTCGTGAAAAGAGTATCGTATCCTTTGAATGAGTGTTTACAGCTTTAAATACTTGCCTTGCTTTATTGATGGCTTTATTGGTGTCTCTATATGATACTTGTATGTATTGCTTGACTAATTGCATTGCATACTCATCTCATCTCCGTCCTTGAGACCAATTGCCCTCGCTGAGCAATAGTTTTTGCTCATTCCTCTCTATACTATATTTTTACAGGAGTAGTTGAAGCAGACCCTCTTGAGGTAATTGATGAGGAGGAACAGGTGGAGGTGTTCCCATGATAGCACTTCTTTGCTTTGCTGGTGGTTGGTTACCAGATTTTGTGTGAGCCTTGCTTGATATGTATATTGCTTGGATGTCGCTTAATTTAGAGGCTTGTAGCCTTGTATGTATTTTCTAGTTTGAGGCCTCTACGGTCTTATGTTGTATAAGTTGAAAGAATGTAAAGTTGTAAACTTATACTCTTGTGACTAGTAAGGAAATGCATGCTAATGGAATTGATTAGTGGCATAAATACTTGTGTAATATGCATATCATTTTTGGGTTGCAAAGTTGGTTAATAAGAAATGTATGTTTCAAAGAAAGTCAGCTTGTTTTAATTATGTTATGGCTTTCGCAAGTGTTATGTTGATTTTAGTGTTTTCTAATCGTCCGCGGTACAGAGGAGACTCCGTCCGTGTGTCAGGTCCGGGCTTGGCCTTTTGCGGGGTCGGGTCGGGGCGTGACATCTTTAGGTGGTATCAGAGCATGATAGTCTTGCATGAGCCGGGATATGTTTCTCGGTCTGTGGGGTAAAGGTCCAAAATGCTAGAGTGTTATTGTATAATTGTTAAGTGGAAAGAAAATGTTATAGCATGACTTTGTGAACTTGGAGTGCTTATGTGTTTAAAGTGAATTAGTTTGGCATGTCAATCTTGTGTTATGTGAATTGCGTGTTAGAATGTTTGATTGTTATTGAATTGAGTGTTATCTAATCTTATGTGCTATATTTGTGTCTATAAACTGCTTTTAAATGTTGCCAACTATTGTGAATTGCTACTATGCCGCCACGTCGTGGTACTCAAGGTATAGGGTCAGATGAAGAGGTAGCAGAACAAGGTCAGCAACCGTTGCCTGACCAGTTTATGGCTACTATGACTACTGCAGTTGATCGGATTACCCAGGTATTGCATGAGCAGAGGCAGGACAGGAATAATCCCCAGGGAAATCAAACTAATCCTGGTGGACAGGGGTATAGAGTTGAGAATAATCACTTAGAGAAATTTATGAGGCACGAGCCGGGAAAGTTCTTCGGAGAACCGGATGATGAGGTGGCCAAGAGATGTATTAATCGTGTTGAGAAAATTTTCACCGCTTTGAGGTACACTGATGAGGCAAGAATAGATTATGCATCATTCCTGTTTGAGGGTGACACAGAGCAGTGGTGGAATACTGTCAGATTGAGGTGGGATTGTGAGGATGTACCACATTTATGGGATGATTTTGTGAGTGAGTTTCGGGACAAGTATATAACCGAGATGGCTATGGAAAAGAGGGAGGATGAGTTTGTGGCCCTGAAGCAGGGAAATATGACTGTTGCACAGTACGAGGCTAGGTTTGTTAGCCTGTCGAGGTATATGCCCGAGTTGGTACGGCTAGCTAGGAGGATGATTCATAGGTTTGTCCGTGGGCTGAGAATGGACATTCAGTTGCATTTGACAGGGCAGACCTACACTACTTTTCCCGAGGCATTTCAGGCAGCCTCGAAGTTTGAGAAACGGAAGGCTGAGATGTTAGCTGAGAGTAGTCAGCCGAGTAAGAAACAGTATTTGGGCCAGAGCAGCCAGAGTCAGCCGAGGCATTATCAGACTTCTGCACAGGTTTCTCAGCACGTCCGTATTAGCCACAGCAGCAGATTCTGGCTAGGCCAGCTGTGACTAGACCCCAACAGGGAGGTACAGTTCCTACTACCAGAGCCCCAGCACCTGCGGGAAACACTGTTGTAAGGCAAAATCAGCAGTGCAACTATTGTAATCGATCGGGGCATGTTGAGGCAAATTGTTGGAGAAAGAGTGGTAAATGTACGGGTTGTGGCAGTGATGACCATATGGTGAGAGATTGCCCTAAGTATAACAATGTTCAGGGCCGTACTGGAGGCCAGGGTGTAACACCCCGATCCATCTCGAGACCGGGAGTTCTATCTATCGATCTAATCACAACCCAAACCAAACCCGGGCAAAATTTTTAGGAAAAACGGACGGAGTCTCCCCTGTTTCTAAGCAAAATGTAAAACCTGTAATAGCATTTAAATGAACCAACACCGTGTCCAACCATACAAAACTTCCTCAAGGCCATCCGAGCCTCGGTTCTCAACAATTTAAACTCAGCAAGTATACATACATTTCAAATTTAAAAGCTAACCTATCTCTTTTCATTTTTGACAAGTACATTCAAACTTGAAAATTAAACCATACTAAGCTACTACATAAAATAAACTATCATGCCATTCTAAATCTTTTCCTTTGGACATTACAAACATGCATTTTGAAGTTAAGTTATAATAACTAGATACAAAATCTAACTTATCTAACTACTTCAACAATCTAATGGAACTTAAATTACATACTTTTTGACATTAAATACATACAACATATGAAAGCATATATCTTTATAACTTCGACACTCAAGCCACATAGGCACGCAAGACAACTCTTCAGGCATGAACTTTCACGAAATCACAAACTTTCCAGCTAACATGACATTTCCTGAAATGTGGTGGTGAGGAGTGAGTATACACAACACGTATACTCAGTGAGGGTGAGACAGATATCGAATTGGAGAGAAAAAAGTCGTGCAATGCAAATAAGACAGTTAAGCAATATAACTGATAAATAAACAATCAAAACAAACAATCAATATAATAAGCAATTACTGAAAGCATTAACACAACCATTCAAAGCTATACCATACTTTGAAGGCTATGGTTTACTCATACGAGCAATGTACCATTTCACGAGCGATACATCAATCTCGAGCTTGATGTTGACAACGATGACAATAAGCGCGCATCCACCTTATAACACCAGTTTGGAATACCCCGGGAGTAACCGTCAATTCTACGACCCAAATCTCCCTGGGTGGCAACCCAAGCGAGAAGAGGGAATAGCAGCGGAGCTAGAACAACCAACACTGGCAACCCGAGGCTACCCAGAGAGGCCCATCACTCACGTGCGAGACACTAGGCAATGCAAGACTCGATACAAGGCAATAAACGAGTGATAGCATAACAATACAAACTAGTGACAACAAACGAGATAACAAGCAATCACAATCAATACTAGCATTCAACTAACTTTTCAAGCATAACAAGCAATAATAAGTAATAATAACAACAATTAAACAAGTAACGGCAGTTCAAACACGAAAACAACAAATAACACTATTCAACCCCAACTTCCAAGGACAATTGCGAGCAAACGAGCTATGGAATTAGGAAACCGATTTCACTACATTCACTCAGGCACTACAAGGCACGTTTCTATGTCACTAAACTTCACTTTCTCACCTGAGACCCGAAAGTCCACCTACTGTGTTTGAACTACAGCTATGCTAACCGGTCATTCAATCAACGCCACAACAACGCCAAAAGTGCT
Source organism: Ehretia macrophylla (assembly GCA_037974665.1). NCBI lineage: Eukaryota > Viridiplantae > Streptophyta > Magnoliopsida > Boraginales > Ehretiaceae > Ehretia > Ehretia macrophylla. The sequence continues at coordinate 17,712,795 of CM075780.1, read as the reverse complement.
TCCATGCCCTCAATCACGAAACCCCCAACTCAATTTGAGCACGGTCAACTTTTGGTCAAACGGCCCCTTTACGTTTCTTTGTCTAATTTCCAATTTTAACAAAGGCCGATCCGTTTTTATTTCACATTTTAGCTTTCTATCACTAATGGCACTTATCCAAATCAAACAATCGCAATTCGGATCGAAATCCGAAATTCTAGGATTTACTATTCATAATTCACTATTCATGTTCTTCCCCAATTTCAATTACGCAGTTTCAACCGTAAAAATTGCTAAATAACTAACAAGCAATGCTCTACGAACCCTAAGCAAGCTATTTCAAGCAATAACAGGCATTATAACGCGATAAATATCAAATCTAAAAAATTAACTCAAAAATCAAATTCAGATTAAAATGCACAAAAGCGTGAAAACCCTCACAGAGATTGAAGACCAAGACCCGCAAAGACCTGAGCCACGACCCCCGAGCAGTTCCACGCACGATTGTAGAAGAAAAATGCAAGAAAATTCTTTTCTTTTCCTCTTGAAATGCTTCGGCCATGGGGGGAGGGGGACTTGGGTGGCATTTTGCAATTTGTTTTTATTGATTTTTGCCTTGTTTTATTATTTAAAAGATGACAAGGGCATTTTGGTCATTTGCAAAATCAAGCTTTAGTTAAAAATAATCAAGTAAACTTATTTTGATGCCATTAAATCCAATTCAAGTTAAAACAATGCAATTAAATGAAAAACAACTAAAACTAGTTAATTTAAGCTAAAAACATTTTTCACTAAGTCCGAAGAATATTTCTCTAACTCCTATTTTTGAAATTATGCGATCGAACGGTCACTAATCGATCGCTAATAAAGTGATGAACAATAATATAAAACTCTATTTTTTTGAAAAGTAGAATAGTAGAATAGATTAAAATTCACTCCGGCTCGGAGTTACTTTTCTCATTTATTCAAAAATCGAGTGATTTTAATGCAAAACAACCAAAACCAATTATTAAAATAATCAAAACAATCAAGGTAATTAATATTCATTTAAAATAATTAATTTAACTATTTCTAGATCATTTTAAAGAATTTATGAAGTTAATGTTAAGTTACAAATGAACAAATAAATATAAACATGTAATCAAGTGAAATTAAATATTAACATTTAAGATGATACTTAATTAATCACAAGATAATAAATTCAATTACTACAATTATTAGAAATAGGTAATAATCTTTTAATCAATTAATACAAATCCTTTTCGAATTCTTCTAAAAGAAATACCAAAACAGTGAAAATTAGATGATTTAACTAATTAAACATCTAATCAAATGCAGTCAAGTGCTATTAAATGCATGCCGGGTTCAGGTTATCACACAGGGTGTTCAGAATAGGGCTGCAGGTGCACGTCCAGCACAGAGAGTTCAGGCTAGGGTCTTTGCACTACATGCAGAGGAGCTACCCGATACTACAACTATAGTGGAAGGTACCTTTCTTCTTAATACTTAGCTAGTTAAAGTTTTGATTGATCCCGGAGCTACACATTCGTTTATAACTCCTGCATGTGCACGATCTGTGAATGTTTGCATTGATAAATTGCCGCATGAAGTTGAAGTTAGTATGCCTTTGGGTGCAAAATTTGTTACTGAGTCTATTTGCAAATCTTGTGATATATACATTGAGAACCGTAAATTTCCTGTTGATTTAATTATATTGCCATTCCGTGACTTTGAAATCATTTTGGGAATGGACTGGTTGAGGAGGTACTATGCTCAGTTGGATTGTAGAACAAAGATTGTTTATCTTCAGGTTCCTGACCTACCGGTACTGGAGATTGTTGGGAATTGCAGGGCTGCCGGAATTCCTCTTTTATCAGCGATCAAGACTTCTAAGTTGTTGAATAAGGGTTGTGAAGCTTACTTAGCTTATTTGATCAATCAGCCTACTGATAAGTTGAGTTTGAATGAGGTTCCGATTGTTAGAGACTTCCCTGGTGTATTTCCCGAGGAATTATCGGGTTTACCACCGGATAGGGAGATTGAGTTAGTGATTGATCTTCTGCCAAGCACTGTGCCAATTTCTAGGAGTCCTTATAGAATGGCATCGGCTGAACTTCAGGAATTAAAAATTCAGCTTCAGAACTTGCTTGAGAAAGGGTTTATACAACCTAGTTCTTCGCCGTAGGGTGCGCCTGTGTTGTTTGTGAGAAAGAAAGATGGCATGCTACGGTTATGCATTGATTACAGGGGACTTAATCAAGTCACGATTAAGAACAAATACCCCTTGCCATTGATTGAAGAATTGTTTGACCAGTTGCAGGGTGCGAGTGTTTACTCCAAATTTGATTTGAGGCAGGGTTACTATCAACTTAGGATTCGGAGTGACGATATACCAAAGACGGCATTCATGACTAGATATGGCCACTATGAGTTTGTTGTGTTGCCGTTTGGATTGACGAATGCACCAGCCGCATTCATGGACTTGATGCAGAGGGTTTTTTGACCTTACCTTGATCAGTTTGTCGTAATCTTTATTGACAACATTTTAGTGTACTCGAAGAACGAGGCTGAACATGAACAACACTTGAGGATTGTGCTACAGACTTTGCAGGAAAACAAGCTTTTTGCTAAATTCAGCAAGTGCGAGTTTTGGTTGAATCAAATATCTTTTTTAGGCCATATCATTTCAGATCGAGGAATTTCAGTGGATCCAGCTAAGATTGAAGTTGTTTCTTCTTGGAAGAGACCTGAGACGGTGTCAGAGATTCAGAGTTTTCTTGGATTGGCAGGTTACTACCGGAGATTTGTTAAAGACTTTTCCAAAATTTCTAGGCCTTTAAGCTAGTTGACTCGGAAGAAAGTTGCTTACAACTGGGATGCCAAATGTGAATCCAGTTTCCAAGAATTGAAGAAGAGACTAACTACAGCTCTTATACTAGTTTTACCTGAAGGAACAGAGAACTTTGTTGTCTACAGTGATGCATCTAAGGAAGGTTTGGGTTGTGTTTTAATGCAGAATGGTAAGGTGATTGCTTATGCTTCTAGGAAGTTGAAACCTTATGAAGTCAATTACCCTACACATGATCTTGAGTTAGTTGTAGTTGTGTTTGCTTTGAAGAAGTGGCGTCATTACTTGTGGGGTAGCAGATTTGAAATTTTTACTGACCACAAGAGTCTCAAGTATTTGTTTTCACAGAAGGATTTGAATATGAGGCAGCGGAGATGGCTAGAGCTATTAAGTGGTTACAACTATTCTATTAACTACGTGCCAGGTAAGGCAAATGTTGTTGCTGATGCTTTGAGCCGAAAGGCTACTGTTGCAAGCTTAATTATCAAGGATTGGGAGAATTTGGAAGAAATTTGTTCATGGAAGCCAGAAGCTACTGAGGTAGGGATTCGATTTGCTAGTTTACAGATTTAGTCAGGGTTGCTAGCACAGATCAGAGAGGCTCAGAAGACTGATCCTTACATCTTGAAAATCCAAGAAAAATCAAAAGAGGGAGAGTCGGAGTTTAAATTACATGCAGATGGTATCTTCAGATTCAGGGACAGGGTGTGTGTTCCTAGTGATCCAACGTTGAAGAATGAGATTCTGTCCTCGGCACATAATTCGAGGTATACGATTTTCCCGGGCAGTACAAAAATGTATAGAGACTTGAAACAACACTTCTGGTGGAACAATATGAAGATGGAGATTGCTGGGTATGTATCCAGATGTTTGACTTGTCAGAGGGTTAAAGTTGAGCATCAGAGGCCAACCGGGCTTCTACAGCCGTTGTCGATTCCATAATGGAAATGGGTGCATATAACAATGGACCTTGTGACCGATCTTCCTAGATCTCTAAGATGATGTGATTCTGTTTGGGTTGTTGTGGACCGCTTAATTAAAGTTACATATTTTATTCCCGTGAACAAACATGATAGCCTTGATAAGCTAGTTGAGCTTTATGTTGATAATATTGTGAAATTGAATGGTGTGCCACAGAGTATAGTGTCAGATAGAGATCCCAGATTCAGATCTCGTTTTTGGCAGAAGTTGCAAGAGGCCTTGGGAACTAAGTTGAGCTTCAGCACTGCATATCATCCACAAACTGATGGCCAGTCTGAGAGAACTATCAGGATCTTGGAAGACATGCTTCGGGCATGTGTGCTAGACTTTGGGAAGAATTGGGAGAAGTTTTTTCCTTTAGCGGAGTTCGCCTACAACAATAGTTATCAATCTACTATAGGTATGGCTCTCTATGAGGCGTTGTATGGTCGGAAATGCAGATCCCCATTATATTGGGAAGAGGTTGGAGAGATGAAAACAGTTGATCCGACTGTGTTACCTGAGATGATTAAGATGGTAGATAATGTTCACCTTATTCACCAGCGTATGCTTACAGCCCAGAGCCGTCAGAAGAGTTATGCGGATAAGCACCGTCGAGATCTTGAGTTTACTTTGGGAGATTGGGTGTTTCTTAAAATTTTTCCACGGAAGGGATTGATTCGGCACGGTAAGAACGGGAAACTTAGTCCCAGGTATGTGGGTCCGTATGAGATCACCAAAAAAGTAGGTCCTTTGGCTTATCGGTTAGCTTTGCCTCCGAGCTTGTCGAGACAACACGATGTGTTCCACGTGTCTATGTTAAAGAAGTACCATCCAGACCCTTCACATGTACTTGAACCAGAGCCTTTGCAGATTGAAGAAAAGTTGTCTTATGAAGAGAATCCGATTCGAATTGTGGATCGGAAAGTTCAGGAGCTTCGCAGAAAGAGTATTCCATTAGTAAAGGTTCTGTGGAATCATCATGGGTTTGAGGAAGCAACTTGGGAAAGAGAGGACCAGGTTCGGGATCAGTATTCGGAGTAATTTGTTGACCAGGTAAGAATTGCGTGGGCGCAATTGTTTTAAGGGGGAGAGGGTGTAATACCCGAGCCTGGAATGTGAAAATTTCTTATTTATTATTTTGGAAATTATATTTCCTTAAATTCTTTTAGAATTAATTGTTACTTCCTTGCTGTCGCAACGTGCATTGCATTTAGGGAGCGATAGCTAGAGAATGGTTTCTAGTCCTCAGCAAATAGTGAAACTAGTATTTAGATGACTTAAATTTTATATTTTAATTTTTTCTAGCTGAAAATTTAATTTGTGATAGTTATTTTAGCCTAAAATGCACAAAATAAGGCCATTTGACCAAGTTTTAAGTTGTTTGACCTAGGACTTTGACCATTTGCCCAACTTAACACCTTAATAAGCTAAAACAAAGCAAAATTAAAAAAAAAATAGTAGCTGAAACAGCAAGAGCAGGCCGTGAGCTTCAAGGGGAAAAAAAAACCTTTCAACTTCCAATCATTCAATCTTCGCGTGAGCTCGTGCTGGGTGGTTTCCGAGGTGACCGAAGTTGTTTTCCTAGCGACTAGGAGTGCCTAAGGTGAGGGAAGCATGTTATTTGGGCATTTAAAAGTCAAGTGTATCAACTTTGTGAGTTTTAGATTTTATCCGTAGATTGTTGTTTAAAGCATTTTGATGCTTCTAGAATGTTCCTTGGCAATTGTAGAACGTGTATTTATAGCTTTTTAACATTTTCTGCGGTTAAATGTTGAGATTGCAAATTAAATTAGTTGTTGAATAGTGTTTTATGAATAGTAAACCCTTGAAACGATGAAGTTGCTCCGTTATGCTGTCCGTTGATGTAGAAATGTGCTAGGTGTGTTAGAATGCCTAAATGCATGGTTTGTTTGGGTTGCGTAATGGAAAAAATGGGAATTAAACTTTGGTGAAAGTCGGGGTCGTTTAGGTTGACTTTAGCGTTTTCTCATTTTGTGTGTTGGAATTGTTTCGAGAGGCCATGGAAGCACTTTTGGTGCGATTATGGCATTGGTTGGGTGTTTGGTTGGTATAGTTGTAGTTCAAACGAGCAAAGGAGGAAATCGGGACTTTGCGTGAATTCTAGGGTTAAGTAGGGTTTCGGGGTCTTTAGACGTGCCTTATGGTGACCTAGGAGGATTGGCGAAGTCGGTTTCCAGAACTCGTGGCTCGTTTGGAAATGGTAGTGTTTTGATAGTTGGGGCCGATTTGTGTTTTTGCTTATTTTCTTGATTTTATGCCTATAGAATGCTTAGGGTTGCTTGAAATACTAGTTTGAATTGATTTGGATTGAAATGCTTATCAATTGTTGCTATTGCGTGCGAGAGTAACCTACTTTGTTATTCTCCCACGTGTGGCTTTATCGCTTGTTTATCGCCTTGTATCGAGTCTTGCATTCATAGTGTCTCGCGCGTGAGTGATGGGCCTCTCTGGGTAGCCTCGGGTTGCTAGTGTTGGTTGTTCTAGCTCTGCTGCTATTCCTTTTTCTCGCTTGGGTTGCCTCCCAGGGAGACTTGGGTCGTAGGTTGATGGATACTTCCGGGGTATTCCAAACTGGTGTTATAAGGTGGTTTGGGCCGGCGCGTCGTCATCGAATTCGTGTTTGAAAGTTGCTCGTGAAAAGAGTATCGTATCCTTTGAATGAGTGTTTACAGCTTTAAATACTTGCCTTGCTTTATTGATGGCTTTATTGGTGTCTCTATATGATACTTGTATGTATTGCTTGACTAATTGCATTGTATACTCCTCTCATCTCCGTCCTTGAGACCAATTGCCCTCGCTGAGCAATAGTTTTTGCTCATTCCTCTCTATACTATATTTTTACAGGAGTAGTTGAAGCAGACCCTCTTGAGGTAATTGAGGAGGAGGAACAAGTGGAGGTGTTCCCGTGATAGCACTTCTTTGCTTTGTTGGTAGTTGGTTACCAGATTTTGTGTGAGCCTTGCTTGATATGTATATTGCTTGGATGTCACTTAATTTTGAGGCTTGTAGCCTTGTATGTATTTTCTAGTTTGAGGCCTCTACGGTCTTATGTTGTATAAGTTGAAAGAATGTAAAGTTGTAAACTTATACTCTTGTGACTAGTAAGGAAATGCATGCTAATGGAATTGATTAGTGGCATAAATACTTGTGTAATATGCATATCATTTTTGGGTTGCAAAGTTGGTTAATAAGAAAAGTATGTTTCAAAGAAAGTCGGCTTGTTTTAATTATGTTATGGCTTTCGCAAGTGTTATGTTGATTTTAGGGTTTTCGGATCGTCCGCGGTACAGAGGAGACTCCGTCCGTGTGTCGGGTCCGGGCTTGGCCTTTTGCGGGGTCGGGTCTGGGCGTGACAGTGAAAGTCAAGTTCTTTGAATTGAATATGAATAGACGATGACTGGACACAACTGAACTCTTCCTATCTAATAAGGGACGGGGTCACTGACTCAATTCAATTTCTTGAAGGGAGGTGATAGCTGAAGGGCGGATTCCGCGGAGCTACTATAACTATAAGATATAAGTAGTAGAAAAAAGCCTATTTTGAGCATGTTCATGTTCCTCTCGTACATTCATGATATTGCTTTTACATTGCTCTTAAAGGCTCAACTAAATGAACTCTAATGGACTTAGCTTGCTCGTGTAACAACTTCATATCGTCTTGCTACCTCGACTTCAGACTTTGAGTATATACCTTTGTCCTATTCTTTTATCGTAAACTTGGCTATTGCCAAAGAAGACATCTATGTTAAACCAGCAGACATGGCAAGATATATATTTAAAAAAAAAAGAATAAGCCAAAACTGAACAAGCAAGACCAAAGCCAAATGCCGACCTATGAAGGACGCTTGTGGGAGACTTTCTAGTTAGTTTCCCGACAAGTCGATGTACAACAGAAAGGTGAATGATTTACCAAACTTGTGTACAACTCCTTTCATGTTTATTGATTTCAGCTTATTACATGTTTGGTTTCCTAAACTCTTTCTCCACAGCACCCCCTGACCAAACAAAAAACTAGAAAGCCAAGATCTCTATAAAGTGTGGGAAAGAATACAGATGTGCAGCAGAGAAGGAAGAAAGATGAATGCCATGAGAGCTTAGACGGAATAAGGTCTAGGGAAGACTGCCCATTTCTCAAATGGGAGGGGAAGACTAGTAAAACATTCGAGCCGCAATATAGACATGAAAAAAAGAAGATATTAAGACGGAATATGAATGAAGGATTGAAGCATCTAATCAGGCTCTAGAGATGAATACCAAAGGAGCTTACCGGATGCACCATCGACCTCAGACAGCTTGACCGGGAGGGGGAAGAACTAAAAAGAAAAAAACATTATGGGTAAGCTAAAAGCAAATACCAATGAAGACTAGACTTGGAATTTCAAACAAGAAAACGTAGTTAGCCTAGCCGGGGAGGGAGATTCTCCAGCCCCACTCCTACATATAGTTGAAAATAGAGTGGAAAACTACGCTTCCAAATCAAGCCCAAAAAACAATCCTTTTGAAAGGTCCTACTTTTGACCCATGCAAGCCATGAAAGTGACCATTTGGATTAGAAAACATGGCCTCTGAGACCAAAACCTGGGTTAATCGAAGAGCTGCTAACAAAAGGGCGAAGGCAGGATTGACAATTAAATAGCCATGGACGGATGGAAAGACGGGAAGAAAATATCCATTTTTGTTGAAAAGACAGAGATGAATATGGAAAGAGCACAGACCTCACACCGATCGATTAAACCTATTATTGTAGATTTTCAAAGGGAAATATTCAATTAAAGTCATTCATGTGTACCTATTTCCTTATGGTGGACTTAACAATTGAGTTACATGTTTCACCGTACAACTAATTCATTATATGAAAATTGCAGTCTATAAGTTCATAGCGAAGCTCAGCTGGAGAAAAAGTCTAACATACACAGTATGTAGGGCTTATACACACATTTAGTAGTTTCGTCCAAACCCCTTATTTTGCCTACCAACCAAGACATCTCTTTCTAGCCCTTTTACACTTACCAAGGCCTGCATTCCTTTTATTGCTTGTTGTACTCCTTCTACCATATTCCTTTGCCTTTTCACCTCAGTCCTAGATGGACTATAAGTCTTCTTTGCTATAGCTTGAATTTGCGTGATTTATCTATATTATTAAAAGCGCCGAATCCCTCCTTCTTGTTGCTAGAAAAAGGGAAAAAATGACTTCTTGGACTGTGGCCAACACCTGAGAAGACTAATTAGAGATTTTCTAAGCGAACGGGCTTGAAAGCACTTCTCCTAGCTTGATTTAAGTCTTTTACATTAATTTTTGACTTATATGTTCCTCTTCCCTTGCTTTATGATACCGATTACTACAGATGAAGCGAAGGACAATTATTATCTATAACGAATATTTGACGTCGAAGGATAGGCCTTCTACTGCTCCATCTCTTAGCCTTTCTCCCACTCTATTGCCGGTAAGAAAGGGGACAAGGACTTCCATAAACTAAAGAAAGAGCGGAATCTCCTCCGATTGCTGCTTGCGGGACTATTGTATATATTTATAAAGTTATAACACTATAATTAACTGACAAAGCGTCTGTTCATGGAGGTTGTTGTAGTTTTTGTAGTTACAAGAATTTCTTTTTCAAGATTGGCTTGGTGTGAAGTGTACCGCATCGAACAGGCAAGGGGCGCGACGGCCGTTGTGCTAACGCGCATCTATTTCTTGCTGGATACAAGATCAAAAAGAATGCATTGCATGAACATTGAGATGTCCAAGATAAAAAGAACGAGAGGAAGAATCGACGAGGAATCTATAACATAAAATCGTGAATGAAAAAGCATGACGACAACTCCCAACTTGAGATTTTAGAAGGTGCAAAATCAATAGGTGCTGGAGCTGCTACAATTGCTTCAGCGGGAGCTGCTGTTGGTATTGGAAATGTCCTTAGTTCCTCGATTCATTCCGTGGCGCGAAATCCATCATTAGCCAAACAATTATTTGGTTATGCCATTTTGGGCTTTACTTTAACCGAAGCTATTGCATTGTTTGCCCCAATTATGGCCTTTCTGATCTCATCCATATTCTTATCGAAGAAAGTAGGTTGAAGTTTCATTAAGCAAGCACCTCTTTTCAGCCTTAGTCCATCAAATAGGGGATGAGGCGCAGTTCTTAAACAGAAGAATAGGGATAAAGAGGAAGTGAAAAAAAAAGTCGAATTGGAAGTCAAAAAAGAAGGAAGGAGGCTAGTCCCCGAAAATGCTTCGCTTGTAGGTTCGTTTGTCCTTGGAGCTTACAATTCACCTTGTGAATCATTACTTCGTTTGACCCTTCTTCGGCGTCGATCAATCACAGGCTGCTCTATCATTGTCTGATTTTTCGTTGTCTGATCACACTCGAAATTTTGTATCTACTTATCGTATTTTTGCCCCTGCTCGGTAGTTCCGTAGCTAAGTTTTTTCAGACGTTTTCTAGGATCAGAAGGAACCACTATAATGACCACTACGTGCGTTTCATTCTCTTCGATCTTATCTTAGATTGCTTTTTATCAAGTTGCACCGGGAGCGAGTGCTTGTTATCTAAGAATTGCTCCATTGATTTCATCAGAATTGTTTGATGCTTCTTGGGGTTTCTTTGGTGACCGTGAAGTTACCGGATGAATTTCCGAGTAAATAGATCAGATTCGGACGCGGCAGTTGCTCCACGGCGATACGAACTCGACCTGCTCCTACCCACCCCGAAGCACCATAGCATGTCGTGAATAAGGCGGGATATATTGGACGTAATCACTCCCTTGGTTGGGGGTTGTGCCGCTCTGCTTTTTGATCGATACACAGTTGATGAGGCCGTTCACGAATGCTACAAGTGTGGGAGTGATCCTGGTCAGGGAAGGCTAAGACGGCACCTCGCATATGGGTAGCAAGAGGGCGCTTATGCCACAACGGTGGGGCCTTATGGGGAAGGACCCAGCCCAATAGGGGCAGCACATCTCCCACTTCAAGCGCACATCTGTATCGACTGAATCATTCTTTTGGTCTAGTCAGTGGAACCAGTGAACCATGCGAGCTGGTTAGATGTGTGGGGCAGAGTGTAATACCCCGATCCCTCTCGAGATCGGGAGTTCTATCAATCGATCTAATCACAACCCAAACCAAACCTGGGTATAATTTTCAGGGAAAACGGACAGAGTCTCCCCTATTTCAAGGCGAAATGTAAAACCTGCGATAGCATATAAGTGGACCAATACCATGTCCAAACATTCAAAACCACCTCAAGGCCATCCGAGCCTCGGTTCTCAACAATTTAAACTCAGCAAGTATACATACATTTCCAATTTAAAAGCTAACCTATCTTTTTTCATTTTTGACAAGTACATTCGAACTAGACGGTTAAACCATACTAAGCTACCGCATAAAATAAACTATCATGCCATTCTAACTCTTTTCCTTTGGACATTACAAACATGCATTGAAGTTAAGCTATGCTAACTGATTACATAAACTAGCTTATCAATTCACCTCAGCTCCTTAGCTAAATTTAAATTACATATCTTTTGACAATAAATACAAACAACATATGAACATACATCTTTACAAACTTTGACACTCAAGCCACATAAGCACGCAAGACAACTCTTCAGGCAACGAACTTTCACGAAATCACGAACTTTCCACCTAACATGACATTTCCTGAAATGTGGTGGTGAGGAGTGAGTATACACAACACGTATAATCAGTGAGGGCGAGACAGATATCGAATTGGAGAGAAAGAAAGTCGTGCAATGCAAATAAGACAGTTAAGCAATATAACTGATAAATAACCAATCAAGACAAACAATCAATACAATAAGCAATTACTGAAAGCATTAACACAACCATTCAAAGCTATACCACACTCTGAAGGCTATGGTTCACTCATACGAGCAATGTACCATTTCACGAGCGATATATCAATCTCGAGCTTGATGTTGACAACGATGACAATAAGCGCGCAACCACCTTATAACACCAGTTTGGAATACCCCGGAAGTATCCATCAATCTACGACCCAAATCTCCCTGGGAGGCAACCCAAGCGAGAAGATGAAATAGTTACGGAGCTAGAGCAACCAACACTGGCAACCCGAGGCTACCCAGAGAGGCCCATCACTCACGCGCTGACACTATGCAATGCAAGACTCGATACAAGGCGATAAACGAGCGATAGCACAACAATACAGAATAGAGGAGATAAACGAGATATCAAGCATTATCAACAATTGTTAAACATTTCAATCAATAATCAACTCTAACAAGCGTAATGCATTAACAAGCATTTACAATCAAACAAGTAACAAGAACAACACCAACTAACATTATCAAGCAATAACAAGTATTCTATAGGCATTATAAGCATTCTATAGGCAACATAAGCATTCTATAAGCAATATAAGCATTCTATAAGCAATATAAGCATTCTATAAGCAATATTCTATGAAAACACACAAAATCATGAAAATGACCCCAACTTACCAAACTCTACTACTTTCAAACGAGCCACGAGTTTTGGAAACCGACTTCTACCAATCCTCCTAGGTAACTATAAGGCACGTCTAAAGACCCCGAAACCCTACTTAACCCTGGAATTCACGCAAAGTCCTGATTTCACCCTTTGCTCGTTTGAACAACAACTATACTAACGAAACACCCAACCAACGCCATAATCACACCAAAAGTGCTTCCATAGCCTCCCGAAACAATGCCATCACGCAAAACAAGAAAACGCTAAACTCGACCTAAATGACCCCGACTTTCACCAAGGCATTTTTCTCATTTTTGCCATTACGCAACCTAAACAAATCATGCATTTAGGCATTCTAGCATACCTAGCACCTTTTCACATCAACAGACAACATAACAACGCAACTTTATCATTTCAAGGGTTTACTATTCACAAAATACTATTCAACTAACAATTTATATTTCAATTTCAATATTCAACCGTAGAAAATGTTAAAAAGCTATAAATACGTGTTCTACGATTGCTATGGAACATACTTTAAGCAATGAAACAGACAAAATAACAACCTACGGTTAAATCACAAAAATTAAAGTTTATGTTCAACATTTTCAAATGCGCAAATAACGATGAAACCCTCACCTTAGACGCTCCTAGACGCTAGGGAAACCTCGTAGGATGCCTCGGAAACCACCCCGTGCAAGCTCACGCGAAGATTTGATGATTTGTTTTGAAATTTTTTTCTTTCTTTTTCCCTTTCTTTTCCTCATGGCTTCAAGCCTTTCTTCTCTGTTTTTTCGTTTGCATTCTGCTTATTTAGGAAAAAAAATGACAAGAAGTCAAAGGTGAAAGATTCGGTCAACCCGCTAAACCAAAACAGCTATGCGCAACCTTACGAAAATGGCCATAACTTCTTCCAGAAAACTCCAATTCACGAACGGTTTGAAGCCTCAGAAACTAGACTCATAGAGCTTTCCAACCATATATAATTTGCTACCTAACTCTTCCCCAATTGGTTCAGATTTAATTCCAAAGTTGACCCAAATTTTGACTAACTTAACATTGCATTTTTTTTTATTTCTAATCCCAAGTTTGCCTTTTATTAAACATTTCAAAATTCCCACCTTGTCCTAGTTGGTCAATGTAGATGAAAAGTCAACTAGTTTAGTCAAAGAAGGTGAAAGGTCAATAAAATGCAATTTAAATGAACTTTAAATGCTATTGAATACATGCCAGGTTCGGGGTATCACATCCTTCCCCCCTTAAAACAATTGCGTCCTCGCAATTCTTCTTCCAATAGAACTCAGCATCATCTGAAATCCAATTCTGACTAATCTTCATCGGTCGAAGAATCCCGTTGACACGAATATCGAAGAAGAATAAAATTCCAACCAAAAGCGCCGAGATAATACCAATAAAGATCTAAGCAAAGATACTGTAGATAAAATCACATCACATATTAATGATAAGAAGAATACCCCACGCATGAATCTCCAATAGAAGTCTAACTATTACTGCCTGAGAATTCCCAAACAAGAAGCCAAATAAAGGCTCAAACAAAGGTTCCATCCAAAGGTCCAAATAAGTACCCCACTGGTCATGAATTTCATAGAAGAATTCCTTGATAAGAGTGTTGAAGAAAATACTAAGAAACCCAATCAAATATACTTCAAAAGTTCCAAAGAAGCCTTCCAAATAATAACCCCATAGGACAACCCATTAGATTCCGAGTATCGCTATCAAATGCTGAGAAGAATGTCTAAGGAAATACTAGAGAAAATATAATGCGCCCAATAAGACAACCAAGTTGAATAACAAACATAGTTTCCCACCAAAACCAAACTGTGAGGCCTCTTCACTATTTGCCAAGTGAGAACTTCATACAATCTTGCCAATAAGGAAAGTACCAGTAGAACGCCCAATAAGAATTTCAATGAATACCATAAGTAGTATTATACAATAAGTTTGATAGGAACTCCAAATACCAAACCTACTGAGGAACACTGAAGAAGATATCCGAAACAATGCTCCAATAAGAAAGTAGCCAAGTTTGCCTAATAAGTAAATATTAAATAATTGGCCACTGAGAATTCCAGAAAATACCATTGAAGAATTTCCAATCAGGGATGCCAGTTTCACACCAATAAAGACCGAGACACATATACCCTAGATAATACTATGCAGTAAGGCCGATTGAAATCCCAATAGCCAAATCCACCGAGAAATGCCAACATAAGTCTCCAAAGAATACCCATTAAGAAAACCAAAGAATGCTCCAAAGAACAACCAAATAAAACCCCAAGAGAAAGCTGCTCTTTCACAACTGTTAGGCGCAGAGGAGGACCATAGAGATTCGCCAATAACCGAGCTCCAAAAGCAAACACCAATTCCCAAATAAAGGCTAGTCAAATACCATTCACTTTCTGCCAATCCATACACCTTGAGAAGCAAGTTGTGAACCACTTTCTTTAGGGGAGGAAGAGGACTTACTTACCATTTCCATAAGACATGTATGAATGCCAATATATCACAGTTATACACATGCCTTAAACTATTATGCAAGCAAGTTTACAAAACAGTTTATTCAACAAAGTCACTCAATCACGACAATCAAGTCAAGCACAACATAATTAATTCAAATCACGGCATAGCTAATTCAAGACATTCCAATACACACATTACAAGCAATACTTAAAGCAAATAATAATCCACAAGGTCGATTCAATTCACGATGCGAATTCGATAGATCAATTCAATGCACAACTGGACACTTCACCTTACTTAGCACACAATTAACACATAACACATAACTATATCACATAGGAGTACACATTCAGATCAAGACACACAATCTCACATGCAAGCATGCACTTTCAAGACACACTTAATAAGCACACATTCAAGGGTCACTACCCACCAGACCGAGGACCCTGTCCCGGCTTATGAGCTAGACAAGCTCTGATACCACCTGTAATACCCCGATTCCTCTCGAGACCGGGAGTTCTATCAATCGATCTAATCATAACCCAAACCAAACCCGGGCATAATTTTTAGGGAAAACGGACGGAGTCTACCCTGTTTCTAGGCGAAATGTAAAACCTGCGATAGCATATAAGTGGACCAATACCATGTCCAAACATTCAAAACCACCTCAAGGCCATCCGAGCCTCGGTTCTCAACAATTTAAACTCAGCAAGTATACATACATTTCCAACTTAAAAGCTAACCTATCTCTTTTCATTTTTGACAAGTACATTCGAACTAGATGGTTAAACCATACTAAGCTACCGTATAAAATAAACTATCATGCCATTCTAACTCTTTTTCTTTGGACATTACAGACATGCATTGAAGTTAAGCTATGCTAACTGATTACATAAACTAGCTTATCAATTCACCTCAGCTACTTAGCTAAATTTAAATTACATTTCTTTTGACAATAAATACAAACAACATATGAACATACATCTTTACAAACTTGGACACCCAAGCCACATAGGCACGCAAGACAACTCTTCAGGCAATGAACTTTCACGAAATCATGAACTTTCCAACTAACATGACATTTCCTGAAATGTGGTGGTGAGGAGTGAGTATACACAACACGTATACTCAGTGAGGGCGAGACAGATATCGAATTGGAGAGAAAGAAAGTCATGCAATGCAAATAAGACAGTTAAGCAATATAACTGATAAATAAGCAATCAAGACAAACAATCAATACAATAAGCAATTACTGAAAGCATTAACACAACCATTCAAAGCTATACCACACTCTGAAGGCTATGGTTCACTCATACGAGCAATGTACCATTTCACGAGCGATACATCAATCTCGAGCTTGATGTTGACAACAATGACAATAAGCGTGCAACCACCTTATAACACCAGTTTGGAATACCCCGGAAGTATCCATCAATCTACGACCCAAATCTCCATGGGAAGCAACCTAAGCGAGAAGAGGGAATAGCTACGGAGCTAGAGCAACCAACACTGGCAACCCGAGGCTACCTAGAGAGGCCCATCACTCACGCGCTGACACTATGCAATGCAAGACTCGATACAAGGCGATAAACGAGCGATAGCACAACAATACAGAATAGAGGAGATAAACGAGATATCAAGCATTATCAACAATTGTTAAACATTTCAATCAATAATCAACTCTAACAAGCGTAATAAGCATTAACAAGCATTTACAATCAAACAAATAACAAGAACAACACCAACTAACATTATCAAGCAATAACAAATATTCTATATGCATTATAAGCATTCTATAGGCAACATAAGCATTCTATAAGCAATATAAGCATTCTATAAGCAATATTCTATGAAATCACACAAAATCATGAAAATGACCCCAACTTACCAAACTCTACTACTTTCAAATGAGCCACGAGTTTTGGAAACCGACTTCTACCAATCCTCCTAGGGCACTATAAGGCACGTCTAAAGACCCCGAAACCCTACTTAACCCTGGAATTCACGCAAAGTCCTGATTTCCCCCTTTGCTCGTTTGAACTACAACTATACTAACGAAACACCCAACCAATGCCATAATCGCACCAAAAGTGCTTCCATGGCCTCCCGAAACAATGCCATCATGCAAAACGAGAAAATGTTAAACTCGACCTAAACGACCCAGACTTTCACCAAGGCATTTTTCTCATTTTTTCCATTACGCAACTTTAAAAAATCATTCATTTAGGCATTCTAGCATACCTAGCACCTTTTCACATCAACAGACAGCATAACAACATAACTTTATAGTTTCAAGGGTTTACTATTCACAAAATACTTTTCAGCTAACAATTTATATTTCAATTTCAATATTCAACCGCAGAAAATGTTAAAAAGTTATAAATACGTGTTCTACGATTACTAGGGAACATACTTTAAGCAATGAAACATACAAAATAACAACCTACGGTTAAATCACAAAAATTAAAGTTTATGTTCAACATTTTCAAATGCGCAAATAACGATGAAACTCTCACCTTAGATGCTCCTAGACGCTAGGGAAACCTCGTAGGATGCCTCGGAAACCACCCTGTGCAAGCTCACTCGAAGATTTGATGATTTGTTTTGAAATTATTTTCTTTCTTTTTCTCTTTCTTTTCCTCATGGCTTCAAGCCTTTCTTCTCTGTTTTTTCATTTGCATTCTGCTTATTTAGGAAAAAAAATGACAAGAAGTCAAAGGTGAAAGATTCGGTCAACCCGCTAAACCAAAACAGCTATGTGCGACCTTACGAAAATCGTCATAACTTCTTCTAGAAAACTCCAATTCATGAACAGTTTGAAGCCTCAGAAATTAGACTCATAGAGCTTTCCAACCATATATAATTTGCTACCTAACTCTTCCCCAATTGGTTCAGATTTAATTCCAAAGTTGACCCAAAATTTGACTAACTTAACATTGCATTTTTTTTTATTTTTAATCCCAAGTTTGCCTTTTATTAAACATTTCAAAAATTATCACCTTGTCCTAGTTGGTCAATGTAGATGAAAAGTCAACTAGTATAGTCAAAGAAGGTGAAAGGTCAATAAAATGCAATTTAAATGAACTTTAAATGCTATTGAATACATGCCAGGTTCGGGGTATCACAACAGGGCTCGTAGTACCTTCTTTTCTAGACCCAGCCTTTTCTTCCCTTTGGTAGTGAATCACCTACAAAAATAAAGGGCAGGCCTACACTCCTTATTTGAGACTACTAAGGCAGGTGATGGACTCTTTCATTAGGGAAAGGAAGAAGGGGCTTAAGCATGGCAAATGACGTACACTTGAGTAGCAAAGGAAAGCGAGACCTTATCTTTTTTTTTTCCAGGCCTGCTTGGACATACGATTCCTGCGGAATATCAATTTGGTGAGCCGTGTGATGGGAAACCTTCCCGTACGGTTTGGAGAACACTGAATTAGAATGAGAGGTTCACCACCACATCATTGCATGCAAGGGGAGCTCGCTCGATTCACAAATTGGTCTGACTCGTAATTCACTTCTGACCCCGTGTTCGATAGCACGACCATAGTGATGTTAATTGTGGTTACATTCATAAGTAGCTTGGTCCATCTTTATTCTATTTCATATATGTCTGAGGATCTGTAGAGGCCTCGATTTATGTGTTATTTATCAATTCCTACTTTTTTTATGCCAATGTTGGTGACTGGAGATAACTCTCTTCAATTATTCTTGGGATTGGAGGGAGTTGGTCTTGCTTCATATTTGTTAATTCATTTCTGGTTTACATGACTTCAAGCAGATAAAGCAGCTATAAAAGCTATGCATGTCAATTGAGTAGGTGATTTTGGATTAGCTCTTGGAATTTTAGGTTGTTTTACTCTCTTTCAAACAATAGACTTTTCAACCATTTTTGCTTGTGCTAGTGCCCCCATAAATTCTTGGATTTCTTGTAATATGAGATTGATAGCCATAACTCTTATTTGTATTTTACTTCTTATTGGTGCTGTTGGGAAATCCGCACAGATAGGATCGCATACTTGGTCACTCGATGCTATGGAGGGTCCCACTCTAGTATCCGCTTTGATTCATGCAGCAGCTATGGTAACAGCTAGCGTTTTCATGATAGCAAGGTGTTCCCCTTTATTTGAATACCCACCTACGGCTTTGATTGCTATTACTTTTGCAGGAACTATGACGTCATTCCTTTCGGCAACCACTGGAATATTACAGAATGATCTAAAGAGGATCATAGCTTATTCAACTTGCAGTCAATTAGGCTATATGATATTTGCTTGCGGCATCTCTAGCTATTGGGTTAGCATCTTTCACTTAATGAATCACGCCTTTTTCAAAGCATTACTATTCCTAAATGCAAGTTCGGTGATTTATGCCATGTCGGATGAGCAAGATATGCGAAAGATGGGGGGGCTTGCCTCCTCGTTCCCTTTTACCTATGCCATGATACTCATGGGCAGCTTATCTCTAATTGGATTTCCTTTTCTAACTGGATTTTATTCCAAAGATGTAATCTTAGAGCTCACTTACACTAAGTATACCATTAGTAGGAACTTTGCTTTCTGGTTGGGAAATGTCTCTATCTTTTTCACTTCTTATTACTCTTTTCATTCACTTTTCTAACATTTCTAGTACCAACTAATTCATTCGGGTAACACATATTACGATGTCATGATGCGCCCATTCCTATGGCCATTCCTTTAATACTTATGGCTCTTGGGAGTCTCTTTGTAGGATACTTGGCCAAAGTTTGACCTGTTAGCCCATAAGTAAGTACTGTGACGAAGCGGCTCTTGCTCACCCGACACGATCGTACAAGGTCACAATTCACCCAAAACGATCATCTGGGGTGAACAAGAATTGAGGATCAGATGCGGGCAAAATTCCCGCCGAAGGCTGAGATGTTCAGTCGACTCCTTCCCTCTTTGTGGGGGTCCGGACCCCTACGAGGAGCAAAAAAAGGAGGAGGAAAGAGGCCCTGGTGAACCGTCATAATTAGTGAACAAGTATAAGCTTCGCTGCCCAATAGTATGGAGTACTGACCACACCAAGGGACAGGCCCTGAAGTGAAGGATGGGAATGAGCGAAATCAATGTGTTCCAATTTATGGCCTTGCACCGACCATCCAATGGACCATGGACTAAACGGCCACTGTTTGAAAGGACTATGTCCAGGGGACCGCCGCCCTCTCCTCACAAGGTACATCTTGCGCCTATGGGCCACTATAACTATCCAAGAAGAGACTCGAAACTGGAAGGATCAACAAACCCACCCGGTGGACTACCGAGCTACAAGTTCTACGACACAGGAGCAGGATTCTCTAAAAAGCCAAGGTCCTGGGTGGCCAAGAGGGCCTACTTTGAGACATGGGATCTTAGAAGAAAATGCGAAAGTTGCTTAAAGTCGGTCAGCCAATAGGCGAAAGAGAATCAACTAGTTTAGTTTTGATCTAAGTAGGCCCATAATAGGGAATACCCTAACCCCGGGAACCGGGGCCTGGCCATCTTTCATTTGCGATCGACGTTCTGGCTTTGTCTGTTGACAGCTGAATGTTTTAATCTGGTTCGATTCATGATCGCATCTGTAAACCTTATCCAGTGGGCCTTTGTAACACCCCGATCCCTCTCAAGACCGGGAGTTCTATCAATCAATCTACTCACAACCCAATTCCAAACCCGGTCAAAATTTTAGGGAAAGACGGACAGAGTCTCCCCTGTTTCTAGGCAAAATGTAAAACCTGTGACAGCATATAAGTGGACCAGCATCGTGTCCAACCATACAAACACCTCAAGGCCATCCAAGCCTTGTTTCTCAACAAACAATCACAAGCAAATATACATTTTCAGTTTATATGCTAACCTATCTCTTCTCGTCTTTGACAAGTACATTCAAGCTTGACAATTAAACCATACTAACCTATTGCATAAATTAGACTATCATACCATTCTAACTCTTTTCCTTTGGACATTACAAACATGCATTGAAGTTAAACTATACTATCTGAATACATAAGCTAGCTTATCATTCTACCTCAATTACCTAGTTAAATTTAAATTACATACTTTTGACAATAAATACATACAACACATGAACATACATCTTTGCATCTTTGACAACTCAAGCCACATAGCACGCAAGACAACTCTTCAAGCATGATCTTTCACGCAACCACGAACTTTCCAGCTAACAAGGCATTTCCTGAAATGTGGTGGTGAGGAGTGAATATACTCAACACGTATACTTAGTGAGGGCGAGACAGATATCGAGGTGGAGAGAAAGAAAGTCGTGCAATGCAAATAAGGCAGTTAAGCAATATAACTGACAAGTAAGCAATCAATATAAACAATCAATACAATAAACTAGTAATGAAAGCATTAACACAACCATTCAAAGCTATACCACACTCTGAAGGCTATGGTTCACTCATACGAGCAATGTACGATTTCACGAGCGATATATCAATCTCGAGCTTGATGTTGACAACGATGACAATAAGCGCGAAACCACCTTATAACTTCAGTTTGGAATACCCCGGAAGTATCCATCAATTCTACGACCCAAATCTCCTTGGGAGGCAACCCAAGCGAGAAAAGGGAATAGGACACGGAGCTAGAGCAACCAACACTGGCAACCCGAGGCTACCCAGAGAGGCCCATCACTCACGCGCCTAACACTATGCAATGCAAGACACGATACAAACAATATACGAGTGATAGTACAACTATACAAATTAGTGGCAATAAACGAGATATCAAGAACAACACTAACAAGCATTATCAACAATTGATATACAATTCAATCATAACCAACCTTAACAAGCATAACAAGCAATAATAAGCATTCTATAGGCATTATACTATGAAAACACACAAAATCATAAAATAACCCCAACTTTCAAAACGCTACTACTTTCAAACGAGCCACGAGTTTTGGAAACCGACTTCACCAATCCTCCAAGGTCACCATAAGGCACGTCTAAAGACCCTGAAACCCTAGTTAACTCTAGAATTCACGCAAAGCGCCGATTTTCCCCTTTGCTCGTTTGAACTACCGCCACCCTAACCAAACACCCAACCAACGCCATAATCACACCAAAAGTGCTTCCATGGCCTCCCGAGACAATGCCATCACGCAAAACGATAAAATGCCAAACTCGACCTAAACGACCCCAACTTTCACTAAGCCATTTTTCTTCGTTTTTCCATTACACAATCCAATTAAACCACACATTTAGGCATTCTAGCATATCTAGCACCTTCCTACATCAACAGAACACGTAACGGAGCAACTTCATCAAAATGGGAGTTTACTATTCATAATTTACTATTCATTGATCAATTAAAATTGCAATTTCGATTTTCAATTGCAGAAAATGCTAAAAATCTATAAATACATGTTCTACAATCAACAAGGAATATTCTTTAAGCAACAAAACGGATAAAATAACAATCTACGCATAATTTCTAAAAATTAAAGTTTAAACACAGTTATTTCAAATGAGCAAATAACGATAAAACCCTCACCTTAGCCACTACTAGACGCTAGAAAGACAACGTTGAATGGCCCAGAAATGATCCTAAGCAAGCTCAAGTGAAGATTTATTGATTTGTTTTGAAATTTTTTTCTTTCTTTTTCTCTTTGTTTTCCTCATGGCTTCAAGCCTTTCTTCTCGTTGTTTTTTCGTTTTTATTTTTCTTATTTAGGAAAAGATGACAAGAAGTCAATGGTCAAAGATTCGGTCAACCCGATAACCAAAACAACTATGCGCGACCTTGCGAAAACGGCCATAACTTCTTCTAGAAAACTCCAATTCATGAACGGTTTGAAGCCTCAGAAACTAGACTCATAGAGCTTTCCAACCATATATAATTTGCTACTTAAATCTTCCCCAATTGGTTCAGATTTAATTCCAAAATTGACCCAAAATTTGACTAACTTAACATTGCATTTTTTTATTTCTAATCCCAAGTTTGCCCTTTATTAAACATTTCAAAAATTCCCACCTTGTCCTAGTTGGTCAATGTAGATGAAAAGTCAACTAGTTTGGTCAAAGAAGGTGAAAGGTCAATAAAATGTAATTTAAATGAACTTTTAATGCTATTGAATACATGCCAGGTTCGGGGTATCACAACATCTAGTAAAAGCTCAGGGACGGATTGAACAACAACTCTTAGGGAAGCTAAGGATCTCTATCATTGGTTCATCAAATGCCATCAAGCACGAAAGCAGCAAGGAGTTTGCTAGTGAGTCCCAAGCGAAGGAAATAAGGACATGAGAGGCATAGAGAGGACTCAAGGACAAGACACGACTCAAACCCTAGCAATTTGATCTTTTTTGGCCTTACTGTTCGTTGATTGGTTACTCTCATTTGAAGGTGAAGCTCGTTTGAAGGCAAGTCTTGGTATCCAGGATCCAAAATTGAAAGGGAAGGTGAGGTTTAAAAGTCTATTAGGGAAGCGGGCCCCCTACTGGTAGTGATACCCCGATCTTATGGATCAAGGCTAACATTTTCTATTGGAATAGAGGGATGTACAGATCAATTCTACTTTTCACTTTGCCATGTAGAGATAGTTTGTCGTGAGTTAGGATACAGAGTTGGAAGAGAATGCCAGTATATTAGTTCATCTTCATCAAAGGCCAAGGGCCAAGAGAAGCTCAATCGAAAAGAAAAACACTTATGCTATTGATTGATTTTGTAGGTCGAGATATAAGAATTAAGGGATTTGTCCCCGCACTCGAAGGAAAAGCGGATTCATCTATCTTTTCTATGATATTGATTGAAGTTGCCAGAAAAGGTGAACTTGAAAGAGCTTTCTTTTGACTAGACTTGATTGTGCGAAAGCGGTTCCCCTGATTCATCTTTGACTAGCCAGCTGCATTCGTTAGTGAAAACAAGGACTAGACTACTCTAGAGCATGGCAGAGGGATGGTGAACAACATTGATTGTTGCCAGCCTTGATTATATTATTGATACCCTTCTTTCTATTATAGGATACGTAATCGACTTTCATTGCCCAACTAAAAGCTCTATTTCGTATGACACAAGCAATCACGAAGCCAGGAGTTCAGTTCACATTATGACTGGGAGGGAGGAGTGGAACTGCTCGACCTGAAGTAAAGCACTCTGATAGTATTGGCCCTGTTTAAGCTTCGATCAAAGCATTCAGGTATAGCGGCTGTGTACCTTGAAGGGCTGAGGCAATTAGTGAACCCGATGGAACTCAAGCTTATTCATATCCGAGTCCATAACTTATTTTGTAATAGAATAGCCCGTTGACCCCAAAGAAAGAAGTTTGCTATTCCATTTCTTAGGATGAGTGCTCCTATGTTAACAGGATATTTCATGCAAGAACTCGATTTTAGTTAGTGCACTAACTAGGTTGTTTTTTCTCTCTTAATGGCTCTATCTCTGAGGTAACCCAGACTAGTAGCAACAGATCCTAGTAAATAAGATATTATTTCATAGAATTGGTTGTTCTTTATCTCTCCTTAATTCTAGAGGAATTGAATCGTTCATTTTGGTCTAACTTCATTACTGTGCCCCGGTCTCACTCTGACAGCGTACTATCCTAGACCTCTGTCTATCCCGACATTGATAGAAATTCATAGTTAGGTTAGCCAGCCCGGTTGTGACGCCCGAGATTTAGCCATGCATTCAATTACTGTTGCATCCTTTATTTGCGCACCTCTTTCTATGCCTTATTAATTGTCTTCTTAAATTACTATTCACTTCGTTTTTAAACTGCATTCTATTAGTTAATTAACATTTTTATTAAATCATATTAATTGTTAAAGTAGTGGAAAAAATGTGCAATTGAGCTAGAAGCGATAGGAGAGCTCGTTTAAAAAATGATTTTAGTAGTTCAATGAATAGTGTTACGTAACTAACTTAGAGTTTTAATTAACTAGCACACATGCTTCACTTTAGACTCGTTTTAAGCTTACTACGCGCATTATAATTGACCACTTAAGCACCCAAACTTGACCCCACCCAACCATACACCTTATATATCAATATAAGCTCATAACTTAGCAAAAACAAAAAAAAAAAAAGTGCAGGAATTACTGTTCAAAATCCGAACAGCCCTTAGCAGCCAAGAAGGAGATCTTTTGCTCATCAAATCTCCAATCCAATCCTCTCCAAGCCTTGGACAAGTAGTTTAGGGTGTGTGCAAGCCTTCTAGGTGCTCCTACGCGCTTTAG
Source organism: Ehretia macrophylla (assembly GCA_037974665.1). Taxonomy (NCBI): domain Eukaryota; kingdom Viridiplantae; phylum Streptophyta; class Magnoliopsida; order Boraginales; family Ehretiaceae; genus Ehretia; species Ehretia macrophylla. Next base: position 17,687,837 of record CM075780.1, on the reverse strand, counting down.
GTGAGGGTTTTCATGCTTATTTGTGCATTCTACAAATGTTGCTATTTTCTTGATTTATTGGAAATGTTGTCTAATGCTATTGCAATGCTCAAATAAGCTTATATATGTTGTATACATGTAGTAGAGACCACATTTATGCTATTGTTTCATGTATTAAACGGTAGAAATCGATAGTTGATTCGTAGGGGTGAATAGTGACGGGATTTCTAGGGTTTGGTGTAATCGCGCGTTTTAACTTGATTCAATACTTCTAATAGATGCCTTAGGTGTTAGTGAAGGTAGTCTAATATCCCCGTGCACTTACATTGCTCTAGAATCGCATAAAACGTAAAATAGTCGACTTTAATAAAGGGCTTTCGGGGTTCATGCGAATCCGGGTGGATTCGGGCTTCACTTCTAGTATTCTTAGGCTACCTAGGTGCTATAGAAGCTTTGATAACCCTCGTTTGAAGCCCGGATAAGGTATGTGTAGTTTAAAGCCATAAGAGGGAATTTGGGGCTTTCGGGGTAATCGCGGGCATTTGAATGAGTTAGAGGGTTGAGAGGGTACCTTGAGGGTTAGTTAGAAGATTGGGAGAGTTTCCTTTGAAAATGAAATCATTAACCTCGGTTTGGAAGAGAAATAGTTTGAAAAACAAAGGGGTTTAGGTGCAATTTCGGTTGACTCACACTTCTAAAACAATGGCATGACTCCTTAAGTGTTTATATGTGGTTTCAAGTTGATTTGGAGCTTTTGGTATGATTCTATGCTTATTTTGTATATGTTCCTTTGTAAACTGCTTATTAGCTTATATAATTGCTTCTATTCTAATTGCATCGAGGTCAACCTACTTTGTTGATCCTCCTATGTGTTAATGCTCATATTATTGCTATTAACTTGCCATTGTTAAGTGCATTGCATAGTGGTTGCGCAACCATAGTGTCGGGGCGGATGTGTTGAATATCGGCTGGGCAGCAGAGGGCTTGCCGGTGGATATTCAAACTCCGTGCCCTATTCCCTCATTCGCCTGGTCCGGAGATTGCCAGGGGATGTTGGGTCGTAGGATTCGGGGTACATCCGGAGTACACCCACTGGAGTGATTGGGGTTATGCCGGCTTATCGTGGTCGTGCTCGTGGTTCGTGGATTGTGATTGAAGACCAGTGAAGATTGGTGTATAGGGGATTGTTGAAATGTATCCTTTTAAATGTGTGGTTACTTATGTTATCATTTCTTCTTAAATTGTCAAAGTGTTATTGTTGTGTAATTGTATTATCTGTTGCATTGCACGCCCCGGGACTATATCCCTCACTGGGCAACAGTGGTTGCTCATACCTCGCTAACATGTTTCAGGTGGCGCAGTTGGAGGAGTTGCCCTAGTTGCTGTGTGTTATTCTGAAGTGGCTGTGCCTTCTTGTTTCTATTTGGTATTTGTGTATCTATTTTGTGGCCTAAGGGCTTTGTTTATATTGGTTGTTGTAAGAAGTTGAAGGATAGTTGGTTGTAGAGTAGATTTGGGAACCTATATCTTGTAATAACTTATATTTCTGCTATTAGCTTCTTTGCATGCTTGGGAGTGAATGACTTAAAGTAGAAATGTTTGATCTTTCAATTATGTTTAATTGATTTCCTAGAATGTCATGATTATAAAACTATGTTGATAATAAGTTCTCGCATGCTTGGGTGTTTTGGAACTATTGTGTACTATAAGGCTCGGATGGCCTTAGAACTTTGATGTTTAATTAAGAAAAGCTTGTATTGTATTGTTGGGACTTTGTTTGAGTGTTTACAGGTTTTCAGAATGCCCATAGTACAGGGGAAACTCTGTCCGTTTTTCCCTAAAATTTTGTGACCGGGTTTGGTATTGGGTTGAGAATAGCTTGGCTATTAGAGCCTCCGGTCTCGTGAGGGATCGGGGCGTTACAGGTGGTATCAGAGCTTAGTTAGCTCTAAGCCGGGATAGGGTCCTCGGCCTGTCGGGTAGTAACCCTTGAGTGTGTGCTTGTTAAGTGTGTGTCTTGAAAGTGTATGCCTGCATGTGTGATTGTGTGTCTTGTATCTAATGATTGCACCTATATGATATAATTATGTGTTACGTGCTAAGTGTGTGCTAAGTGAAGTAAAGTGGCTAGTTATGCATCAAATTGACCTCGTGAATTGATAATTGCTTGAATTGTTGCTTGTAATGTGTGTATTTGAATGTCTTGGATTGAGTTGTGTTATGATTGACTTGATTGTTGTCCTTGAATGATTTTGATGATTACCCTATGTCATAAACTCTTATATAAACATGTTTGCATAATAGTTTAAAACATATATGTGTAAATGTGATATCTTGGCATTCATACATGTCCCGTTGAAATGGTAAGAAAGATTTCTTCCTCCCCCTGAAGAGAAGTGATTAGCAACAAGCCCTCCAAGTTGTGTGGATTAGCGGGAATGAGAATGTTGTAAGCGAAACTCAGTTATTGGGATTTCTTCCAAGGCATTCTTCTATGCTCAGTAGTCAGAAATGAATGGCTTCCTTTGGGATTTCTATATGACCGTTCTCTCGGTTTTCTTATTGAGTATCCTTCTAGTATTTTCTTGCTGGTATTACTCGGAAGACTTAGTTTGGGATTCTAATCAGCCTTATTATATGGAATTATCTTCTGTATTTGTACTCTAAATTCTTATTGGTATTTTCTCGCCACTGTTAGTTGGGATTCTATTCTTCTATGGTATTTGTGCCAGTGGGATTCTTATTTGGATTTCGAAGTAGCATCTCTATTGGAGCCTTTATTTGGCCTTATTACATGAGGTTCGCAGGCAATACTACTGGGATTTCTTAATGGGTTCTTACGAGAATTCGTATACGGTATTCTTGCTCAGCAACTGATGAAGAGTAATTGAAGTTGGTTTTCAGTTGATGCGGAGTTCTTTTGGAAGAAGAATTGCGTGGACGCAATTTGTTTAAGGGGGAGAGGATGTGACGCCCGAGATTTAGCCATGCATTCAATTACTGTTGCATCCTTTATTTGCGCACCTCTTTCTATGCCTTATTAATTGTCTTCTTAAATTACTATTCACTTCGTTTTTAAACTGCATTCTATTAGTTAATTAACATTTTTATTAAATCATATTAATTGTTAAAGTAGTGGAAAAAATGTGCAATTGAGCTAGAAGCGATAGGAGAGCTCGTTTAAAAAATGATTTTAGTAGTTCAATGAATAGTGTTACGTAACTAACTTAGAGTTTTAATTAACTAGCACACATGCTTCACTTTAGACTCGTTTTAAGCTTACTACGCGCATTATAATTGACCACTTAAGCACCCAAACTTGACCCCACCCAACCATACACCTTATATATCAATATAAGCTCATAACTTAGCAAAAACAAAAAAAAAAAAGTGCAGGAATTACTGTTCAAAATCCGAACAGCCCTTAGCAGCCAAGAAGGAGATCTTTTGCTCATCAAATCTCCAATCCAATCCTCTCCAAGCCTTGGACAAGTAGTTTAGGGTGTGTGCAAGCCTTCTAGGTGCTCCTACGCGCTTTAGGTGAGGGTTTTCATGCTTATTTGTGCATTCTACAAATGTTGCTATTTTCTTGATTTATTGGAAATGTTGTCTAATGCTATTGCAATGCTCAAATAAGCTTATATATGTTGTATACATGTAGTAGAGACCACATTTATGCTATTGTTTCATGTATTAAACGGTAGAAATCGATAGTTGATTCGTAGGGGTGAATAGTGACGGGATTTCTAGGGTTTGGTGTAATCGCGCGTTTTAACTTGATTCAATACTTCTAATAGATGCCTTAGGTGTTAGTGAAGGTAGTCTAATATCCCCGTGCACTTACATTGCTCTAGAATCGCATAAAACGTAAAATAGTCGACTTTAATAAAGGGCTTTCGGGGTTCATGCGAATCCGGGTGGATTCGGGCTTCACTTCTAGTATTCTTAGGCTACCTAGGTGCTATAGAAGCTTTGATAACCCTCGTTTGAAGCCCGGATAAGGTATGTGTAGTTTAAAGCCATAAGAGGGAATTTGGGGCTTTCGGGGTAATCGCGGGCATTTGAATGAGTTAGAGGGTTGAGAGGGTACCTTGAGGGTTAGTTAGAAGATTGGGAGAGTTTCCTTTGAAAATGAAATCATTAACCTCGGTTTGGAAGAGAAATAGTTTGAAAAACAAAGGGGTTTAGGTGCAATTTCGGTTGACTCACACTTCTAAAACAATGGCATGACTCCTTAAGTGTTTATATGTGGTTTCAAGTTGATTTGGAGCTTTTGGTATGATTCTATGCTTATTTTGTATATGTTCCTTTGTAAACTGCTTATTAGCTTATATAATTGCTTCTATTCTAATTGCATCGAGGTCAACCTACTTTGTTGATCCTCCTATGTGTTAATGCTCATATTATTGCTATTAACTTGCCATTGTTAAGTGCATTGCATAGTGGTTGCGCAACCATAGTGTCGGGGCGGATGTGTTGAATATCGGCTGGGCAGCAGAGGGCTTGCCGGTGGATATTCAAACTCCGTGCCCTATTCCCTCATTCGCCTGGTCCGGAGATTGCCAGGGGATGTTGGGTCGTAGGATTCGGGGTACATCCGGAGTACACCCACTGGAGTGATTGGGGTTATGCCGGCTTATCGTGGTCGTGCTCGTGGTTCGTGGATTGTGATTGAAGACCAGTGAAGATTGGTGTATAGGGGATTGTTGAAATGTATCCTTTTAAATGTGTGGTTACTTATGTTATCATTTCTTCTTAAATTGTCAAAGTGTTATTGTTGTGTAATTGTATTATCTATTGCATTGCACGCCCCGGGACTATATCCCTCACTGGGCAACAGTGGTTGCTCATACCTCGCTAACATGTTTCAGGTGGCGCAGTTGGAGGAGTTGCCCTAGTTGCTGTGTGTTATTCTGAAGTGGCTGTGCCTTCTTGTTTCTATTTGGTATTTGTGTATCTATTTTGTGGCCTAAGGGCTTTGTTTATATTGGTTGTTGTAAGAAGTTGAAGGATAGTTGGTTGTAGAGTAGATTTGGGAACCTATATCTTGTAATAACTTATATTTCTGCTATTAGCTTCTTTGCATGCTTGGGAGTGAATGACTTAAAGTAGAAATGTTTGATCTTTCAATTATGTTTAATTGATTTCCTAGAATGTCATGATTATAAAACTATGTTGATAATAAGTTCTCGCATGCTTGGGTGTTTTGGAACTATTGTGTACTATAAGGCTCGGATGGCCTTAGAACTTTGATGTTTAATTAAGAAAAGCTTGTATTGTATTGTTGGGACTTTGTTTGAGTGTTTACAGGTTTTCAGAATGCCCATAGTACAGGGGAAACTCTGTCCGTTTTTCCCTAAAATTTTGTGACCGGGTTTGGTATTGGGTTGAGAATAGCTTGGCTATTAGAGCCTCCGGTCTCGTGAGGGATCGGGGCGTTACACCGGTAACCTCAACAAGTGGGAGGGTCTATACTTTCCTTATCATACGATTCTGCTAGACAATTCTATTTCATTCATTCTCTATTCAAAACCGTCTACTCTGAGAACCCATAATCTGACGATTCTCTCATATGATTTTTTTTGTGAATTCAACATTCGACCATCCTTTCTTCTTTCCATTCCAAAAAGGACTGGTTAGTATGCGGTCCGTCCTTAGAAATACCCGGGGAATCCCCTTTTGTGATTGTTCAAAAGCGTAATTCCGTTTCTTGTTCTTCGAGCTCAACTGGTCATACTTCTTTCTCAGTTGTGCGATTCCTAGCTGCTAGATCCTAGATCAGAGGATGCCAGGGAGTCTGATTGTTCTGACTTCTACTATTGTAAGTTGCCTTAAGGCTCCTTCTAGTTCCAGCCCAATAGGGGCACTTTTCGGTGAGGAGGATCCTATTTAGAAGAAGGAAGAAAAACCTACGTATCCTTTCACCTGGAGCTATGAGTCCAAGCTAGGATCGGCTCTCGGAAGTAAAACCTCTCCTCTGTTGCTAGGTCAATTTAGGCTATGACCCTTCGAGCAAGGCAGTTCATGAGCTGCTATCTCCGACCGAGGTTAGGTCTTTTTTTGCTCTATTGATGTTATTCTTCCTCCAACCTGTACACAAGCCAAGGCTTCTCGAAGTCAAGTACATCAAAGGTAGAGGAAGAAATGGTCATCTCAGGATGGACTCAATATCTATTATCTTGGGTTGGGTCTGGCCCCTTTTTCCAAATCTTTTGTTTCAAGCATCAAACGAAAAAAAAGTCATAAGAGAGTAGGCATATAAACAAGTAAACCCGGCCTAGGAGGAATGTACCGAAACATCATACATATGAGACTAAAAGCTTCGTCTACCCTGTCTCTTGTGAAAAATTCTTTATTGATCGACCTATGTGATACTAACCAATCAATTCATTCAATCGACGAACTGGTCGGGATTATAACCAGATACTTTTCTTGTTTTTGGGTCCCAATCACTAAGGCGGGCTACTTTTCGAGTCTCCCCATTTCTGTATTTTAAAAAATTGGGATCCCTCCTATCCCTTGCTAGCTGGATAAGGTGGGTTACTTTCTCGTAGTCTCCATTTCGAGATGTTGGGTCAGACTAATCAGACTTGAGCTCTCTCGTCTGGATTGCTGGATCCAGATCCCCCAAGAAAGGTCTTCATTCCTACTCTGGGGGTTGTCATAGATCACTAGGAGAGATAAGAATGTATTAGTTGTCAACTCTTCTTGCCTAGCAGCAGTAGTACTAGGCTATCTTATCTTTGTAGTTGGGAGAGCTGGATGGCGCAAGGGGTCTTTCTTTAGGAATTCTTAAACCGCGGGCTCCATCTCCATAAGTTGTTGCCGAGGACTCGTTAGAACAACCCTTCTCTTCCTTCCTTTCACCAAGGGAGCCCTTTTTTGCTTACGCGCCTCTACAAGAGCCATTATTTAGTCTAGGCCGATTTCACCCGGGCTTCGGATCCCTTTATAAAAGGATTCTACAAAGAGTCGCCTTAGGAGAGGAGTTCTAGCAGCTCTTCCAGTCGAGAAAAAGAAGCAAATCAATGATAAAAAGAAGAAGAATAAAGTCTACTTCACACCTACGTGCTCAACATGTTCTGATCCTGCTCTATCAATAGGCCGGCCAAAGAGAGCGACTGGTAGGGAAAAATATTGGATATAGAGTGGAAGGCAGAACGAATCCAAAGGCTAATCTGACACACTGATAATCCCAGGAGAGGGACGAAGTAGTTCTAGCTTGAGTCTCAAACTTTGGTATATAAGGGAGAAGTGCAACTCCTCCTGAAACTATATTAATGGTAGAAGAAACTGCAACTTCCATTGCAAATTCAGGGGATTAGAAAATCAGAAGCCCAGACTTATAAAAGACAGTCTATATATATGACTTCTTCAAGCCCCAACCCTATTGGAGGAACTACAACTCGTGATACAATGCCACTAGTAATAGACTTAGACTGTGACTCATACAATGGGTCTCCCGGGACAAAGATTTCTTTTGCCCTTCTTTACCTATATGCATGGCTTGGAACTAGATGTAATCGAACTTACACTTGATGAAGGCAACCCCTAAAGAATAGACTGGATGGACCCTATTCGCACGCCTATGGACCGATGTAACCTAACCAATAACTAGTGCCCGTAATGGACCTCTCCTATGTAACTCCAACTGAAAAGGGATCGGAACATAAATAGAATATTATGGGTTTGCTTGCTCACTTGCTGACTTACTTCTTTTCCTAAAGAAAGAGAAAGCCTATTCCGAAAGGAGAAAATCATATTATAGTATTTTCCCATAAGAAACATCAAAAGAGGAGTGCTACATAAGCATATGCTAAAGGGAAATAAATTTCTTATTTCTTTCTTCTAGCGTTCCTTTTGAGCTTAGTATCTAGAAAAAAAGTCTGCAATCATAAATAAGCTCTACAAATTCGTCAGGCGGGTTTTACCTGGGGGTTTATAATGTAGGGAAAAGACTGACATCATTCATCCCCAATACAAAATCCATTGGGCAACCCCAATTGTTGTACAATATAATTTTAAAGAGCAAAAAATGCCAGCCCTGATATAACAGGAAAGCACCAAAGAGTCTAGTGGCTAGTATTAATAATATTTCTGATAGTGTATTATTTTCATTATGGCTCTCTCTTGAAAGATCTCGCCACCAAGTGGATAGGACATATTGCCATAAGAGAAGATGAAACAAAATGAAAAGAATTGCCATGATAAAAATAGGATTAGGTTTCGGGAGGTTGACTAAGATAGGGGTTAGACTGACCCATCCCCAACCTACAACAAGTTTATGAGGGATTCCCCAATCCATATATAACTTAAGGCTCATAATGAGGCTATATCCCTCCACATAAAAAAAAGACAGCCAAAGGCACCATTGATTACAAATCCTACAAAACATAAAAACTACGTATCAAATAGAATTGTCTGAAAGAAAGTAAGATATTGGGACATTTTCTCATTCTAGAAAGACCTCATGGTTTACTTATATTTTCTTTTTTTTTAAATGCAGTCCTTTTATGTGTAGAACATTGACTCCAGCGTCCAATGCGTACACCTAACTGTTCCCAGTTCAGTTGGAACATAAGTCACTAGCTTTCATTGACGGGGAGCTAACTGAAGTCTACCTAGTTGACAATAATAGTAAACCTGTCATGACCATAGTGAGTCAAATAGAAATAGAATGAATCCCCTAAATAATCTATTTGTTTCTTTTCTCTTTAGTTTATGGAAAAGATACCCGTATTGTGGTATCGGTCGTACCTACCTAGCTGAACTCGCCTAGTCCATGGATATGAAATAGGCAAAGTGCAGTTCATTGGGAGACTATGAAATGACATACTATACTTATACTATAGGAGGTTGTCTTGCTATCATTGGTATACCCCTTCTCTCAAGGCTTTTCTCTTTCTTTCTATACGCGCCCTATAAATGTAGATGTTTGAAGATGCTCGACCGATAGGGAGATGAATGGAGTTGGCTCGACAGAGGTATGAAGTAACTCGACTGCTAAGGAGAAGAAGGTAGATGCTCGATAGAGGAAAAAAAAGGCTCTTAGGCTAATAACCGTTGTCCTAGAATATAGCTAGTTCTATTTTCACTAATCCGAATCTAGGGGTTATTCACGAATGTCTTCTTTCATAAGAGCAAAGGCTTTTGACGAAGGGCGTCGTTTTTAAGTCATTGATAGACCTCACTTACTATACAGAAAAAGAATCCGATTATGTGCATTTTGCTGGGCTTAGCCCTCCCCACCCTTTTCGACGCAGCAATGAGAGCAGCAGGCTTTACCTTTACCTCTTGGCGGATGAGTAAATGACTCTTCTTCTTTTAGGCTAGCATGGTCTTAGAATGCACGATAGAAGTGCGAACTAGAAGCAGTTTTTCGGGATAAACCCTGTGGGATAACAAGGCATACCCTCTTTATGATTATGACTATCTTGCGAACTTTGCTTTAAAGCTTTCACGTGGGAAATTGATAATGTCAATAGGCATTCCATTCTAACTCCTTTTTTTTCGAAGGATAATAATAATAATATAAGGGTACACGTCCAGCTTAAATGGAAGACGATTTTCATTAGATGCTCTCCTGGCTTTAGCGGAATAATAGCAATTGGTAATATTCTATGTAAAAAAGAAGCCAATGTCCCTAGTATCAGGAAAATGGTATTAGGAATCATAGGCTGCACATTCATATTCAAGATGTTTATGAATAGGACTAGTTGCTTTAAGGCGATGAGATAATCGTGGAAATTCTCCCTTTACAAGCCTTCTCTCTGCTTTGAATAGCTAACTGCCCAGAAAAAGAAGGTCATAGAAGGCAACCCTTAGGGGTATGATGAAGTCTCAATCGATCTTTCCCTCACTGCCGAAGCTTATGTGTTAAGGATAGAGTCATTTCACCAATACGGATAACCGACTTGAGGAAGAATACACCGAATGAACTCTTCTCTCATCCTACTACCGCACTATCCATGTCCTATTCTTAGAATATTATACATGATTTCCTTGCGACCCTTTACCTGTTTGCTCAAAACCGAAATGAATCGCCAACTCGCTTAGCTTGTCTTACCCCTAGCATTACTCGCCTGAACAACTAATGTGTGTAGCCAATACACCAGCTACTCTTTCAACTCGCCACCTTCGAATTAGGAAGCTCCTACTATTCATGTTCAGAAAACCAACTGCAGGAACAAGACCAACTGAATGCGAGTTAAATCTCGAGGAGATGGGCAAGTCAAGCCTCCTAGTAACCAGTATTCAAACTAGAGGCAAAACTCTTTCATACTTTTTTTCCATTATCATAGGAAAAGGAGAGTGAATCTCATTTTCTTTTAGGTTTTAGGAAGAGAGGCTTTAAGGAACTTGTTTGCCAGTTCGTTCGGTTCAAGGCCAAGTATTCTTCTCGCGGCTTCAAAGGCCTGCTCTTTTTAATTAAGGTCTTGCTCTCCTCTCTGAACCGTACGGATAGGATATCTTTGCTTTGCTGCCTCTTTCTCCTCTATTATTAAATCGGTTTCCTCCTTACCTTACAACATCGGTTCTTCTATTTCCTTTAGGTTACTAAATGGTTCTCTTCGCCCCATGAGACTGAAAGGAGTGAACTCATTCCCTATCATAGAAGTTATCCCTTGATGACCTTATCTTCTTCACCAGCTTCTAGTTCGTCACTCAAATCCTTCTTTGGAATTGAATTTCTCTCTCATAAGGCCAAAGGCCGTAGCTTAGCGAGTGTCTTCATTATAAGAATTTCTCACTCAATAAGACTAAGAACCACTTTTCCTCTAATGGCATGGTCTTCTTTCATCATTCCACGAAACAATAAAAATAATAATTTATTTACTACACTAAAACCCCATCCTAAAAAAGGGCACTGAAGCTTGAACTTATTCTTTTCATCATAAAACCCCTTGTCTACTTCTATAGACATGTTAGTGGCTGGTTTTTCTGATTCCGCGGATTCAAATGTGTATGTTATGTATGATTCAGTGGATGAAAGATCAGATTATTCAGTTTAATATCTTTCATCTACATTTTCTCTAATAGTATCTGCTGCTTAAGATTTGACTTTAGCTTCCAAAAAAGAAAGAACATCCTCACTCAAAAGACGAGACTTGGATCGAGGATCCACTCCTTCCTTTACGGAAAGGTCTACTCCAACCACCGCTCATAGAATTGTTGAATTCATTTCCTCTGCCCCACCTGACTCATCAGCATCGGGCTCTCGCTTGTCAGTTTGGCTTTGAATTGTCAAATCCCCTATTTCTCTTTCTTCCTTGTCAGTTATAGAGCCACGGAAGAGTTAAAGGTAGATACTTCAGTTGCTTATTCGCAGGCTTATTATTCATCTGCTTCTTCAAATATTGATTCTAGAGTGCCAACTTTTGTTCCAGAATTAGTCCCTGGAACAACTGGAAGAGAAACTACAACCTATGCTGCATCATCTACTGATGTAGAATTCTATTGTTCTAGAATCACAGACAGCTTTTGGCTAATGGTTATGAAAATCAAATTTCCTTTCATCGATCGAAAGATGCTCTAGACCCGCCCACCGTTCCTTTCTGGAACTATCGCAAAATGTTCTCTCCACTGCTGCCCCACCTCTCGGAATGAAGCGGAGACTCTTTGCCAATAGGGTCACAAGGGTACAAGCAACTAGTGAAGCCTGAGCATTCATCTCAATCTCATATTTGTCACCTCTTTCTGAGCTATTCTCTTAACACCTTTATCAAAGCCCTCTGGTCGTGTAGTAAAGACAAAGGGAAAGGATTTCTTTCAGTTTTTCATCACTATTCAAAACAAAGAAACTGAACGAGGCTGAAGACTAACAGAATATTTAATTAAAGTCGAGACATCACACTATAGAGTGATCAATCATCTATTTTCAACTGCATTTCCACCACAATTTTGATCCAAACGAGAAGCTTTGGCTAGTCATTCACTCACCCTCGATGGTTTGCCATTTAGTTCGTTCGTTGTAGTAGAGCGAATAAGGTGTCATTCTCAGTCGAAATTCCTTGTATGAAAGTGGCATGGATGAGTTGGAGTAAATGCTAATAACATAATAGTCTCTGATGCCGTTATTGGCCACCCATTTTGCTTTGATTGTTGGATTGAAAAATGGTATCTTTTCCTTGGATCCTTTATCCTTGTCGGTGCCTGGATCGACAACAAACTGATTCTGGCAGGAATTAGATTCTCTCGTTTTGACCAGCAGCAAAGGCAAAAGGTGAAAAGACTGGCACTGGTTCAGCCAAGGGAAAAGATTTCCTCGAAAGAAAAGAGAAGGACTGGCTTACTCCATTACCTTCTTACTTGGATAACTCTCACTGGTTGGCCTGCTTCTTGCTTTTGCCCTTGTTTCTCTGGAGAGAAATGAGAGTCCTCCTAATTCTATATTCTTTCTTATTTTTTGAATTTAAGAAAGTATTCTCCTTAATACTTAGCATTAGCCTAACCTTTGACTTAGCACTTGCCTACTCTTATCCTAAATAGAGAAATCAATTAAGAAAGCTCTCATTTTCTTTTGCATAAAATAATAGGACTTCCAGATAAAGATAGACTGCTGGAATGCCAATACAGAAATTGGCTTTTAAACTGGTATTGACGAGCCTTACGAACTAGAATTTAGACTCCAGGAGCAAGGGCTTAAATTGAGATAGGGACTGCTACAAGGCACTGGTACTGAATAGAAAACTAAAGATAAAGAAACTTCCAGTGCTAAAGAAGGGGCACCACTCACTCCTCTTTGAGTTAAGTCTTTAAGCAGAGGAGTCTTTGACTCTAATTGAAGATAACTTAAGGGAGTTCGCCTGTGAATGGGAATTAATACAAAAGGGCAAAGTCGCCGAAGCGAGTCTAAAGGCCAAAGAGTAATCTTTGAAGGCTACTACTTCTCCTTACTTATAGTAGAGTGTAAGATAGGTTTGGATATAGCAGAACTTGAACCTACGACCATTAGGTTAAAAGCCTAATGCTTTACCAACTAAGCTATACACCCAAAAAAAGATGTAGTAGTAAATAAGGATTGGTGGGGAAAAGAGGGTGGCCCCATTTTTCTTATCATATTAAAGGAGCGCGGCTCCGTATAAGGCTCATATTGTAGAGCAAGCGAAGAAAATGTAAGGGCACGCATTAGTACTCTTGCAAGAAAACAGATGCGCGTTAGCGCATTGACTTTCGTGCCCCATATTGAAAACTCAAGGAAAGCCCGATATGAGAAAGATACGCGAAAGCATCCAAGCAACCCATACAAGGGGCTTGGGCTCGAAAGCCGGCCTTACTCAACAAGCACTTTATTAGTAAGGTTGCTTGTTTCCACTCATTGAAGATTCTATCTACAAAAAAAAGTCAACGGGGATACTAAAATGGCTCTCACTGACACCATTTACGAGAAGGCAAGGTGCACTGCACTTTCTAGCCGCCATATGGTTCGCCTTAAAGCCTTAAAGACGGAGAAGGGGAGAAGCAGTTATCTATGTAATTACGGTATTTGTTGGCCGTTGTTCCAGTTGAGCACTGTATTTTCTTTGTCTAATTCTGTCTTACCAAACAAGACTGACTTTTTACCAACCCGTGAAGGGTTGAAAGGCTGGACCAGGTATGAAGAATGAATCTATATCTGTGCTCGAAAGCTGCTGGTCGGCGGTCGCTCAACTGTTCAAGCAAAATGCAGTGGTCTTGGTTCCTATTCAACAAATGTAGAATGCCTGGTCTAAGGTCCAGTACAGTAGGTAGCAGGCTTGTTCATTTTGGCTTCTGAGCGGGAATGATAAATAGACGATGCACCATCATTGCTGCTACGTACGTTTTCCTTGACTTGATAGATTCTTCCAATTAAACCCACACTCAAAGGAGGACCACAAGCTCGGGGCTCAACGAAACAGAACGTATCAGCATTAAGAAACTTCTTGGGGTTAGCAGTGAAAGAAAGAGCCCGACATTCATTTCTTCATGAATATTCATAGCTGAGTCTACTAAAAGAGGGACCAGCCTCATCGTGGCGGTTAGAGGACACCTCTGATCGTTCCCCTCTAATGTGACATGTTCCCTCCTAGTTATATGATCAAGGAGATCAGTCAACTAAAGAGCGAGGCTATTCTTTTTTAACGAAGACAAAGTTGTCCCTTCTACTGACCGAACCCTCAGTTCGGATGTCTTCATCAACATGTTACGAAGGTCCAGTCTTCGATAGGTCAGGTCACCATTAATTGACTTAGAAAGACGAACATCTGGGCAAGGGAAATCACAATGCGCCTAGTACAAATGGCTTTCTTTTTTCTTTGTCATGATATACCAATAAGAATGGAGGGTCCTATTGTCACGCCCCAACCCGGCCTATAAAGGTTAAACAAGGGTGTGATCTAAACATTCAAGTCATGTCTCGTACTTAATCGTTCAAGAAAGTTTGACGCTTAACATTTTTGCCTAAACTCCAAAATTTTCTGGAAAACCGGTAGCATAACGGTTGTAATTGGACTCTTTGGTTTGACCTAATTCTCCAAACACCTCAAATTTTCCAATCTCAATTTCATTTCTGACTAAGATTACTAATTACCCTCAATAGAAATGCCTACTGGCTATTCCGAAGCCTCGTTTGATTAATAACCTAGTAATAATACTATGTCTTTTTCTGTTTATTAATCCTCGTTACGAAAGTACCTGTTGATCTTAGCTTAATAGTGAGTACCCACCAATATATCTTCAACAGTAATGCTACTAAGCTAAGGTTATAGCCATGTAAGCGATATCAATGTTCCACTAGGTTACCGGTCGTACAACAATAATCCTAGGACTATAAATGGGTACCGAAATGATCTAGCTCATAGGATACTTACCATAAGAATTATGACCACGAGGCATCCTTCAATATAACCTAATAGAACTTCAAAAGTAATCAACCACGCATCTAACTATCACTACGAGATTCACCCTCTTAATTTCTAGATCGCGGTCTTACCATTTAGTGAACTTAGAACTCGCTAGTATACACCATATCGGATTCTCCAATCCTTTATTCCAATCAAGTAAAGATTCAATCGTATAAATAGTCATTATACCAATTTAAGATATAAGAATTTGATTCAAGAGCAACCCCTAAGTCAAACTTCCATTATAAGCATATGAATATACATATTATACTCCACTTGGCCAATAGTATACTCTTATATCTTAAGGAAAGTTGTATGTCATTAACATTTATGCTTGAACCACAATTAGAAGAACGATTTAACGGAATCAAAAACTTCATAGCTATAAGATTGATAACTCAATCACATGTATAGGTATTCCAAAGATAAGGAGATAACTTACCTCAACAATTATACCTGTGCTACACATTTTATATATGCATATCCAATAATACATACGATCCATCGAGTACCTGTGAAGATGCCAGAAATCTCTAACCGAGACTTTTCATTCTTCTTGCATAATTTCACTTCCCTGAAAGTCCTAATCCCAACTATCTATGTTTATAAACAGTCAATCATGGTTATATAACAATATAACATGCACATGTATCAAGGAGTATAAAAGCATGCATGCATTATTGAGGGCACTAATGTGTCGGTGTACATGACACAAAGTACATATGGTCCACAAAGGCACATGATATTCAATGCACAAAGCAATTAAAGCACATCAACACACATTAACACATATAACAAGACATTAAAATTACCTTAGGGCGTCTACCCATGGTCCGAGAGTTGAACCTGACTAACGCCTAGTTAGTAAACTAAGCTCTGATACCATTCTTCTATAAGGTGTCACGCCCCAACCCGGCCTATAAAGGTTAGACTAGGGTGTGATCTAAACATTCAAGTCATGTCTCCTACTTAATCGTTCAAGAAAGTTTGACGCTTAACGTTTTTGCCTAAACTCAAAATTTTTTTGGAAAACCGACAACATAACAGTTGTAATTGGACTCTTTGGTTTGACCTAATTCTCCAAACGCCTCAAAATTTTCCAATCTCAATTTCATTTCCGACTAAGATTACTAATTACCCTCAATTGAAATGCCTACTGGTTATTCCGAAGTCTCGTTTGATTAATAACCTAGTAATAATACTATGTCTCGTTTGTTTGTTAATCCTCGTTACAAAAGTACCTGTTGATCTTAGCTTAATAGTGAGTACCTTCTTAAGATTGGATAGGTTCATTTTACTTAGTCCTTACCTGATACTTCATAATCCTATGATAGATACTAGCCAATGACAATAGCAAGACGATCATAGTAGTGTCTGTCTAGTCATTATCGATACAAACCAAAATTAAACCCCAAATTACAACGGGGGTCTTTTACATTACAAACATTGAACAACATAAAAAGAAATGGTCTTCAAGTAGCATAGTGTTCACAAATAGCCATAATCACGCAAAACACATAGGACAGGCAATCACTCCAAGGAATCATCGTTAGGCACATCGTCCTCAGGTACCCGTTCTTAATCTTCTTCACCTAAGATGATAAAAGAGGGTGAGTCCTTATGAACTCAGCGAGGGGAAACGAGAAATAGGTTTTGAAACTCATTTTTCGATTCAACTTATGAAAATCCTTTTGCAAGCATGAATATAACACAATTAAGTGTATAACAATAATACAAAAGTAAAGGAATACAATTACCCGTCTTTCCTCCCCGAGGTCCTCTAGGAACCAAGCGAGAGTACTTATACACATAGTAAAAAGAATACGTTGAGCTTTTGCTCTAAGTTCATTTCCAATATCAGTTGTTGCAGCCGACTTCAAATCATCCCCTTATCACTCCAAGTGGGTGTACTCCAGATGTACCCCAAAATCCTATGACCCAACTCTCCGAGGAAGTCTAGCCCCCAAGCGAGAGAGGGAATTGGATAATGGTAGTCACGATTGCACCGGCAAGCTCAATGCCACCCGGTGTGCATGAACGCTACCACGCCAGAATGAAAGGTTGTAACCTTGTATGCAATGCACATTTATGACATTTAATATATCATATTAGGAGGACAACAAAGTAGGTTGCCTCCAGACAGTCATAAGATTGCACATTGACAAGTAAACAAGCGAGGCACGATAAGACGCGTAATTTCACTTGAAAGGCATATGGAGTTATATGAACATTAAACGGGCAGCCATGTAATGCACGTAAATCAGGTCATATAACTCATTTCAACGTCCACATAATCAAATAATAACGTTATTCAACATGCAACAACAATCTACGTGGGTTCGGATGCAAGAAAGGCCTATTTGTCAACATGCAATGATCAAAATCACCTTTAGGCTATAAGGGCAACTACGGGCAGCCTACTAAACATATAATTACACTCAATATTCAAAGGATCAACACTTAGCAAGTTCACCTAGTCACTAGGGTTTCCATTTCATGCTTACTCGTGCGATTAAGCCTCAAGTCAACTCAAAATCAATCTCAAGCCATGCATCAATTAATTCAAACATCCCCAAGTATTCAAAACAGTCCACACAACATTTCAATGCCACAATCCCAAGCAATTAGTACCACAAGAGAAGTTACAACAAATTTTCTAAGCATATAACTAAGTGAAACCCTCACTGCAATAGGATGTTTTCTCACAATCATTAAGACAAGCAAACAATCTCCAATTCTAGTGAATAAGATGTCAAATTAAATCATAAGAAATGAACTAAAATCAGAAACAAACCTTTCATCATTTGGAGTTCGGGTCCAATAGTTATAGCCAAAACAGTGGGATTGCACAAAACTGTCCAGATTTGTACACATTTCAATATTTGTCGTTTTTGAGGTCTTTAGGGTCCGATTCAGCCTTAGTCCATTTCTGATAAAAATGTCCAGAACTGAAAAATCTAGCAGCACACTAAAGTTCATGCATTTTGGACATCATTTACTAAGTCCAAACTGGTTCGTTCCACAAGGTCAGTGCATCTACCAAAACCTGCTTCATTTTTTTTCCAGACTTCCAGATTTGGACACATTTTCATGATTTGCCATTTTGAGGACCTTAGAGTCAAAATTAGCTTTGGCCTATTTCTGCAAAAAAATGTTCAAAACTGGAAAAACTAGTTACCTACCAATTTTCATGCATTTTCAACATCATTTTCCTAGCCAAACTCACCTCACAACAACAAGACAGAGAGCTGTCACCAAACCCGATTTCATCTATCATCATCTTCAAGCCAAAATCTTGCCATGCATGGTTGTAAAAGCTTATGAACACACATATAACTCAAGTACAGAAGCAAAGACATACATTTAAGAGCATGCATGTGGATTTTTGAAAGGTTTTCAAGAAGTTTTAGCCCTCACCTTAGCAAATCAACAAGAAGATGCACAAAACTTGATGAAGCTCAAATTTCTTCTTTTCCTTGCTTAGCCGAGACACCACCCGATTTCTCTCTATTTTTCCTAGCTTAGTGACCA
This sequence comes from Ehretia macrophylla, assembly GCA_037974665.1. Classification (NCBI taxonomy): domain Eukaryota; kingdom Viridiplantae; phylum Streptophyta; class Magnoliopsida; order Boraginales; family Ehretiaceae; genus Ehretia; species Ehretia macrophylla. The sequence goes on along the minus strand of CM075780.1, from coordinate 17,669,463 downwards.
AGTTCTTAGTAGGTGCATGTGGTTAGAACGAGAAGAAAAGAAATGGAAGCTAGTAAAACTCACCAAGGCCGAAATGGTTGTTCAAAGGGTTTGCATGTGTGATTCTTGCATCCTAGCTAGCTTGATCAAGTCTCCTTGCTTGTTGCTTGTCTTGATTAACTATGGTGTGATGAAGATGAGCTATGAAGGGAAGAAACTCAGCCAAGGCTGAGAGAGAGAGAGAATAATGAGAGGGGGAGAGAGAAATGTGAGGAGAATGAGAGAAATGAAAGAAAAATGATGGCTTTGCAAAAGATGAAGCATGTTCGGCTTTGGGCATAGCAAAAATCAGATTTGTGTCTTCAAGAAGCTTGAATTTTGAAGTGTTTAGCATGGGCAAGGGAGCATTGTCGAGAATGGTGGAGTTTTGAGGAGGTTTTGAGCAATTTTTTATGCATTCATGTCATAGAATTGTCATAAGTTGTCTAGAATTAATTTGAATTGAGCAAGCAAGCATAAAAACCCACATGGTGGTCGGCCAAGGCATCAAAAATCTGATTTTTTGTCATCTTTTGAGCATTATTTAATTGTGTGTTGAAAGTGCAAAAAGAATAAGGGATAAAGAATAAGGAATGTCTAGCTTTTTGTGAGATTTTGTCTTCTAGTGGGTTGAATTAGTAATTTAATACTAGTTAGTGGAATTTGTAGGATTAATTAATGACCTAGTGCTTCATGTAAGATGCTTTCTTGATTAGCGTGAGGGCACGCTTTCTTAGGTTTAGGGCACGCACTACGAGATAGGGCACGAACTACGAGACGAATGCACGTTTTTCAAGTAAATGCACGCTACCCTAAATGAATGCACGTAAATCAATGCATGGAACACAAAACGAACACAATTCTTAAACCTAGGTCAAGGAACACAAATCTAGATTAGGGCACACGAAATGAGGTATTGCACGCAAATCAAGATCGGGCCTCACACCTACCTACATACATGATTGATAGAATCACTATGTAGGGATGGCGGTCAACTGGATACGGGAGAGGCATGAGTGCAGTTTCAATTTTGTGGTGTATTTGTTTGGTTTAAGTAGGGCCTCTTTCTCGTTGATCAGTTCGCCTCCGCTCTATTGAAAAGTCAGAATTCCTACATCGGTTTTGTCAACGAATGCGTCTCGGGCCGGACTGACTAACCTAATCCACCCTTAAGGAGGATTTCCTATAGTTGGGTGCTCTACTTTAGTGTGATTGACGAAGGCTAGGCTAGGTTTGGTAATACCTGAAACAAATGAAAAAAGATCGGGGTCGATAGTTTGTAGTTGGCAAGGAACTTGATCCCCTACAAAAAAAAGGGGGAGTTGTGGTCGAACTCTAATTCTAGAAATAAGTCGAGGCCCTTTTACCAAGTCTACCAGATAGAAGATGATTGAGGGCCAACTATCGTTGCTTTGCTCAAGACGGTGTCGTTTCACTTCGAGTTCCTTCCTTCATAGTCAAATATGATGATACGCTATGACAATGTTACCTACCAAATAAAAGGCCTACTAGGTGATCGAAATTGCACAGGTCAGTGAGGACTCAATCACTCACCTACTCCTTATCTATTTAATAGAAACTTCTATCTACTGAATTCAAAAGGTGACCCGCCGAGCTATAAGATAAGATACAACTATTGTACTACTTGACTGGTAAGAAAAAGCTTCCGTAAGAACTGGAAGACTCTTGTATGTATGGTACCCTCTCTTCCGCTACTGGTGGACTGTTGCACAGAAAGGCCGACAAAAGCAAGGCACACTTTTCAAGCACTTAGCTTTAGCTGGAAGCCTAAGCCAAGAAGGTACGAATGAAGTGACGGGCCCCATAGGGGGCTTCTTTCTTGTGGTAGTAATTTTGAACATCTCTCCTTTTTTCTTAGCTTTCACAGTTTGCTTACAAGCCGCCTTAGGCACATCTCTATTTCTTAGTTTTACGTTGGCCTAATGAGTTTGAATGAAAGTCAGTCTTTTAGTAATCGTATATAAGCAGCTGTTTAGTGTATAAGCAATTCTTTAGTGGTCGCACCGAAACGTACGTACGGTGGAGGTTAGTTGAAGATGATCTTATGCGGCGTTCAGAACCAGTCTTGAAGTGAATTAATTATAAAGAACGAAGAAGTAAGGAAATGAGACGACTCTTTCTTGAACTATATCATAAACAGATCTTCCCCTCCAAACCAATCAGGAGTTTTTCTCTATTCCTCTCGTATATCGTCGTAATGCCCTTAATGCTGGGTTTTGAAAAAGACTTTTCATGTCATTCCCATTTAGGTCAGATTCGGATCCCTCCGTTGTTTCCTTTTCCTTCCGCACCTTTTCCTCGAAATGAGAAAGAAGATGGTAAACTTGAATTGTATTATTTAAGTGCTTATTGCTTGCCAAAAATCCTACTTCTACAATTGGTAGGTCACCGGGTTATTCAAATAAGTCATGTTTTCCGTGGTTTTCCCATGTTACAACTTTCATACAAATTCTGTCGATCCCGAATGGATCGGTTAAACATTCCATTAGGAAGCCTGGTCTTGACTCTTCTATGTGGTATTCATTCTCGTTCGGCTCTTGGAATCACATCCAGTTGTGGTTGGAACAGCTCACAAAATCCAACCACTTCACCTACTTCATTGCCCCCAACCCTTTCTCGTACCTCTATTGAACTAGAATGGTTTCATGTTCTTTCATCGATTGATTATTCCTCTCTATTCGTATCTCTTTTTCCAATTTCGATATGGATTAGTTCACAAGATTGAATGGCTAATTCTCCTTTGGGCCCTCGATTCAATTGTTTTCCAAGAATGTTGAGCCGGGTATGTAAGCCATGTATTTGGGAGGAACATAAAAAAAATAAGGGCTTTCGGTTTTTGCACCCCGATTTGGTCTTACAGCTATTTAAAAATCAAAATCTAAGAATCTCTTTTGTAGAAGAAAGAAACTATATATGTCCAATCTCTAGTGGTGGTGGGACCAACCAAGATGTATGTCGTCCGACCCGACCTCAGACTCTTTCTTCCTGATCTATTTGACTCTATGGCTGTAGTTATTTAGGTTGTATTCCAAGATTAAAGAGATTGAATTCCTCCCGGGAACACACGAAACAAAGATATGAACTAGGTAAATAGAAATGGAAAAGAGATGTTTCCAATTCATCAAAATTTGAAGATTTTTCTACATCCATATGATCTACTAAAGTAAATTGGTATTGACCATATAATAAAAGCAGATCTTGGTCCATGGAGTCCCCAAAAGGTAAGAACTCCAACCTGTCCGATACTTCTTCGGCCAAATACAATATACAAGTGGGACTTGCACTATGAGCAAGCTTACCGAAACAACTTGGGCAAAATAGGGTTCTACCAAGAAACCATGGATTTTTGAGTTTTCGCCATTGGTTACTGGTTGAGCCACTGGAATGGAATGAGATAAGAATCTTTGGAGATCTTTCCTCTCCACTTACTCGTAACATGCTTTTCTTCTGTAGAAGACTTCTTTCGAATGGCATAATTGTCCGACACTACGTTCCTCGATCTTTAAAGAAAATTGACTCATCCTACTCCTCATTCTCCTTTATGATAGGATCGTCGTTGGTCCTTCTTTCACTAATAATCTCATAATTTTCTAGTACTTCGCGCGAACGCGTGAGGGACTATCATTTCTATCACTTGCCCTTGCTTTTTACTCTCAAAGGCTCTTTCTCTTCTATAAATCGAATCAAAGCACATGGCGCTGAAGTGAAAAAAGCTCAATAAACACAGACGAGCATGGTGCAGGGCATAACATAAATGAAAGTACTGATCATTTCAAAAAGCATATATGCTTGACCTTTCTTGATGCTATTTTTTTTGGGTGACTCACCAACCGACCAAGTAGTGATCGATGACAGAATGGTACAAACAAATCAAAGTCATTGGATTTGGTAGTTCTCCATTGACTTCTCTCTTTATCCCTTTGTATATGTTCCTAAAAGGGTATGCACCTCCAGATGGGTGAGGGAGGGAGAAATGTGCCTTTCTCAATTTTTCGTCAAGGGGAGGTGAGACTCTGTGCATAGTGGTAAAGGCGTAAGACCTCCAACTCAAATGAGAGAAGTAAGGTTGACTCTGGTCCCTCATCATAAAGGAAATGAGCGACATCTTGTACGACGTACGTCCTGGCCGCTTGCAAGCACTCGCTTGAATTGGTAGACCGGGGAAACTGTATAGGATCTCCTGCGGCATGTGTGAATGTGGTAGCTCGAAAAGGCCATTGCCTATGAGTTTGGGTGGGTTCCGCTTGCCATCTCCCTGATGGAATATATAGCTCCTGCAAGGCTAGCTTCACTCCCAGCATTGAAAAGAGGCAGCCTCATGTCAATGCCCAGAGATCGCGATTTAGAAGCGGCCCTTTGATAGTCTCCAAGCTTGGAGACTGAAGGTAATGAAATTCATGTAGTCCCATGTGGCTAAAGAAGGCGATCAAGTCTATCCAATGATTTCTTCTTCTCTTGCACTTTTATAAAGGGATAAAGTGACGTTAATTGCTTAGTTCGACCGGATGACAAAGGTTGAAGTTGACGTTAGGATGAGGAACATAGTATCGCAATGGAAATGAAGCTTCATGACCATGGTCATTCTTTAATGAAAGAGTGACCTTCTCCGGTCACTGGCACCATCTTTTTTCGATCGACCGAAGCAAGAGCCACAAGAGCCTCAAGCGAAGCTAGCTCGTTAGATGAGAGCAAGAAGGCCTTTTCAGTAATTCCTGCTACCGACCGGACATCCGATAGAAAGTTAAGTGCATCTAGCCATTGATGGATCCACACCAAAATTGCTTAAATCTAGAATAGTGGGGCTTATTCCGATGTGAAATTGGGCGAAACACAACTTTGTGCCAGAAAAGAGGATCCTTATTCCTTAGTAGCTATGGAAGGAAGACGCACTCACAGCTTTCTTCCCTTCAAGAAAGCCAGGAAGCCTTTTCTATACAAGATAGAATGGAATAGGGAACGGAAAGAGGCAAGCTCAACAAGCAATAAAGAAGCAAGCACTAGAACAAAAAGCAGAAGCGGCTTGCTTAAACTACAGGAGGTGAAGAAGTTACAACTATGAAGAATATTATTGATTCACCAGAACATGAGAGATTGGAATAAAGGGATTTTTCCAAGCCTTTTGAGAATCAATCTATCACATGCTTAGAGACAGAAACATCCAAGACTAGCCCAAGGAAAGTCAAAAGACTGAGAAGAATACCAAACTGGAGTTGAAAGAAAGGGCTTTGATCCATAGCATGAAGTAGGCCTGAGGGCTAACCTGATCTCGAGATAAAGAAGAGACTCCAAAAATAAACATCGGCTTATTAGACATCAAATAAAGGGGACTTCCTATTTTCTTTAACCACAATAGGGTTCAACTTTTCTTTCCTATTAGCCGTTGAGTCTCCTTCCTTTGAATTCGCTTCCTCCCTTCAATCAAGCTTCATCTCTTTCTTTCATCGGCGAACAGGTGGGATGCATTGACACGATTCCACCTATTGAATAGAGAGAGGGCCTCTTACTAACGAGCGATTCAGGCTTTACATCTCTATGTTGATTTGAATATATCGAAAAAGGCAAAGGCTAATCCCACAGAATCTTCAGGCACTCCTCTAATTATGAGTTTGCCGCGCCAACCCTGTCGTGGTAGTGGAAGTGGATGAAACGTCACTTTGATTCCCTTTCATTTTAGGTTGAATCTAAAGTAAGGTAACATGTAGCTAAGCGATCAATCAATGTTCTGGATTGAGAGGGAGGTGCTGCGGAGAAAGCATGGGTGCAGCGGTCCTACTACAGCGAAGGAGCTGGCCTCTGGGGAGGGAGAACCATTGTTGAGAGTATTGGCTTAAGGGGGATAGCCAACCTTCCTAAAGGGCTTAAGGGAATTGAATTGCAGGAAGGTCCAGCAGGTCAAGTAGTCTAGGAAGTCTTCTAACTGCTTGATGGCTTCTAGTTGGTACAACCCCCTATCTCCTAATCTCGTCTATAAGAACAAGTTTCTCCACGCTATGCCACTGTATAGGCGTAGTCACTCAAGTAAAATTGAGTGTTGAGTGGCCCCTCTTGCTTGCTATTAAGAAGTTTCACTCTTCACTTATTAAATGGAGTACTTGGTGAATGTGTAATCATTGAGAGACTTCTTCTTTTTTTGTCATTATACCGGTCGGGACAAACCCTCTCTTTTTCATTCCCGTCTGATTCTACGTATGCCTATTCCCCTTATTCAGTAGTTTTCTTCAGGTTGGGTCAGCTACTCCTTGATCTAGGCATACAATAGGGCTTAGGGTTTGGAAGTTGGTGATGGAGTCCACCTAGGTGAATATCTTGACTTCTCATTTTTTGCTATCTTTGACTTTAGAGCTGGTACATCTGTGACAAGGCTACTCCTTTCCATTCCCTCAACGGTTTAGTAATTGGCTCATCTTGGTTGAGTTGCTTAGAAAGCTTCCTCCTCTCGTCGGCCAAGCTACTACTCCTTCATCTGTATTTGACTTTCCTTTTTCGGTTGATGAAATAGATGTTGACGGGGATGAAGGTTAGAAATCATCAATTGACTTCGATGCAGCCACAAATAGCTACAGATGTTTTTCCCAAGATTAACTCCATTGCATACTTAGACTAAGTTGAGTTTGAGACGAGGAGTTCAATAAACTGGGATCCCCAATTCCTTCTTTTCAGTGGGCTGTCTGGAAGAGCTTGTTCTCTGGGGTTTTATAAAGTGAAGTTATTTTCCACAACCTTACTCTTCCCATCACCCTTCGGCCAATTTTTGCCTCATCTTCTTTCTTCTGGGTTTGAAAAGATGAGAGTAAGTCTTCCCTCTCCTCTTACCGATGGTTTGAGAGTTGCGTTGGCATGACGCTAATCAACTGATATTCAAGTGCTTGAGTTTCACTCATGTTATGCCTTTGGCCCAGTTGTTGGATAATCGATAGTTGCTGTCGCATTTCCTGATGTTTTAGCAGCTAAACTGATTGCCCGATCCGATATAGTAGCACTGGTTGTCTTAGATGCGGACTTCCCCTTTCTCATGCCCTTATTAGATTAGAGGGTTTATATGTTCCGTATTCTGTAAATGAAGATGAAGTGGCTTATGCGCCTACTTCTGCTCTTGGAACAGCGGGTTCACTTATTCCCTATCTAGTCAATTAGGCTATCGATCCTGAGATGATCGGTAAGGGAAAGTTTCTTGTAGCCCCCCTTTCTTCTGTCTTCCCTGACCGGGGCATGAGCCTGAATAGATTGACTGGCATCTAAAAATCTTGTCTACAAGGTTTCAACCGCTCTAGTGGTAGTTTTTTTTTCTACGCTGGCTTCAGTCAATATATTGCATTGTGCGCTCCTTCCCCGGGGATCAAAATATTCTTAAGAAGGGTTCCGTCTCGAACTCCGAGTGATTCCCAAGGAGATCAGGTTAGGGTTGGTGTCGCCATCTACTGTTATACCCGAATCAATTCCATTAATTCATGGTGTAGACATATCAGGGTTGAAATCCTCAATGGGGCTTGTCCCCCTAATCACTACAAGACGGCTAATGCCAGATTTGAGTCCGAGTATGAACAGCTGGAAAAAGGGCTAATTGGAGAATCTATAGTGGCTCTTGCATCTGACTTTGAGACCTCAACAGGCTTTCTTTTGTTGTTTGATGGGTGTATTGAATGTTAAAAGCATTTAGCTATGGTTTTCCTCTTGTATCCAATAGATGGGCTTTCTTTTGTGCCTAACAGCTCATCTTGCTACTCCATGAGATCCAGTTCGAACTCAAGAATGGGGCGAGTCCCTTTGATTTTATTCTGCTGACCTCGATGCCGCTATGCTGTTTGCTCTGCCTCTCAGTTGTCATGTCCCTTCCCGCTAGTGCTACTCTGCCTTCTTTTTCCCCGGAGACCAATTTTTACCTGAACCTGACCTAAAAGGGAAGATTAGCCCCTACCTTCTCTAAAAGCTTCTTTGATTCTGTTGACATGAATGAAAGCATAGTAGGGCAAGAAGTGGTTGAACTAATGGCCTTGAACGAACTAGCTTGAACTGAAAAGGAATAGTTGGATTTCCAGCCATAGTCATGGCTTTCTTTGGCTGCTCTCGCTATCGGTATGGCGACTTGAAGCTACACTTTCTTCTTTATTGAAGTCAGTACATAAGAACCTTGAATGCACTTTGCTTTCTCATATTGGTCGGTGTAAAGGTTCAGCCTGGTAGAGCTCATAGATAAAGAGAATAGGATCCTGACCTAAGAAAGGAAACTGCTATCATCTCCGTAACCTCTTGATCAATCAGCTTCTATTTTTTCTATTCAAGACGAGGAGAAATCATCAATTCAATTAGATGCCAGTTGTTTCCTGAAACTAGCTACCAGAACTGGGCTAGGTAAGGCACGCGAAGGGCGAAGGGGATGGCTTATAGCTGTTCAAACTCCCTATCATCGTATGTAAGATGAAGAGAGAAATGTTCGATATTGCTTCTCATTTGCTTACCTTCTCTTAGTGCACTTTGATGGCTTTGTTGCTTGCTTTCTGATAGCAGCAGCTGCAACAACTCCATATCTATCTGGTCTTGGGGGATCATCTCATTGAATGTTTTCAGCATCTTTCTCTGAAGCTGGACTCCCCTTTCCATTGAGCTATTCTCCTATGCTAATCGATTGGGCTTGCTCTGCTCTCAACTCAAGTCAAATGATTGGGGAATAAAGAATAGAAGGTTCATCCATGCTTTTAACAATCTCTACTATTAGTGGTTAGACCGACTTGCTGGCTGATTTCATTCCTTCATGCTTTTCCCATTCTGTTTCACCAATCGGCCATAGTGAACTTAGATGATTCATCCTAGCTTAATCGGGTTTTTGCCTTTCCCTCGTCCATGGGACTAGCCTTTTATCTGCTTTCATAGGCTATAGATCCTTCACCTCAATTTCACAAGCAATTGAGTGGCTTAACGCTCCTTCCTCTCCCCGAGAATAATTTATGGTATAGCCCTTCTAAACTAGCAGTAGTGGAATCAAAGAGAGACTTGATTGATCTTGTATTAGGTGCATAACAAAAGAGATTTTCCATAGAGTGCAAACTTTCAATTTAGATTCAAGCAATAAGAAAGACAAGGTACGAAGTGAAGACTTAGAGTACATAGCCAGCGAAATAGCACTGATGGTAGGGCTTCCTCATCTCCTCTCTCCCCCGGAGTGAAGATGTTAGGGGTAAGAGAAGAGGAGTAAGCTAATAAGCAAAGTAAAATAAAGAAAGGATTTTAGCGGGTAAGGAAGATAGAAGTCCTTGCCCTCCCATCTTAGAAGGTTAGAAGGTGATTCCCTTGCTTGGCTACTTTAGTTTGACTACGCTATGAAAAACATCTCTCAATATTAATTCTTATCCGTTTAGCATTAGTGCCTTCATCTTTTTCCCCTTTTCTTTCGCATAAAATGAATCACCTCCTGCATAATAACTATGTTATCAATTATTTGATGTCCAGGTACAAAGAGCTACACTGCGTGGGTGCAATGAGCATACACGCTAAAGCCCTCGTCGCGCTGAGAAAGAAAGAGATATTGATGAGAGGGCAGTAATAATTGGCAAGCCCAAAGAATGATTGAAGCTCTTTTACCTTGGTCGGGGCCTACCACTCAGTGATAGCACGGACCTTCTCCTTGTCCAGGCGTATAGTTCCTCCCCTTATCCAGTGGTCGAGGAACATAATTTCGTGTTGTGCGAATGAGGAGAGAAAGAAGCAAATGAGCCAGGGAAAGAAAGGAGAGAGAGTGCTTTATCATCCAATATTTGCCCGCTCTCAGTCAATCATGGAAGGATCTTTCCCCTCGGGATGTACCCTATAGGAGAGCAAGCCTTTTTCACCTGTTCGATCAGTTCTACATCAACTCGAAGCAGACAGTTTAATTGAAGCGCGAACTTAATTCACCAAGAGGAGTTCAAGGGTTCGCCTAAAAAAGGTAGAAAAATAGTACTTCGTTACCTTCAAGGCTGAAGGAGGTGCCTAAGATAGAGCCCAGAGAAAGATTTTTAGGTAATGCAATTGGTCATGAGAGATGGTCCACTACTTTATATTAGAATATTATATTATATATAAGATGGAATGAAATGCTAGTCCACACCTATCGAATCAGAATTCTATGGAACAAATCCGAATCTAGAATGATTTTCTTCCCTTAGTTGATGGTGATGCTAGTGGTAATATCCCCGGAGTAGGAGGTCTCAATTCCTATCTGTCAGTATGTTACCTATGTTGTATTGGGGAAATCCCTTTTTCCTTGATAAACTGAATTTCAATCTTCCTTCCTACTTCTTCTTTTTGTCCAAAGCATAGCGGGGGCGAAAGAAGCCCTTTTCACCACATCGGGTCGCGAGCTACTGTTTAGATAAAAGCAGGAACGAAAGAAAGTGTGATAACCCGAACCCGGCAAGCATTTAATGGCATTTAATTGCATTTAATTAAGTATCATCTTAAATGTTAGCATTGAATTTGTGTTTATTTTTAGTTAAACATTCATTTGTAGCATTATTTTCATATTCTTTTGGAAGTAATAAAACAATACTTGAGTTAATTATTTTAACGGAGTATCAACTACTTTTCATATTTATGTTACCTGGTTTTATTTTCTTGCACCTTAATGCTCGGTTTTCAATTAAATGAAAAGTAGCTCTGAGCCGGAGTAAATTTTGAACTATGTTGCTTTTCAAAAATTATATTTTTCTTATATTCCATAATACTTAGGTGTTATTCGCTTTTCTTCGTTTTGTGCATAACATATCGAGAGTGGTAGTTAGAGAGTATTTTCTAGTCCTCAACAAATAGTGAAAACTAGTATTTAGTGTTTTAATTTTAGTATTTTAGTTGATTGTTGATTAGAATTAAAATTGTGTTAGTGGTTTTAAGCTTAAAATGCACAAAATGAACTACCTTGACCAAGTTTAGTTAGCATTGACCAAAGCCTTGACTTTTGACCATTTGTCATCTTTTATTTAAGCTTAAAATAGGAAACAAAAGAGCAAAATCAGAAAAAAAAGAGGCCAAGGCCGAAAACACAAGAGGAAAATTAAAAAAAAAAAGATTTCAATTTCAAATCTTCAAATCTTCGCGAGAGCTTGCACGGGATTGTTTCCGAGGCATCCAACGAGGTTTTCCTAGCATCTAGGAGCGTCTAAGGTGAGGGTTTCATCGTTATTTGCGCATTTGAAATAGTTGTGTTTAAACTTTAATTTTTCGGTTTTAGCCGTAGATTGTTATTTTAATCGTTTTGATGCTTAAAAAATGTTCCTTAACTATTGTAGATCATGTATTTGTAGACTTTTAGCATTTTCTACGGTTGAATATAGCAATTGCAATTTTAAATGCTAATAGAATAGTAAAATATGAATAGTAAACCCTCGTTACGTTAAAGTTGCTTTGTTTTGCGTTTTGTTGATGTAGGAAGGTGCTAATTATGCTAGAATGCCTAAATGTATGGTTTAATTGGATTGTGTAATGGAAAAATGGAGAAAAATGGCTTAGTGAAAGTTGGGATCGTTTAGGTTGTGAAACCCCACTTTCTTGCTTATCTCGTTTTACGTGCTTTACCTCGTTTTACGTGCATATGACCTGTTTATGTGCTATAGGACCTAGAAAGTTATAATTTTGATTTCAATACTCCTAATACGTGCTAAATGTGCATTCATGAAATTTTCATCAAAAACGGAGTCAGAAATTTTATCGTCGATTTTCAGTGAATAGTGTTTTCGAAACACGTCCGCTATAATTTTGAAACTGGTCTTTTTAACCCTTCTAGACCTAGTCCACGGACTTTAATAGACCTGTGTTTGATGAAAACGGTTTTAAAATCGGCTTAAGAATTTATTAGGGTTTTTTACACCGACTTTTGCGAAAATCGAGTTTTAAGCCGACTCGGGTGGAATTCTTTGAATGTAAAACTTCTTGTCACCTAAAAATAACTCACTTGAGATATCTTGGGGGTTGCATAATTAATTTTAACTTGGTGAGCAATAAAATGCAATTAAAGTCATTAAAAATACAAAAATGCCTATTAAAATAACTTTGACTTTAATTAAAAAAATTGACCTTATAAGCTATTGTCACCTACACACACTCACACAACACAAAAACACCACCACACACACACACATTGCCGAGGGGTTGAGGGAGAAAAGAGAAGAAAGAAAACTCAAGCTTTTCAATCAATTTTTCAAAGAAAAACCTAGTTTTTGTCCGTGAAACTTCGCACCGACTTGGATTTTGCTTGTTGGGCACGCATTGCACGCATTCCTAGGCTTATATCGCATCTAAGGTGAGAGAAAAATTCTAGATCTCAAAATGTCATTTTTGTGTTTTTGCGTATAAATGAAGATTGAACCGTTAGAATTGAAATCTGATGTTAGATTATTGCTCCTTGCATGCTAGGGATCATTATATACTAATACTACGAGTTTCTGTCGAATATAGCATAATTTTTATTTTCCGGGTATTTAATTTTGATTAAAATGTTCAAAGTTGATTTAATTGAGTTGCGTTGCTCGAAATCGATTGCCGTCGATTTCTAAATACTTGATAATTACGTGTTAGCGCTGTTGTAATGCCGAATTTTCGATTACATTGTTTGTGTGAAAATCCGGATAATCCAGCCATGACGTCATAGGGTTTTAGGGTTATCGGGCATGTTTTGGAGGTGTTATGGTGGATTTCCGAGAGGGCTAATGTAGTAGGTTGAATGGGTGAGTGATAGGAACTGATTTGGCAATGTTTGGATTAGTAGATTGTAAGTTATGAATTTTAGAAGTTAGGTTGTCATTCTTTAATTTCTTGAACGATGCCTTAGATGGTTGGGTAGTGTTCGAGTGATGAATGGTGAGTTGTTGTTGAGTAATTTAGAGTTTAATTATGAATATTATGCATGTCCGGTTAGATGGCCTACTTTGTCATCTAACTACGTTGTTTGATGTTTAATTTAATATTGATGTTATATTGATGTTATTGATTGATGATTATTGAATGCGGGAATCGGGCACTCTTGTTGCTGATCTCCCAATTGATTGATCGATTTATGCTTGCATGATGATTGATGAATATGGAGCCTTGGTATGTGTGTGCCACCTCTCGGGTAGCGTCGGGCTGTCGGGTTGATACCGGCATGACTGCCATAGGCTACCCCCAGCTCGCATGACGGAGATGTCATGGAGGGAAGGGGATAGTGAGGTACCTCGGGTGCGTGAGTAATGGGGAGTTATAAGAAGAACGGTTGAGATCGTGATGGCGTTTGGAGCTACACCAAATAGAGTATCCTTATTGAATGGTCATATAGTTATGTGATGATAGCTTTATTTATGTTATTATTGTTGTTGTGTGTTTACTTGCTCAAAGGACTAAATCCAAGGAGCGTAGTGAATAATGTCGAGATCTATCGGATCCTCACTGGGCTTATGTATATAAGCTCACTCTCTATTAATGCATGTTTCAGGTGTACTTTCACAAGATTACAGGTACGTGCCTCCTGAAGAGGAGAATGTGGAAAATGTGCCTTTTGTGGATGAGTCATATGTTCCCGAGTCTTATCTATGACTTTATGTTGTTAAATGTCTTGTATATTAGTTTAATAGACTTTATATGCTTTACGGTTCTTAATGTAATAGATATTGAAAAGATGATGAACCAAATGATGTTAACTTAGCGGTTTCCTTTTGTCTATGGTTAAATTGTAGTTGTGTCTCAACTTACTTTTGAAATGTATGATAAAGTTGAGGTATTGTATGTCATGTTGGAACGGAGGCGTATAACGAAGATTTTTTATTGTATAATATGGTTGTGTTGTATGTTGTTGTTGTATTGAGGAATTACGGGATGTATGATGTTTAATGAGGTTGGTTTAGAACCTCGGAAATCTGTTTACTGTCGTTATGCCGCCGAAATTCCGTTGCGTCCTGACTGATCGTAGGTGGGGTCGAGTTGGGGCGTGACAGTTTAAGTGGTATCAGAGCTCATGTTAGTTGTCAGCCGGGGTATTCTCGGAATGTGGGTAATGGTCTTAGCATGAAATATGTATGAAAGGAAAGAAAAATGAAATATGTATTGGTATGATTAATCGATTAAGGGATTATGTGATTTAAGTGCTTATGTGATTATATGATCAATTTGTTTATGTGTTTTATATGAGTTTGTTATTTATGTGTTAATAGTTGTTTATAACCTGTCTACGTGCTATAACTGTGCTAACTCTTTGATTAGTAGAATGGCCGGTCGACCGAGAACCAGAGGTAGGCCTGAGTTGACTGATGAGACTCCGAGTAACGTGGCACCGGGCCGTGACGGGGGTGATGACCGATTTGGAACAGCTATGGAGCGGATTGCAGAGTTAGTGGCTAGTCAGGCACAGTTATTAGCAGGGCAGGCTGCCCAGAATCAGGCTATGCAGGCTCAGCTTCTGAATATTCAGGGTGGTAACCACGGGCGTGGTACCCTGAAGGACTTTTTAGGATATCACCCACCGAGATTTCAGGGGGAGCCGGATGATAGGAAGGCGGAGTTATGGATTAGCAAGTTGGAGAAGATTTATGATCCACTTGGCTATACTGATGAGCAGAAAGTCTCTTTTGCCGTGTATTTGTTAGATGACGAGGCAGAGGAGTGGTGGCGCACGGTAAGGACTAGTTGGGCGGCACAGGGTATTCCTTATATTTGGGGTACCTTTCTGATGGCTTTCCGGGCAAAGTATGTCCCGAGGATTTGCAGGGAACGGAGAGAGGCCGAGTTTCTAGCCTTGGTCCAGGGAGATGCTACAGTGGCTCAATATGAGGCCACATTTACTCGATTGTCCCGGTATGCACCGGAGTATATGGTAGACGAGGAGCGGAGGACTCGCAGGTTTATGTTGGGGTTGCGGCCCGAGATTCAGGATGTGATGGCTCTGAATCGTTATGATATCTTCACTGAGGCTTTTGATGCAGCTTCTAGATTGGAGAAGAGGAAAGGGGATCAGATTGTCTCCAGTCAGCCTAGTAAGAGGCCGTATCAGCCGCCGGGCCAGCAGGTTTTATATAGGCCTCCAGTACAACAGGTTGTCTACAGGCCACCTGCCCAGCAGGGTTCTTTTAGGCCACAGGGTCAGCAGAGTTATTATCGGCCTCAGTTTCAACAGAGGCCATATCAGGTTCAGACTCAGTTTAGGCCAGCCCAGTCTCAGGGTCAGTACAGGCCTAGTGTGGTGAGACCTCAGCAGCAGGCTGTATCAGCTGCTTCTTCAGCTTCTGGTTATTCTAGGGGCAGTGCTAGTGCCACATCATCGCAGTGTAATTACTGCAAGCGCTCAGGGCATGTCGAGTCCGACTGCAGGGCAAAGGCAGGGACATGTTTGGGTTGTGGTAGCATCGATCATAGGGCGAAGGATTGCCCTAAGTATGCGAGGACTGAGGGTCGGGCAGCGACTCAAGGTTATCAGGGTAGGCCTACGGGCAGTGTACCACAGCAGCAGCGGGTTCAGGCTCGGGCTTATGCAGTTGACTTAGAGGAGATGCCTGAGGAGACTGCAGTTGTGGAAGGTAACTTTCTTATACTTGATCAACTTGTTAAAGTGTTGATTGATTCTGGTGCTACGCATTCTTTCATTACTCCTGCTTGTGTGCTACGTGTTAAATTGCAACCTGAAAGATTGCCTTATGTGGTTGAGATTAGTACCTCTTTGACTGATAAGTATGTTACTGGCTTAGTATGTAAGGATTGTATAATACATGTTAAGGGGCATAATTTTCCTTCGGACCTTATTTTATTTCCTATCCGGGGGTATGATGTTATCTTGGGTATGGATTGGCTTTCTAAGTATGATGCCCAGTTGAACTGTAGAACCAAGGTAGTACAGTTTTGTTTGCCAGATCAGCCAGTAGTTGAGGTAGCGGGTAACCGGGGTGCTAAGACGAGTTTTGTTATCTCAGCAACTAAAGCCGTTAAGTTGGTGAGTAAGGGGTGTTCGGGTTATCTAGCTTATTTGATCAACAAGCCATCTGTTAAGCTACAGCTTGAGGAAGTCCCTATTATCCGGGAATATCCTAATGTATTTCCCGAGGAGTTGCCAGGATTGCCGCCAGATAGGGATATCGAGTTTGTGATTAATCTTGTTCCCGGTACTCAACCTATTTCTAAATCGGCATACCGGATGGCACCAGCTGAATTGAAGGAGTTGAAGACTCAGTTACAGGAGTTGTTGGAGAAAGGATTTATTCAGCAGAGTTCTTCACCTTGGGGAGCTCCAGTTTTATTTGTGAAGAAGAAGGATGGTACCTTGAGATTATGTATTGATTACCGTGGTTTGAATCAGGTGACTATCAAGAATAAATATCCTTTGCCACTGATTGATGAGTTGTTTGATCAACTTCAGGGAGCCAAAGTCTACTCTAAGTTTGATTTGAGGTAGGGGTATTATCAGCTTCGGATTCGTTCGGAGGATGTTCCGAAGTCTGCCTTCAGGACTCGGTACGGGCATTATGAGTTTGTTGTTATGCCCTTTGGTTTGACTAATGCACCGGCAGCATTCATGGATCTTATGCATCGAGTCTTTCAGCCGTACTTGGACCAGTTCGTGGTGATTTTTATTGATGATATCTTGGTCTATTCTAAATCTGAATTGGAGCACGAGCAACATCTACGGCTTGTATTAGAGAAGTTGCAGGAGCATCAGTTGTTTGCCAAGTTCAACAAATGTGAATTTTGGCTGCAACGGATTTCTTTTCTTGGCCATGTTATTACACAAAGTGGTATTTCTGTAGATCCCACTAAGATTGAATCGGTGATGTCTTGGAAGCGGCCAGAGAGTGTTACTGATGTCCGTAGTTTTCTTGGCTTGGCGGGTTATTACCGTAGGTTTGTCAAAGACTTCTCAAAGATTGCGGGGCCACTATCTAAGTTGACTCAGAAACGGACTATCTTTAATTGGGACGAGAAGTGTGAGAGTGGATTTCAGGAGTTGAAAAAGAGGTTAACTACCGCTCCAGTACTTGCTCTACCAGAGGGGACCGATAATATGGTCATTTACAGCGATGCATCCAAGGAGGGCTTGGGATGTGTTCTTATGCAGGATGGCCGAGTTATTGCCTATGCTTCCAGGAAGTTGAAGCCTTATGAGGTGAATTATCCGACTCATGATCTTGAGTTGGCAGCAGTTGTCTTCGCATTGAAGAAGTGGCGTCATTATCTGTGGGGCAGTAAGTTCGAGATTTTCACTGATCATAAGAGTCTTAAGTATTTATTCTCACAGAAGGAGTTGAATATGCGCCAGCGGAGGTGGATGGAGCTTCTTGGAGATTATAATTGTTCTATCAATTATCTGCCTGGTAAGGCAAATGTTGTGGCAGATGCTCTCAGCCGGAAGGCTAGTATTTCTTGTTTGGCTGTCAAGAAGTGGGAGGTTCTTGAGGAGTTTAGTTATTGGAGACCAGAGTTCACTCAGGTTGGGGTGATGTGTTCACATCTCCGTATTCAGCCTTTATTGTTGTCTCAGATCAGGGAAGCTCAGCAGCTTGATGTTAACCTTCAGAAGATCAAGGATCAGATCACGGATGATCAGTCTGACTTTAAAGTGCATGAGGATGGTATTCTTCGGTTTCGGAACAGGGTTTGTGTTCCTGATGAACCGGGCTTGAGACGAGGTATTCTGGAGGAAGCTCATAATTCTAAATATACTATTCATCCTGGTGGAACCAAGATGTATCGGGATTTGAAACAGCATTACTGGTGGAACAACATGAAAAGGGAGGTTGCTCAGTTTGTGTCTAGATGTTTGACTTGTCAGAGAGTGAAAGCCGAGCATCAACGACCAGCAGGTTTGCTTCAGCCGTTGGCTATACCAGAGTGGAAATGGGAGCATATTACGATGGACTTCGTCACTGGTTTGCCTAGATCACCGAGGGGTAATGATGCAGTTTGGGTTGTCGTGGATCGTTTGACGAAGACAGCTCATTTTATCTCGATGAGGTTAGGAGATGAGGTTACAAAGCTGACGGATCTCTATCTGGATCAGATTGTTAGACTTCACGGTATTCCATCTAGTATTGTCTCTGATCGAGATCCTCGATTTACTTCTCGTTTGTGGGAGAAACTTCAGGAGACTTTGGGTACTCAGTTGAACTTCAGTACAGCGTATCATCCCCAGACCGACGGTCAGTCTGAGCGGACTATTCAGATTCTGGAAGATATGCTTAGGGCTTGTGTTCTGGACTTTGGGAAGAACTGGGAGAAACATCTACCACTTGCCGAGTTTGCCTATAACAATAGTTATCAAGCTACTATTGGAATGGCACCTTTCGCAGCTCTTTACGGTCGTAAGTGCCGTTCACCTTTATATTGGGACGAGGTAGGAGAGATGAAGACTATTGATCCGACTATCATGCCAGAACTTCTTGAGAAGATCGAGAATGTCCAGTTGATCAGGCAGAGAATGCTTACGGCGCAGAGTAGATTCAAGAGTTATGCTGATAAGCGTCGTCGAGACTTGGAGTTTGCAGTTGGAGATCGGGTTTTCTTGAGATTGTCTCCTCGAAAGGGGTTTGTTCGTTATGGTAAAGGTGGTAAGCTGAGTCCGAGATTTGTTGGGCCGTTTGAGATTACTGGCAGGGTTGGTAAGTTAGCATATCGGTTGGCTTTACCGGAGAACTTCTCTAATGTCCACGATGTGTTTCACGTGTCTAATTTGCGGAAATATAATCCGGATCCTTCTCATATTCTTGAGCCAGAGCCGTTACAGCTTCGTGAGAATTTGACTTATGACGAGCGTCCGATTCGTATTCTAGATCAGATGGACCGAGAGTTGAGGTCGAAGAGGATTCCGATGGTTAAGGTGTTGTGGAAGCATCACGGCATTGAGGAAGCTACGTGGGAGAGACGAGATCAGATGCAGCAGCAATACCCAGATCTATTCCGTACATCAAGTAAGAATTTCGAGGACGAAATTTCTATAAGGGGGGGGGGAATGTGAAACCCCACTTTCTTGCTTATCTCGTTTTACGTGCTTTACCTCGTTTTGCGTGCATATGACCTGTTTATGTGCTATAGGACCTAGAAAGTTATAATTTTGATTTCAATACTCCTAATACGTGCTAAATGTGCATTCATGAAATTTTCATCAAAAACGGAGTCAGAAATTTTATCGTCGATTTTCAGTGAATAGTGTTTTCGAAACACGTCCGCTATAATTTTGAAACTGGTCTTTTTAACCCTTCTAGACCTAGTCCACGGACTTTAATAGACCTGTGTTTGATGAAAACGGTTTTAAAATCGGCTTAAGAATTTATTAGGGTTTTTTACACCGACTTTTGCGAAAATCGAGTTTTAAGCCGACTCGGGTGGAATTCTTTGAATGTAAAACTTCTTGTCACCTAAAAATAACTCACTTGAGATATCTTGGGGGTTGCATAATTAATTTTAACTTGGTGAGCAATAAAATGCAATTAAAGTCATTAAAAATACAAAAATGCCTATTAAAATAACTTTGACTTTAATTAAAAAAATTGACCTTATAAGCTATTGCCACCTACACAGACTCACACAACACAAAAACACCACCACACACACACACATTGCCGAGGGTTTGAGGGAGAAAAGAGAAGAAAGAAAACTCAAGCTTTTCAATCAATTTTTCAAAGAAAAACCTAGTTTTTGTCCGTGAAACTTCGCATCGACTTGGATTCTGCTTGTTGGGCACGCATTGCACGCATTCCTAGGCTTATATCGCATCTAAGGTGAGAGAAAAATTCTAGATCTCAAAATGTCATTTTTGTGTTTTTGCGTATAAATGAAGATTGAACCGTTAGAATTGAAATCTGATGTTAGATTATTGCTCCTTGCATGCTAGGGATCATTATATACTAATACTACGAGTTTCTGTCGGATATAGCATAATTTTTATTTTCCGGGTATTTAATTTTGATTAAAATGTTCAAAGTTGATTTAATTGAGTTGCGTTGCTCGAAATCGATTGCCGTCGATTTCTAAATACTTGATAATTACGTGTTAGCGCTGTTGTAATGCCGAATTTTCGATTACATTGTTTGTGTGAAAATCCGGAAAATCCAGCCATGACGTCATAGGGTTTTAGGGTTATTAGTAGATTGTAAGTTATGAATTTTAGAAGTTAGGTTGTCATTCTTTAATTTCTTGAACGATGCCTTAGATGGTTGGGTAGTGTTCGAGTGATGAATTGTGAGTTGTTGTTGAGTAATTTAGAGTTTAATTATGAATATTATGCATGTCCGGTTAGATGGCCTACTTTGTCATCTAACTACGTTGTTTGATGTTTAATTTAATATTGATGTTATATTGATGTTATATTGATGTTATTGATTGATGATTATTGAATGCGGGAATCGGGCACTCTTGTTGCTGATCTCCCAATTGATTGATCGATTTATGCTTGCATGATGATTGATGAATATGGAGCCTTGGTATGTGTGTGCCACCTCTCGGGCAGCGTCGGGCTGTCGGGTTGATACCGGCATGACTGCCATAGGCTACCCCCAGCTCGCATGACGGAGATGTCATGGAGGGAAGGGGATAGTGAGGTACCTCGGGTGCGTGAGTAATGGGGAGTTATAAGAAGAACGGTTGAGATCGTGATGGCGTTTGGAGCTACACCAAATAGAGTATCCTTATTGAATGGTCATATAGTTATGTGATGATAGCTTTATTTATGTTATTATTGTTGTTGTGTGTTTACTTGCTCAAAGGACTAAATCCAAGGAGCGTAGTGAATACTGTTGAGATCTATCGGATCCTCACTGGGCTTATGTATATAAGCTCACTCTCTATTAATGCATGTTTCAGGTGTACTTTCACAAGATTACGGGTACGTGCCTCCTGAAGAGGAGAATGTGGAAAATGTGCCTTTTGTGGATGAGTCATATGTTCCCGAGTCTTATCTATGACTTTATGTTGTTAAATGTCTTGTATATTAGTTTAATAGACTTTATATGCTTTACGGTTCTTAATGTAATAGATATTGAAAAGATGATGAACCAAATGATGTTAACTTAGCGGTTTCCTTTTGTCTATGGTTAAATTGTAGTTGTGTCTCAACTTACTTTTGAAATGTATGATAAAGTTGAGGTATTGTATGTCATGTTGGAACGGAGGCGTATAACGAAGATGTTTTATTGTATAATATGGTTGTGTTGTATGTTGTTGTTGTATTGAGGAATTACGGGATGTATGATGTTTAATGAGGTTGGTTTAGAACCTCGGAAATCTGTTTACTGTCGTTATGCCGCCGAAATTCCGTTGCGTCCTGACTGATCGTAGGTGGGGTCGAGTTGGGGCGTGACATAGGTCAAGTTTGGCATTTTATCGTTTTGCATGAAGGCATTGTCGTAGTATGCCATGGAAGCACTTTTGGTACAGTTATGACATTGGTTGGGTGATCGGTTGAGGTAGCTGTAGTTCAAACGAGCAAAGGGGAAAATCGGGGCTTTGCAGGAATTCTAGGGTAAAGTAGGGTTTCGTGGTCTTTAGACGTGCCTTATGGTGACCTAGGAGGAATGGTGAAGTCGGTTTCCAAAACTCGTGGCTCGTTTGAAAGTAGTAGCGTTTTGAAAGTTGGGGTCGTTTTGTGTTTTTGTTGGTTTTCATAGTGTTATGCTTGTAGAATGCTTATTATTCCTTGTTATGCTTGTTAAAGTTGGTTATGATTGAATTGTATGTCAATTGTTGATAATGCTTGTGATAACCCGAACCCGGCATGCATTTATTAGCACTTGACTGCATTTGATTAATTGTTTAATTAGTTAAATCAACCAATTTGCACTATTTTAATATTCCTCTTGGAAGCATTTAGTAGTTGTAAATTGAATAATTAAAGATTATTACATATTTCTGATAATTATAGTAATTGAATTTCCTTTCTTGTGACTAATTAAGTGTTATCTTAAATGTTAGGGTTTAATTGTGTTTGACTATGTGTTTATATTAACCCTCATTTGTAGCTTTATATTAACTTTATAATTCTTTAAAATATTCTAGAACTAGTAAAATTAATTATTTTAAATGAATATTGATTATCTTGATTGTTTTGATTACTTTAAAAATCGGTTTTGGTTGTTTTGCGTTAAAATCACTCAGTTTTCAAATAAATGAGAAAGATAACTCCGAGCCGGAGTAAATTCTAAACTATGATGCTTTCCAAAAATGATATATTTCTTAGGTTCTTTGAGAATTAATTGTTACTTCTTTGTTGTCGCAACGTGCATTGCATATCGAGAGAGATAGTTAGGAAATGAATTCGAGTCCTCAGCAAATAGTGAAACTAGTATTTAGATGTCTTAAATTTTGTATTTTAATTGTTGTTAGCTAGAATTAAAATTATGTTACATGTTTTAGCGTTAAAATGCCTAAAATAAGCCTATTTGACCAAGTTAAGTTAGTTTGACCAAAGCTTGACCAATTTGACTTGTTGCCTCTTTTAAAATAGCTTAAAATAGCACAAAAATAAAAAAAGAAAAGAGCTGAAAACAGAGCAGCCATGGCCGAAAAAAAAAGCAGAAGAAAAAAAGAAAATTCAACTTCAATTTTTTGATTCTTCGCGAGGGCTTCCACGGGGTGGTTTCCGAGGCACTCTACGAGGTTTTCCTAGCGTCTAGGAGCATCTGAGGTGAGGGTTTCATCGTTATTTGTGCATTTATACGTTGTGTATGTTAACTTTGTCAATTTTTAGATTTATCCGTAGATCGTTATTTAAAGCAATTTGATGCTTCTAGAATGTTCCTTGGCATTTGTAGAACATGTATTTATAGCTTTGTAACATTTTCTGCGGTTAAATGTTGTGATTGCAAATTAAATTGTTAATTGAATAGTGTTTTATGAATAGTAAAATCTTGAAATGTTGAAGTTGCGCTGTTATGCTTTATGTTGATGTAGAAATGTGCTAGGTATGCTAGAATTCTAAAATGTGTGGTTTGTTTGGGTTCCGTAGTGGAAAAAATGAGAATTATGCCTTTGGGAAAGTCGGGGTCGTTTAGGTCGACTTTAGCATTTTCTCGTTTTGCATGTTGGCATTGCTTCGGGAAGCCATGGAAGCACTTTTGGTGTGATTATGGCGTTGGTTGGGTGTTTGGTTGTTATAGTTGTAGTTCAAACGAGAAAGGGGGAAATCGGGGCTTTGCGCGAGTTCTAGGGTAAAGTAAGGTTTCGGGGTCTTTAGACGTGCCTTATGGTGACCTAGGAGGGTTGGCGAAGTCGGTTTCCAGAACTCGTGGCTCGTTTGGAAATGGTAGCGTTTTGATAGTTGGGGCCGATTTGTGTTTTTGTGTGTTTTCTTGTCTTTATGCTTATAGAATGCTTAGAATTACTTGAATTACTTGTTTGAGTTGTTTTGGATTGAATTGCTTATCAAATTGCTGCTATTGCGTGCGAGAGTAACCTACTTTGTTATTCTCCCACGTGTGGCTTTATCGCTTGTTTATCGCCTTGTATCGAGTCTTGCATTGCATAGTGTCTCGCGCGTGAGTGATGGGCCTCTCTGAGTAGCCTTGGGTTGCCAGTGTTGGTTGCTCTAGCTCCGCTGCTATTCCCTTTCTCGCTTGGGTTGCCTCCCAGGGAGATTTGGGTCGTAGATTGATGGATACTTCCGGGGTATTCCAAACTGCTGTTATAAGGTGGTTTGGGCCGGTGCGTCAACGTTAAAGTGATCGGAATCGTGATCGGTACATTACTCGCTCGAGTGAACCATAGCCTTCAAAGTGTGGTATAGCTTTGATTGGTTGTGTTAATGTTTTCTTTAGTTGTTTAATTGTATTGTTGTTTATATTGAATGCCTTTTATTGATTGTATTGCTTAACTGTATCTTTTTGCATTGCACGATCTTCTTTCTCTCCAACTCGATATCTGTCTCGCCCTCACTGAGTATACGTGTTGTGTATACTCACTCCTCACCACCACATTTCAGGAAATGTCATGTTAGCTGGAAAGTTCGTGATTTCGTGAAAGTTCGTGCCTGAAGAGTTATCTTGCGTGCCTATGTGGCTTGAGTGTCGAAGTTGTAAAGATATATGCTTCCTTATGTTGTATGTATTTAATGTCAAGAAATATGTATTTTAAGTTTCATTAGATTGTTGAAGTAGTTTGATAAGTTAGATTATGTATGTAGTTAATGTAGCTTAATTTCAATGTATGTTTGTAATGACAAAGGAAAGAGATAGAAAGATATGATAGTCTAACTTATGCAATAGGTTGGTGTAGTTTAATTACTAAGCATGTTTGTATGGTTAAAGGAAGAGTTATAATAGTCTAGTACTTGAAAATGTATGTATATTTGCTTGTGGTTGCTTGTTGAGAACAAGGCTCGGATGGCCTTGAGGTGGTTGAATGTTTGGACATGGTATTGGTCCATTTATATGCTGTCGCAGGTTTGCTTTTTGCCTAGAAACAGGGGAGACTCCGTCCATTTTCCGTAAATATTTGCCCGGGTTTGGAATTGGGTTGTGATTAGATTGATTGATAGAACTCCCGGTGTCGAGAGGGATTGGGGTGTTACAGGTGGTATCAAAGCTTGTCTAGCTCATAAGCCGGGACAGGGTCCTCGGTCTGGTGGGTAGTGACCCTTGAATGTATGCTTGTTAAGTGTTTCTTGAAAGTGTATGCTTGTATGTGAGATTGTGTGTCTTGACTTGAATGTGTGCTCCTATGTGATATAGTTATGTGTTATGTGTTAATTGTGTGCTAAGTAAGGTGAAATGTCTAGTTGTCTAT
The DNA here is from genome assembly GCA_037974665.1 of Ehretia macrophylla. Taxonomy (NCBI): domain Eukaryota; kingdom Viridiplantae; phylum Streptophyta; class Magnoliopsida; order Boraginales; family Ehretiaceae; genus Ehretia; species Ehretia macrophylla. The sequence continues at coordinate 17,644,731 of CM075780.1, read as the reverse complement.
CGAATTGACTTATTGAATTGGCATCGTGAATTGAATCGACCTCGTGAATTGTTATTTGCTTAAAGTATTACTTGTAATGTGTGTATAGATTGTCTTGAATTAGCTATGCCGTGATTTGAATTGATTATGTTGTGCTTGACTTGATTGCCGTGCTTGAGTGACTTTGTTGAATAAATTGTTTTGTAAACTTGCTTGTATAATAGTTTAAGGCATGTGTATAACTGTGATATGTTGGCATTCATACATGTCCTATGGAAATGGTAAGTAAGTCCTCTTCCTCCCTGAAGAAAGTGGTTCACCGCTGGCTTTTCAAGGTGTATGGATTGGCAGGAAATGAATGGCATTTGACTAGCCTTTATTTGGGAATTGGTGTTTGCTTTTGGAGCTCGGCTATTGGCAAATCTCTATGGCCTTCTATGTGCTTAGCAGTTGTGAAAGAATAGTTTTCTCTTAGGGTTTTATTTGGTTATTCTTTGGAGCATTCTTGGGTTTCTTACTGGGTATTCTTTGGAGACTTCTATTGGCACTACTTGGTAGACTTGGCTATTGGGTTTTCAGTTGGACTTACTGCATGGTATTATCTATGGTATATGTGTCTCGGTCTTTATTGGAGTGTTACTGGTATTCCTTATTGGAAATTCCTCAATGGCATTCTCTAGGATTCTTAGTGGCCAATTATTTAGTATTACTTATTAGGCAATTCTTGGTACTTTCTTACTAGAGCATTGTTCGGGTATTTTCTTTGGCATCCCTCAGTTGGTTTGGTAACTGGAATCCCTATCAGACTCGTTATCTCATGTTACTTACGGTATTCTTTGGAATTCTTATTGAGCATTCTACTAGTATTTTCCTTATTAGCATTTATTGGAAGATCCTACACTTGGAATTCTGCTTGGACATATTATCTTGTACTGTTTACGGCTTCTCCTTCGGCCTTTCCACTCAGGGGAAATCTATACTTGCTGTTTGACTAAGATGTTGCGGTAGGAACACAATGATTGGAAGATTTCATTTAGAGGTTGGCCTTGGGTATTCTTCTCTATATTCTTTTACAGAACTATCAGCTGGGTCTATTTACGGTAGTCAATACTGCCTGAGGTGCACCTACTCTGGCTATCTTTTAACTTTCTTATTTGGTACTTGTTAGACTTTTATTGAAGATTCTTAAATAGGGTATTATTTCAGTACTCTTCCTGCCATTAATATGTGGTATTGATGACATCTACAGTATCTTTGCTTTAGTCTTTATTGGTATTATCTCGGCGTTTTTGGTTGTAATTTATTCCTCTTCGGTATTCGTGTCAATGGGATTCTTGTATGGTATCAATCTTTGAGCCTTTATTTGGCGTTACTGCTTGGCATTTCTACTTGAACTTTCCTATTGGTCATCTTGATGAAATAATTGTTTAGAAGCTAATGAAGATTAGTCAGAATTGGATTTCAGATGATGCTGAGTTCTATTGGGAGAAGAATTGCGAGGACGCAATTGTTTTAAGGGGGGAAGAATGTGATAACCCGAACCCAGCATGCATTTATTAGCACTTGACTGCATTTGATTAATTGTTTAATTAGTTAAATCAACCAATTTGCACTATTTTAATAATCCTCTTGGAAGCATTTAGTAGTTGTAAATTGAATAATTAAAGATTATTACCTATTTCTGATAATTATAGTAATTGAATTTCCTTTCTTGTGACTAATTAAGTGTTATCTTAAATGTTAGGGTTTAATTGTGTTTGACTATGTGTTTATATTAACCCTCATTTGTAGCTTTATATTAACTTTATAATTATTTAAAATATTCTAGAACTAGTGAAATTAATTATTTTAAATGAATATTGATTATCTTGATTGTTTTGATTACTTTAAAAATCGGTTTTGGTTGTTTTGCGTTAAAATCACTCGGTTTTCAAATAAATGAGAAAGATAACTCCGAGCCGGAGTAAATTCTAAACTATGATGCTTTCCAAAAATGATATATTTCTTAGATTCTTTGAGAATTAATTGTTACTTCTTTGTTGTCGCAACGTGCATTGCATATCGAGAGAGATAGTTAGGAAATGAATTCGAGTCCTCAGCAAATAGTGAAACTAGTATTTAGATGACTTAAATTTTGTATTTTAATTGTTGTTAGCTAGAATTAAAATTATGTTACATGTTTTAGCCCTAAAATGCCTAAAATAAGCCTAGTTGACCAAGTTAAGTTAGTTTGACCAAAGCTTGACCAATTTGACTTGTTGCCTCTTTTAAAATAGCTTAAAATAGCACAAAAATAAAAAAAGAAAAGAGCTGAAAACAGAGCAGCCATGGCCGAAAAAATAAGGAGAAGAAAAAAAGAAAATTCAACTTCAATTTTTCGATTCTTCGCGAGGGCTTCCACGGGGTGGTTTCCGAGGCACTCTACAAGGTTTTCCTAGCGTCTAGGAGCGTCTGAGGTGAGGGTTTCATCGTTATATGCACATTTATAATTTGTGTATGTTAACTTTGTCAATTTTTAGATTTATCCGTAGATCGTTATTTAAAGCGATTTGATGCTTCTAGAATGTTCCTTGGCATTTGTAGAACATGTATTTATAGCTTTGTAACATTTTATGCGGTTAAATGTTGTGATTGCAAATTAAATTGTTAATTGAATAGTGTTTTGTGAATAGTAAAACCTTGAAATGTTGAAGTTGCGCTGTTATGCTTTCTGTTGATGTAGAAATGTGCTAGGTATGCTAGAATGCTAAAATGTGTGGTTTGTTTGGGTTGCGTAATGGAAAAAACGAGAATTATGCCTTTGGGAAAGTCGGGGTCGTTTAGGTCGACTTTAGCGTTTTCTCGTTTTGCGTGTTGGCATTGCTTCGGGAAGCCATGGAAGCACTTTTGGTGCGATTATGGCGTTGGTTGGGTGTTTGGTTGTTATAGTTGTAGTTCAAACGAGAAAGGGAAAAATCGGGGCTTTGCGCGAGTTCTAGGGTAAAGTAAGGTTTCGGGGTCTTTAGACGTGCCTTATAGTGACCTAGGAGGGTTGGCGAAGTCGGTTTCCAAAACTCGTTGCTCGTTTGGAAATGGTAGCGTTTTGATAGTTGGGGCCGATTTGTGTTTTTGTGTGTTTTCTTGTCTTTATGCTTATAGAATGCTTAGAATTACTTGAATTACTTGTTTGAGTTGTTTTGGATTGAATTGCTTATCAAATTGCTGTTATTGCGTGCAAGAGTAACCTACTTTGTTATTCTCCCACGTGTGGCTTTATCGCTTGTTTATCGCCTTGTATCGAGTCTTGCATTGCATAGTGTCTCGCGCGTGAGTTATGTGCCTCTCTGGGTAGCCTTGGGTTGCCAGTGTTGGTTGCTCTAGCTCCGCTGCTATTCCCTTTCTCGCTTGGGTTGCCTCCCAGGGAGATTTGGGTCGTAGATTGATGGATACTTCCGGGGTATTCCAAACTGCTGTTATAAGGTGGTTTGGGCCGGCGCGTCATCGTTAAAGTCATCGGAATCGTGATCAGTACATTACTCGCTCGAGTGAACCACAGCCTTCAAAGTGTGGTATAGCTTTGATTGGTTGTGTTAATGTTTTGTTTAGTTGTTTAATTATATTGTTGTTTATATTGAATGCCTTTTATTGATTGTATTGCTTAACTGTATCTTTTTGCATTGCACGATCTTCTTTCTCTCCAACTCGATATCTGTCTCGCCCTCACTGAGTATACGTGTTGTGTATATTCACTCCTCACCACCACATTTCAGGAAATGTCATGTTAGTTGGAAAGTTCGTGATTTCATGAAAGTTCGTGCCTGAAGAGTTGTCTTGCGTGCCTATGTGGCTTGAGTGTCGAAGTTGTAAAGATATATGTTTCCTTATGTTGTATGTATTTAATGTCAAGAAGTATGTATTTTAAGTTTCATTAGATTGTTGAAGTAGTTTGATAAGTTAGATTATGGATGTAGTTAATGTAGCTTAATTTCAATGTATGTTTGTAATGACAAAGGAAAGAGATAGAAAGATATGATAGTCTATCTTATGCAATAGGTTGGTGTAGTTTAATTACAAAGCATGTTTGTATGGTTAAAGGAAGAGTTAGAATAGTCTAGTACTCGAAAATTTATGTATATTTGCTTGTGGTTGCTTGTTGAGAACAAGGCTCGGATGGCCTTGAGGTGGTTGAATGTTTGGACATGGTATTGGTCCATTTATATGCTGTCGCAGGTTTGCTTTTTGCCTAGAAACAGGGGAGACTCCGTCCGTTTTCCCTAAATTTTTGCCCGGGTTTGGAATTGGGTTGTGATTAGATTGATTGATAGAACTCCCGGTCTCGAGAGGGATCGGGGTGTTACAATGCTTGTTAGTGTTGTTCTTGTTACTTTATTGATTGTAATTGCTTATTGTATCGCATGTTGTTACTAACCTGCACTTCAGTGCCTTGCTCGATTATCGTTATATTCCTTGTATTGCATTGCATTGTGTTAGGCGTGTGAGTGACGGGCCTCTCTGGGTAACCTCGGGTTGCCAGTGTTGGTTGTTCTGGCTCCGTGTCCTATTCCCTTTCTCACTTGGGTTGCCGCCCAGGGAGTTTTGGGTCATAGAATTGACAGAGTATGTCCGGAGTACTCTAAACGGAAGTTATAAGGTGGGTGAGCCGGCGCGTCATTGTTAAAGTCATCAAAATCATGATCGGTACATTACTCGTTTGAGTGAACCATAGCCTTCAGAGTGTGGTATAGCTTTGAATGGTTGTGTTAATGCTTTTATTAATCGCTTATTGTTTTGATTGTTTATAATGAATGCTTGCTTGTCAGATATATTGCTTAATTGCTTTATTTGCATTGCACGAACTTCTTTCTCTCCACCTCGATATCTGTCTCGCCCTCACTGAGTATACTTGTTGTGTATACTCACTCATCACCACCACATTTCATGAAATGCCATGATAGCTGGAAGTTCGTGATTATGTGAAAGTTTGTGCTTGAAGAGTTATCTTGCGTGCTATGTGGCTTGAGTTGTCAAAGATGCAAAGATGTATGTTTCATGTGTTGTTTGTATTTAATGTTAAAAAGGAGTGTAATTTAAATTTATCTAGGTAATTGAGGTCGAATGATAAGTTAGTTTATGTATCTAGTTAGTACAACTTAACTTTAATGCATGTTTGTATTTCTTAAAGAAAAGTTAGAAAAGTCTAGGTACTTGGAATTGTACATTTACTTGTGTTTAATTGTTGAGAACCAAGGCTCGGATGGCCTTGAGGAAGTTTTGTATGGTTGGACACGGTGCTGGTCCACTTATATGCTATTACAGATTTTACATTTTGCCTAGAAACAGGGGAGACTCTGTCCGTCTTTCCCTAAAATTTTGACCAGGTTAGGAATTGGGTTGTGAATAGATTGATTGATAGAACTCCCGGTTTCGAGAGGGATCGGGGTATTACAGAAAGCCTATTAGAGATCTATTTTTTGTCTTTTCTTTTTTTGAATTTATAGCTTCCATCCAGCTTATCCTTGGCTCAGTGACCTTAGAATAGGCAATCCAGTGAAAGCGGAACCCGAATCAGACTCTCACTCTTGCCTATCGCCCTTGGGCTCTTTTCTTCATTCTGGTTGGCTTTCCAATTCCCACAATTAGCAAGCAAGTCAGGCTTTCAAGCTAGGGCAAAAGCATATTCCGATTAGCTGACTTCCGCTCTCCTTATTCTACCAAGACAAGAAGATATGCTTCTTGTCTTGCTTTTTTCTTCCAGCCTTCGCTACCTTCTCCCCGCTCCTTTCTTGTAGGCCAATTCTCAGTCTTATTGCTAAGGCCTATACTGGGTGCACCTAAAACACCAAGAGCAATTCTATCATGTACTGAAGGAAGTAGGTTTTCTCTGCTCTTAAGTTCAAAGATCTAGCTTTTGCTCCTTATTTCGTTCAGCCAATTGGATAACTCTTTCCGGCTTAGCCGAACGAATTAATTGGCTGGTGTAAAAAAAGCTAATTTAACTGAAGCATTTGCCCTAACAGCCTTTCCTCCAAAACTTGAAGCAAGACTTGTTTGTTGATCTCGTCATGTGTAAGGCATCTTGAACAGAGGCACCCAAATGAATAGGGGGATAAAAATGAACATCTGAATCGGCAGAAGCCGATGATACAAGAGATTCATCAACAAAGAAGATTAGCTCGGGCAGGTAAGGCAGTCTTGAGAGGGTCATTCTCACGAATCGTAAGCCAATTTTCTCGTTTCACTCGAAACTACGGATTCTGATCTCTCGAATCCTGATCCCTCTGCATCTGAATAAGTTATTTCATCAGTTTCAATCTCTGAATCCTATGAATCATAGGCGGCATTCGAATCCCTCTTAGAAAAATCCATTGCCTAATTAAAGTCAGAATAATTGGCTGAAGAATAGGTAGAAAAAGAAAAAGTCTGAAGCTGAGCTGGGGTACCGTTGTTGGTGCCCTAAGGAAATGAATTCCTTTTAATTCAAAGTATGGAATTGGGGCTGAGCACATTCCTCAAGCTTAAGAGCTACGAGAATACCGCCTTTCAAGGCACTTTAAAACCAGCAATGCCTTCCTTGTCAGTTAAGTGTTCGGCCTATTGATAAATACCAATCTGGTCATAACCATATTCTAAAGCTTTGGAACGAACGACAAGTAGTAGTTGGAGGAAGAGATCACCTTATTTCTTATTTTTTATATTCTTTTTCTCAGTCTTTCCATCAATAATGGGGAAATGACAATTGGAAATCAACCCCCATTCCCTTGTTGGTTCAAAAACGGAGCTTTGACTTCTTGGCAGACAGACCTAATGGGCTAACTTCACCATGCCCGAAGGTAGGGTCTGTAATACCCGAGCCCGGAATGTGAAAATTCTTTGTTTATTATTTTGAAAATTATATTTCCTTAAATTCTTTGTGAATTAATTGTTACTTTCTCGCCGTCGCAACGTGCATTGCATTTAAGGAGCGATAGCTAGATAACGATTTCTAGTCCTCAGCAAATAGTGAAACTAGTATTTAGATGACTTAAATTTTATATTTTAAATGTTGCTAGCTTTAATTGATCTTACCTTAGCTAAAATGGCTTGAAAATGCACAAAATAGGGCCCTTTGACCAAGTCTTAAGTAGTTGACCTTGGACCTTTGACTTGTTGACCAATTTAACACCTTATAAGCTAAAAACTAAGCAAAATAAAAAGAAAAACAGCAGCAAAACAGAGCAGCTGGCCGTGAGTTTCCAAGAGGAAAAAAAAAGATTTCAACTTCCAATCGATCAATCTTCGCGAGAGCTTGTGCGGGGTGATTTCCGAGGCAACTAGCGTTGTTTTCCTAGCGACTAGGAGTACCTGAGGTGAGGGTTTCATCATTATTTGCGCATTTGAAATATTTGTGTCTAAACTTTGATTTTTGAATTTTATGCGTAGATTGTTGTTTTAATCATTTTGTTGCTTAAAGAATGTTCCTTGTTGATTGTAGAACATGTATTTATAGCTTTTTAATATTTTCTGCGGTTAAATGTTGAGATTGCAATTTAAATTGATTAATGAATAGTGTTTTATGAATAGTAAACCCTTGAAACGATGAAGTTGCTCCGTTATGCTGTCCGTTGATGTAGAAATGTGCTAGGTACGCTAGAATGCTAAAATGTGTGGTTTGTTTGAGTTGCGTAGTGGAAAAAAAGAGAAATATGCCTTTGGGAAAGTTGGGGTCGTTTAGGTCGACTTTAGCGTTTTCTCGTTTTGCGTGTTGGCATTGCTTCGGGTAGCCATGGAAGCACTTTTGGTGCGATTGTGGCATTGGTTGGGCATTTGGTTGTTATAGTTGTAGTTCAAACGAGAAAGGGGGAAATCGGGGCTTTGCGCGAGTTCTAGGGTAAAGTAAGGTTTCGGGGTCTTTAGACGTGCCTTATGGTGACCTAGGAGGGTTGGCGAAGTCGGTTTCCAGAACTCGTGGCTCGTTTGGAAATGGTAGCGTTTTGATAGTTGAGGCCGATTTGTGTTTTTGTGTGTTTTCATGTCTTTATGCCTATAGAATGCTTAGAATTACTTGAAATACTTGTTTGAGTTGTTTTGGATTGAATTGCTTATCAATTGCTGCTATTGCGTGCGAGAGTAACCTACTTTGTTATTCTCTCACGTGTGGCTTTATCGCCTTGTATCGAGTCTTGCATTGCATAGTGTCTCGCGCATGAGTGATGGGCCTCTCTGGGTAGCCTTGGGTTGCAAGTGTTGGTTGCTCTAGCTCCGCTGCTATTCCCTTTCTCACTTGGGTTGCCTCCTAGGGAGATTTGGGTCGTAGGTTGATGGATACTTCCGGGGTATTCCAAACTGGTGTGATAAGGTAGTTTGGGCCGGCGTGTCGTCATCGAATTCGTGTTTGAAAGTTGCTCGTGAAAAGAGTATCGTATCCTTTGAATGAGTGTTTGCAACTTTAAATACTTGCCTTGCTTTATTGTTGGCTTTGATTGTATCTTTATATGATTTGTATGTATTGCTTGGCTAATTGTATTGCATACTCCTCTCATCTCCGTCCTTGAGACCAATTGCCCTTGCTGAGTAATAGTTTTTGCTCATTCCTCTCTATGCTATGTTTTTTACAGGAGTAGTTGAAGCAGACCCTCTCGAGGTAATAGAGGAGGAGGAGCAGGTGGAGGTGTTTCCGTGATAGCACTTCTCTGCTTTGCTGGTGGTTGGTTACCAGTTTTTGTACGAACCTTGCTTGTTATGTATATTGCGTGGAGGTCGCTTAATTTTGAGGCTTGTAGCCTTGTATATATTTTCTATTTTGAGGCCTCTATGGTCTTATGTTGTATAAGTTGAAAGAATGTAAAGTTGTAACTTACACTCTTGTGACTAGTAAGAAAATGCATGCTATTGGAATTGATTAGTGGCATAAATACTTGTGTAGTATGCATATCATTTTTGGCTTGGAAAGTTGGATAATAAGAAATGTATGTTTTGAAGAAAGTTGGCTTGTTTTGATTATTATATGGCTTTCGCAAGTGTTATATTGATTTTAGGGTTTTCGGATCGTCTGCAGTACAGAGGAGACTCCGTCTGTGTGTCGGGTCCGGGCTTGGCCTTTTGCGGGGTCGGGTCGGGGCGTGACATCTTTAGGTGGTATCAGAGCATGATAGTCTTGCATGAGCCGGTATATGATTCTCGGTCTGTGGGGTAAAGGTCTAAAATGCTAAAGTGTTTATGTATGATTGCTAAGTGAAAAGAAAATGTTATAACATGACTTTGTGAACTTGGAATGTTTGTGTGTTTAAGTGGAATAGTTTGGCAAGTTAAACTTGTCTTATGTGAATTGTGTGATAGAATATTGGATTGTTATTGACTTGAGTGTTGTCTAATCTTATGTGCTATATTTCTGTCTATAAACTGCTTTTAAATGTTGCCAGCTATTGTGAGTTGCTACTATGCCGCCACGTCGTGGTACTCAAGGTATAGGATCAGATGAAGAGGCAGCAGAACAGGGTCAGGAGCCGTTGCCTGAACAGTTTATGGCTACCATGACTACTGCAGTAGACCGGATCACACAGGTACTACATGAGCAGAGGCAGGACCGGATTAATCCCCAGGGTAATCAAGCTAATCCTGGTGGACAGGGGTACAGAGTTGAGAATAACCAGCTAGAGAAATTTCTGAGGCATGAGCCGGGAAAGTTTTTTGGGGAGCCGGATGATGAGGCGGCCGAGAGATGGATTAATCGAGTTGAGAAGATTTTCACCGCTTTGAGGTACACTAATGAGGCAAGAATAGATTATGCATCATTTTTATTTGAGGGTGATGCAGAGCAGTGGTGGAATACTGTTAGATTGAGGTGGGATTGTGAGGATGTACCACATTTGTGGGATGATTTTGTAAGTGAGTTTCGGGATAAGTATATTCCCGAGATGGCTATGGAGAGGAGGGAAGATGAGTTTGTGGCCCTAAAGCAGGGAAATATGACTGTTGCATAGTACGAGGCTAGGTTTGTTAGCCTGTCGAGGTATATGCCCGAGTTGGTACGGCCGGCTAGAAGGATGATACATAGGTTTGTCCGTGGGTTGAGAATGGACATACAGTTGCATTTGACTGGGCAGACCTACACTACTTTTCCCGAGGCATTTCAGGCAGCCTCGAAGTTTGAGAAACGGAAGGCTGAGATGTTAGCTGAGAGCAGTCAGCCGAGTAAGAAGCAGTACTTGGGCCAGAGCAGCCAGAGTCAGCCGAGACAGTACCAGTCTTCTACACAGGCTCCTCAGCAGCGTCGGTATCAGCCACAGCAGCAGATTCAGGCTAGGCCAGCTGTGACTAGACCCCAGCAGGGAGGTACAGTTCCTACCCCTGCCAGAGCCCCAGCACCTACAGGAAACACTGCGGTTAGGCAAAATCAGCAGTGTAATTATTGTAATCGATCAGGGCATATTAAGGCTAACTGCTGGAGGAAGAGTGGTAAATGTACGAGTTGTGGCAGTGATGACCATAGGGTAAGGGATTGCCCTAAATATAATAATGTTCAGGGCCGTGGTGGAGGCCAAGGTGTTCAGAATAGGGCTGCAGGTGCACGACCAGCACAGAGAGTTCAGGCTAGGGTCTTTGCACTAGATGCAGAGGAGCTACCCGATACTACAGCTGTAGTGGAAGGTACCTTTCTTCTCAATACTCAGCCAGTTAAAGTTTTGATTGATCCCGGGGCTACACATTCATTTATAACTCCTACATGTGCATGATCTGTGAATGTTTGCATTGATAAATTGCCTCATGAAGTTGAAGTTAGTACTCCTTTGGGTGCAAAATTTGTTACTGAGTCTATTTGCAAATCTTGTGATATATGTATTGAGAACCGTAAATTTCCTGCTGATTTAATTATATTGCCATTCCGTGACTTTGAAATCATTTTGGGAATGGACTGGTTGGGAAAGTATTATGCTCAGTTGGATTGTAGAACAAAGGTCGTTTATCTTAAGGTTCCTGACCTACCGGTACTAGAGATTGTTGGGAACTGCAGGGCTGCCCGCATTCCACTTTTATCAGCGATCAAACTTATAAGTTGTTGAATAGGGGTTGTGAAACTTACTTAGCTTATTTGATCAATCAGCCTGCTGATAAGTTGAGTTTGAATGAGGTTCCGATTGTTAGAGACTTCCCTGGTGTATTTCCCGAGGAATTACCGGGTTTACCACCGGACAGGGAGATTGAGTTCGTGATTGATCTTGTGCCAGGCACTGCGCCAATTTCTAGGAGTCCTTATAGAATGGCATCGGCTGAACTTCAGGAGTTAAAAATTCAGCTTCAGAACTTGCTTGAGAAAGGGTTTATACAACCTAGTTCTTCGCCGTGGGGTGCGCCTGTGTTGTTTGTGAGAAAGAAAGACGGCACGCTACGGTTATGCATTGATTACAGGGGACTTAATCAAGTCACGATTAAGAATAAATACCCCTTGCCGTTGATTGAAGAGTTGTTTGACCAGTTGCAGGGTGCGAGTGTTTACTCCAAATTTGACTTGAGGCAGGGTTACTATCAACTTAGAATTCGGAGTGACGATATACCAAAGACGGCATTCAGGACTAGATATGGCCACTATGAGTTTGTTGTGTTGCCGTTTGGATTGACGAATGCACCAGCCGCATTCATTGACTTGATGTAGAGGGTCTTTCGGCCTTACCTTGATCAGTTTGTCGTGATCTTTATTGACGACATTTTAGTGTATTCGAAGAACGAGGCTAAACATGAGCAACACTTGAAGATTGTGCTTCAGACTTTGCAGGAAAACAAGCTTTTTGCTAAATTCAGCAAGTGTGAGTTCTGGTTGAACCAGATATCTTTTCTAGGCCATATCATTTCAGATCGAGGAATTTCAGTGGACCCAGCTAAGATTGAAGTTGTTTCATCTTGGAAGTGACCTGAGACGGTGGCAGAGATTCGGAGTTTTCTTGGATTGGCAGGTTACTACCGGAGATTTGTTAAAGACTTTTCTAAAATTTCTGGACCTTTGAGCCAGTTGACTCGGAAGAAAGTTGCTTACAACTGGGATGCCAAATGGGAATCCAGTTTCCAAGAATTGAAGAAGAGACTAACTACAGCTCCTATACTAGCTTTACCTGAGGGAACAGAGAACTTTGTTGTCTACAGTGATGCATCTAAGGAAGGTTTGGGTTGTGTTTTAATGCAGAATGGTAAGGTGATTGCCTATGCTTCTAGGAAATTGAAACCTTATGAAGTCAATTACCCTACACATGATCTTGAGTTAGCTGCAGTTGTGTTTGCCTTGAATAAGTGGCGTCACTACTTGTGGGGTTGCAGATTTGAAATATTTACTGACCACAAGAGTCTCAAGTATTTGTTTTCACAGAAGGATCTGAATATGAGGCAGCGGAGATGGCTAGAGTTATTGGGTGGTTACAACTGTTCTATTAACTATGTGCCAGGTAAGGCAAATGTTGTTGCTGATGCTTTGAGCCGAAAGGCTACTGTTGCAAGCTTGATTATCAAGGACTGGGAGACTTTGGAAGAAATTTGTTCATGGAAACCAGAAGCTACTAAGGTAGGGATTCGATTTGCTAGTTTACAGATTCAGTCAGGATTGCTAGCACAGATCAGAGAGGCTCAGAAGACTGATCCTCACATCTTGAAGATCCAAGAAAAGTCAAAAGGGGGAGAGTCAGACTTTAAATTACATGCAAATGGCATCTTCAGATTCAGGGACAGAGTATGTGTTCCTGATGATTCGACTTTGAAGAATGAGATTCTGTCCGAGGCACATAATTCGAGGTATACGATTCACCCGGGCAGTACAAAAATGTATAGAGATTTGAAGCAACACTTCTAGTGGAACAATATGAAGAGGGAGATTGCCGGGTATGTATCCAGATGTTTGACTTGTCAGAGGGTTAAAGTTGAACATCAGAGGCCAGCCGGACTTCTACAGCTGTTGTCGATTCCGCAGTGGAAGTGGGTACATATTACAATGGACCTTGTGACCGATCTTCCTAGATCTCCGAGAGGATGTGATTCTATTTGGGTTGTTGTGGACCACTTGACTAAAGTTACACATTTTATTCCCGTGAACAAACAGGATAGCCTTGATAAGCTAGCTGAGCTTTATGTTGCTAATATTGTGAGATTGCATGGTGTGCCACAGAGTATAGTGTCAGATAGGGATCCCAGATTCAGATCTCGTTTTTGGCAGAAGTTGCAAGAGGCCATGGGAACTAAGTTGAGCTTCAGTACTGCATATCATCTGCAAACTGATGGCCAGTCTGAGAGAACCATCAGGATCTTGGAAGACATGCTTCAGGCATGTGTGCTTGACTTTGGGAAGAATTGGGAGAAGTTTTGCCTTTAGCGGAGTTCGCCTACAACAATAGTTATCAATCTACTATAGGTATGGCTCCCTACGAGGCGTTGTATGGTCAAAAATGTAGATCCCCATTATATTGGGAAGAGGTTGGAGAGATGAGAACAGTTGATCCAACTGTGTTACCTGAGATGATTAAGATGGTAGATAATGTTCACCTTATTCGCCAGCGTATGCTTACAGCTCAGAGTCGTCAGAAGAGTTATGCGGATAAGCACCGTCGGGATCTTGAGTTTGATTTGGGAGATTGGGTGTTTCTTAAGATTTCTCCACGGAAGGGATTGATTCGGCATGGTAAGAGCGGGAAGCTTAGTCCCAGGTATATGGGTTCGTATGAGATCACCGAAAAGGTAGGTCCTTTGGCTTATCGATTAGCTTTACCCCCGAGCTTGTCGAGACTGCACGATGTGTTCTATGTGTCTATGTTGAAGAAGTATCATCCAGACCCTTCACATGTACTTGAACCAGAGCCTTTGCAGATTGAAGAGAAGTTGTCTTATGAAGAGAAACCGATTCGAATTGTGGATCAGAAAGTTCAGGAGCTTCGCAGAAAGAGTATTCCGTTAGAAAGGTTCTGTGGAATCATCATGGGTTTGAGGAAGCGACTTGGGAAAGAGAGGACCAAGTTCGGGATCAGTATCCGGAGTTGTTTGTCGACCAGGTAGGAATTGCGTGGGCGCAATTGTTTTAAGGGGGAGAGGGTGTAATACCCGAGCCCGGAATGTGAAAATTCTTTGTTTATTATTTTGAAAATTATATTTCCTTAAATTCTTTGTGAATTAATTGTTACTTTCTCGCCTTCACAACGTGCATTGCATTTAAGGAGCGATAGCTAGATAACAATTTCTAGTCCTCAGCAAATAGTGAAACTAGTATTTAGATGACTTAAATTTTATATTTTAAATGTTGCTAGCTTTAATTGATCTAACCTTAGCTAAAATGGCTTTAAAACGCACAAAATATGGCCCTTTGACCAAGTCTTAAGTAGTTGACCTTGGACCTTTGACTTGTTGACCAATTTAACACCTTATAAGCTAAAAACTAAGCAAAATAAAAAGAAAAACAGCAGCAAAACAGAGCAGCTGGCCGTGAGTTTCCAAGAGGAAAAAAAAAAGATTTCAACTTCCAATCGATCAATCTTCGCGAAAGCTTGTGCGGGGTGATTTTCGAGGCAACTAGCGTTGTTTTCCTAGCGACTAGGAGTACCTGAGGTGAGGGTTTCATCGTTATTTGCGCATTTGAAATATTTGTGTCTAAACTTTGATTTTTGAATTTTATGCGTAGATTGTTGTTTTAATCGTTTTGTTGCTTAAAGAATGTTCCTTGTTGATTGTAGAACATGTATTTATAGCTTTTTAACATTTTTTGCGGTTAAATGTTTAGATTGCAATTTCAATTGATTAATGAATAGTATTTTATGAATAGTAAACCCTTTAAACGATGAAGTTGCTCCGTTATGTTGTCCGTTGATGTAGAAAAGTGCTAGGTACGCTAGAATGCTAAAATGTGGTTTGTTTGGGTTGCGTAGTGGAAAAAATGAGAAATATGCCTTTAGGAAAGTCGGGGTCGTTTAGGTCTACTTTAGCGTTTTCTCATTTTGCGTGTTGGCATTGCTTCGGGTAGCCATGGAAGCACTTTTGGTGCGATTGTGGCATTGGTTGGGCGTTTGGTTGTTATAGTTGTAGTTCAAACGAGAAAGGGGAAAATCGGGGCTTTGCGCGAGTTCTAGGGTAAAGTAAGGTTTCGGGGTCTTTAGACGTGCCTTATGGTGACCTAGGAGGGTTGGCGAAGTCGGTTTCCAGAACTCGTGGCTCGTTTGGAAATGGTAGCGTTTTGATAGTTGGGGCCGATTTGTGTTTTTGTGTGTTTTCTTGTCTTTATGCCTATAGAATGCTTAGAATTACTTGAAATACTTGTTTGAGTTGTTTTGGATTGAATTGCTTATCAATTGCTGCTATTGCGTGCGAGAGTAACCTACTTTGTTATTCTCTCACGTGTGGCTTTATCGCCTTGTATCGAGTCTTGTATTGCATAGTGTCACGCGCGTGAGTGATGGGCCTCTTTGGGTAGCCTTGGGTTGCCAGTGTTGGTTGCTCTAGCTCCGCTGCTATTCCCTTTCTCGCTTGGGTTGCCTCCTAGGGAGATTTGGGTCGTAGGTTGATGGATACTTCCGAGGTATTCCAAACTGGTGTGATAAGGTGGTTTGGGCCGGCGCGTCATCATCGAATTCGTGTTTGAAAGTTGCTCGTGAAAAGAGTATCGTATCCTTTGAATGAGTGTTTGCAGCTTTAAATACTTGCCTTGCTTTATTGTTGGCTTTGGTTGTATCTTTATATGATTTGTATGTATTGCTTGGCTAATTGCATTGCATACTCCTCTTATCTCCGTCCTTGAGACCAATTGCCCTCGCTGAGCAATAGTTTTTGCTTATTCCTCTCTATACTATGTTTTTTACAGGAGTAGTTGAAGTAGACCCTCTCGAGGTAATGGAGGAGGAGGAGTAGGTGGAGGTGTTTCCGTGATAGCACTTCTCTGCTTTGCTGGTGGTTGGTTACCAGTTTTTGTGCGAACCTTGCTTGTTATGTATATTGCGTGGAGGTCGCTTAATTTTGAGGCTTGTAGCCTTGTATATATTTTCTATTTTGAGGCCTCTATGGTCTTATGTTGTATAAGTTGAAAGAATGTAAAGTTGTAACTTACACTCTTGTGACTAGTAAGAAAATGCATGCTATTGGAATTGATTAGTGGCATAAATACTTGTGTAGTATGCATATCATTTTTGGCTTGGAAAGTTGGATAATAAGAAATGTATGTTTTGAAGAAAGTTGGCTTGTTTTGATTATTATATGGCTTTCGCAAGTGTTATATTGATTTTAGGGTTTTCGGATCGTCCGCGGTACAGAGGAGACTCCGTCCGTGTGTCGGGTCCGGGCTTGGCCTTTTGCGGGGTTGGGTCAGGGCGTGACAAGGTCAGTTCTACTAGCCTTAGGCAAAGAGTTGGCTTCTGTTCACATCTTTTTCGGAGGCTTAGAACATATTTTAAGATCCCCTCTTCCCGCTCTTCTTTGGAATGGACATCTAGGGGTTATGATCGTAGCTCTCATCTCCCAAATAAGAATGAGATAAAAAATGGATGTACGATTACATCTTGCCTTTTTCATAGAAAGGACATACCAAGATAGAGAACCATTTTATCCAACAGACGACCGCAGCACAAACGGACGCCTGATCACGTTCTCAAACAGGAAGAACCCCTTTCCCCTGTTACATCAAGTTTTGGCAGCCAGGCCTAATTTGCCGAATAGGTGCAATCGTGAATGATGTTGTTTACCTTAGTTACTATAACTTTCTTTTCCACGTTTCTTATCAAAAGTAGCCAACGGCGCAAGTCTGGAATAGCGCACAGACGACCAAAGGTTGTAGTTTCTCTTCACGAATGTAGAAGAAAGATGGACCACTTGATGTCCAGTTAAACTAGCCATTTAATTACTGAACATGACATCACATCGATGTCATGTGAGCATCTGGGCATTAAAACTTCCAAGTCGGATACGCACCTCAATGCCTAGCTTCTAGTTTTTGCAGTCTTCAATTCGGTCCTCAGGGAATGTGTAATAAAGAAACCCGACCCAGGAGAAGGGACTTTACTTCACGTCTTTCCCTACATCCGTATTGAAAGTAATACATCCCATAGCCCGTGCTATCAAGTCATCCAGCCCTTCAGTTCTCTCTTTCTCCTCTTAGGAAGAAGTAGATGCTACTGTAATCATATCTATTGTTCGTATATCCATTCAAGCAAGTCTATCCCAAGCCAGTTTGTTGACAAATAAGATGTTAGCTCTTTGGCACGAATCTGCTCTTCTCCTAGCTCTTATTAAATACCCTGCTATTGAAAATGGTCTTGGCCATGTAACAAGAGTGATTTTCGATTTCTTTACTGAAAGATCCATGACACCAAAAGTTTGAACAAGTTTAGCATCTTAAGGTCGCTGGGGCATCGCCTTACTAACGAGCCGACAAAGTCTAATTAACTCCATTTAGTCAGCTAGGATTTGCATCACACAGGGCCCGATATCAACCGTCAGTGTTGTCATGCCTGAGTTTATCAGCTTTGACATTCCCCATACAGTTATGGCAAAAGCCGAGTTTCCTATAAACTTAGAAAGACCTACAAATCTTCAATGAGAAGCCCAGGATAGGAAAATATGCACCATAGAGTCACCTTGACAATTATGAATTCTTAACCATTCACCTTTTCTTCTTTCTGCCTCATTTGTGGAATACCAGATCAAGAGATGAATTAGCGGATCACAGGTCTAAGTCGAAGCATGCCTGAACCTTCTTTAGTAGTGAGCCGTACCGAGTAGCTCCTAGCAAGGGCTTCAAGATCACAGTAATGCCTGTAATTTCATTGCCTTGGGTACGAATGTCATGGTCAAAGATGCTTTCTCTAGACACCATGGAAAAGATCATTGACGAGCTCAATCTCTAAGTCTGAAATTATAAGTTTCATCCTCTTTATGAGCCTGACCTGAATCATATGGGTAAACAATTCTCATTTATTAGTTACAAAAAGCCCTTCTCCAAGAAGTAAACAAAGAGCCACTCATCTGAGCCGACGAATTTGAATTCTGCTGCACTGGTACACAAAGCAAGCACGCTTAGAACTGCGATATGCAATCTTCGGTCTGCCTATCATTGATTGTCCATTAAAGGCTGACTCTGCTAGGCAAGAGGACCACTACTGGGATTATTCAACTACTAACTGATGAGAAAATGACTACTCTTCCTCCTCTACTACTAATATTGACTGACCTGTTGACAGGATAGTAGAGGCAATTGAGAGTATATCCAGAGAAAGAGAAAAAACCTATGCAGCCGTAGGGCACACAGAGAGCTCGTTCTGTTTTTTAACCAAGTTTTATTGCACTAGCCATCTTTCATGGAAGGGGGAATCTGAAAGTATAAAGTATAGAATAGAAGTGAACGCCTTTCTACTAGAAGGAAGGCTGGCGTCCAGAGGCACTATTAGGAATAGGGACAAGGAGTGACTTCACTTTAGAAGATTCTAACCGTCCAACGATTTTTTTTTTCTTGGAAATACAAGCTTGAATTCACTCATGCACACACACATGAAACTTCTTACCGCCAGGGAGGGTTCTGGATCTAATAAGCAGAAATTGCTGGTCTGCTTCGAAAGCGGGGTTGCCTAAGAAAGCTCATTTTCTTACTACTACTAGTAGAATGCTAGTTTTCATCACTTTTATTTGAGTTGATGAGGTGATTTGATCTTGCCTCGAGGCAAGTCGAAGAGAAGGTTGTTATCACAGTCCTACCGCTGAATACAACAATTAGACTGCTCTATTAAGAAGTGCTTTCTCCCAGACATTCTCGGGTCTAAGTTCGCTAGACCGAGTAGTAAAGAAGACGTATGTAACGGTAGGCAGTTATAGACATGTGGGGGCCATTTCCTATCTTGCCCGCCCTTGGTTACGAAACCACACTCCTAAGTCAGTCATTTCGCCTAGCCACCTCCTACAGGGAACAAGGCTTTCTTCTCTAGTCGTGGATTCTCCACCGGTTCTTCTTCGGCTTCGGTTGTAGATGTGTCTGCTAAAAGCCTAGGTTTACTATTATATATATAGCCCAGAGTAATTACTTTTGGAACCAAATTTCATCTATCCTTCTTTGTGAAGCGGAGACAGGTTAAGATGTGGTGGTGTCTGCCGCTCATTCACATTGCTGAGGGTATGTCGTGCCAGTTGCCTTAGACTGGGGGTACTACTTCATAAAAGCAAACAAGGCAGGTTGAAAAGGTTTTTTTTCTTCCATTCTTCTCCCTATCAGTCGAGTTACTTCATACCTTGTTCTATTAAACAAGCTTGTAAACACATTTCCCTTGGGCTTGGAAATCGATAATAAAGTAAATAAACTGGAAAAGGCCAGACCAGGCATCCTTAGATCTTTCATTTGGACCAAAGAAAAAGAGGGCCGAGGCAAAGCGCGAACCCGCTGATCAATCCACCGGCCTCCATGTCTAGTGGTAGCCCTATAAGGTACCACTCAAGCCAAGTAGCGCGGTCTTTGGGAACAAGCAAGGGGAGCGAAAGCCGTTGCGCTAACATGCATCCGTTTTCTTTCTTGTTTAGGCTATCTAATAGAATAGAAAGGGCTTTAACAACGAAAGCGCTTTTCACCTAATTTAAAAAAATAGTTCTGCTTGACTTGAAAGTCCGTCCTATTTCAGAGCAGATGGAAGGGATTCAGTCAACTCTCTGAAAGTACTCTTGGGCGAGCTAGGCTCAATGAAATCTTTATCTTGCAGAAAGGTAGATGATTACTTGAACTCCTATTTCAGGGTAGGGCGTAAGGCAAATGAATCTTGAATCAAAGAATTCCTATATGCGAAGTAGAAAAAGTAATATTCTTGCTTTTCTCTAGCGGTATCGACTTACGGGTAGTGGTAGGTTCAGTCAAGTTTGGTGGTATCATTTTTTTTAAAAGTCATTTTGATCCAAGCCCAACGCGGTAAAGAATAAAGAAGTAGGGTGATCGATCCCACACAGAGTTACTTCTTTAGTGCTTGTTCGGAATGGAATAAGCTCTTCTTGTTCAAATCAACTATTCCCACTCTTTTATGAGTTCAAATCTTTTCTGTGGTGAGGTTGACCTGTTCGCTTTCCTTTCGCCCCTTGAATCTATCTATTCCAGCTACAGAGCATGAATGACTTTTGCTCTCAGTGAAAGTCCTTTAGATTAATAGAAGACAATTCCAGCAGAATCCTAAGGAGACTTGAACCTATTAGTCACTCCTAAAGAAAGCATTTCCCTTGCACCTGTTATTCTCTCTTCAAGAAGTTAATCCAGATCCTCATCCTCATCTCTTGAACTCTCGACTGATTCAGCAGGAGCCATTCTTTCAACTCAAGCCCTTCTTGGTCACATCATCTTTCTCTTTCCTGGTAAAGCTATTCAAAGCCCCGGAAAGCATTGTCAGAAAGGAAAGCGAAGCTTTGAGTGACAGAGATTCCGATTCAACTTCTCCCACGGGAAAATCAAGCCTTTATAGTGAAGCTAGACTATTAGGTGTTGTGTAAGAGCTCCATGCTATCAATGGAATAGCGGTCTGTGTTGCTTGATTAACTATTTGAAAGTTTGAACCAAGTCTTGGAATCGGCATTACCATAGCTAGGATAGATGCTCTTTTTCTTGTTTAGCTGTGACCAAGAATTATCAACGTTGAAGGAGTTGCCTTTGGTGGTCTCGTACTTTAAGTAGAAGATCCCTGAAAAGTCACTTAAAGGGCTTCTCTTTCTAAGTCTTTTTGAATAGAAAGAAGATTGTAGGCTGCCAAATAGTGAAGTTCGAAGGGGCAAGAATTGTTCTCTTGTCATAGTTCTCTTATTCGCTATTGGTTCTTTAGGTTTAGTACGGGCAGTAGGAATAGGAAATGCCCTAACCTAAGAAGTTTCCTTTCTCTGGAATTGAGTGATCTTTCTCTTTTTACGATTCTTGTTACCGTTAGCGAATCTACTGCACAGTTGTTTGAAGGCGTAACCGCAGTTATTCATTGAATCCGTGTGAGACCCCATATTTTGCCTTTACCTCGATTTGTGTGTTTTATCTCAATTTGCGTGATTTGACCTGTTTATGTGTTATATGAGTTAGAATTGTTAAATATGTGATTTATATTCCTAATACATGCTATGTGTGCATTCATGAAATTTTCATCAAAATCGGCACCAAAAATTTTATCGCCGGTTTTAGTGAATAGTATTTTGAACACATGTCCGCTAAAATTTTTACAGGGGTATTTTAAATGTTTTAAAACCTAGTCCTTGGGAATTAATAGACCCGTGTTTGATTAAAACGGATTTGGAATTGGTTTTGGAATTTTAAAGGTTTTTACACTTTCTTTTGCAAAAATCGGGTTTTAAGCTGACTCGGGTAAAAATGTTTGAATGTAAAACTCTTTGTCACCTAAAATATATTATCTAGAATTAGTTTAAGTATCAATTTAGTGTTTGAGCAAGAAATAGTCAAGAAAATGAATTAAAAGACTAAAAATACTAAAAAATAAACTAAGTGTCAACTTTGACTTTTTGAAATTTGTTTGACTTTGAGCTATATTGCATCAACACACATTAAAATCTCACAAAACACACTCATTCTACACACACATTGCCGAGAGGAAGGAAAGAAAAATAGAGAGAAAATTTCAAAGGTTTTCAAAGCAAAATTCACTTGAAAAACCAAGTTTTTGTCTGTAGTTTTTCGAGCCAAGTTGGATTCCGCATGTTGGGCACACATATCTAGGCTTGTTTCGAATCAAAGGTGAGAGCAAAATTCTAGATCTCAAATGTCATTTTTTTATGTTTTTGCATATAATTGAATTTTGAATCGTTAGAAAGTTGAATTGATGTTATATTATTGCTCAGTACAGGCTAAGGATCGTTTATATGTATTTATATAAGATTTGAACTGTTGTAGCATGAATTTTATTTTTCGGGTATTAAAAGTTGAGTTGTTGGCTATTTGTTGATTATCTGGAGTTGTGGTGGTTGGAATCGACTGTTGTTATCTTGTAAAAGTTTGTTAAATACACGGTAGTAATGTTGTAATACAAAAATTTTGATTGTGATGTTGGTGTGAAAGTTCGGAAATTTCAGCCTAGGTGCATTGAGGTTTTAGGGTTGTTGGGCTTGATGCGGATGTTTTATGGTTTAAGTCCGAGGCGGAGAATGTTGTTGATTGAGTAGGTGAGTGTTAGAAACTGGTTTGGAGTTTATTAGATTAGTAGAATGTAAGTTATGACTTTTAGAAGTTTGGGTTGTCTTTCTTTAAAATGTTGATATATGCCTTTAGATGTTTGGGTAGTGTTTGAGTGATTAAATTGTGAGTTGTTGATGGTTGGACTAGGGTTTGGTTGTGTGTTTAATACATGTTAAGTTGGGTGGCCTACTTTGTCATCTAACTTAGTTGTTTGTTGTTTAATTGAATAATTGTTGCTATGTTGTCGAATTGATGATTATTGTTGAACCAGGAGATAGACAACCTACTTTGTTGTCCTCCTGTGATAATTGATTATTGATGAACCGGAAGATAGTCATTGGAAAAGGTTGTCCTCTTGTGATTGAATGTTTATTATTATTGCTAAGTATTGGTATATGTGTGCCACCTCTCGGGCAGTATCGGGCTGTCGGGTTGAAACCAGCATGACTACCATAGGCTACCCCCAGCTCACATAACGGAGGTGTCATGAAGGGAGGGGCTAAAGAGGTACCTCGGGTGCGTGAGTAATGGGGAGTTACAAGAAGAATGGTTGAGATCGTGAAGGCGTTTGGAGGTATACCAACTAGAGTATCCTTTATTGATTGGTCATTATAGTTAATGTGCTTATATTGTTCTTGATGATTGTTGTGTGATTACTGCTCAAAGGATAATTTCCAAGGAGTATAGTAAATACTGTTAGAAATCTACCGAATCCTCGCTGGGCTTGTTTTATATAAGCTCCTCTTAATTATTGCATACATACAGGTGTTACCGATCCAGGTTCGTTAGGAATACAATGACAAAGATCTGGTCGAATGGTAGAAGAATCCATGTGTGATACCCCGAACCTGACATGTATTCAATAGCATTTAAAGTTCATTTAAATTGCATTTTATTGACCTTTCACCTTCTTTGACCAAACTAGTTGACTTTTCATCTATATTGACCAACTAGGACAAGGTGTGAATTTTTGAAATGTTTAATAAAAGGCAAACTTGGGATTAGAAATAAAAAAATGCAATGTTAAGTTAGTCAAATTTTGGGTCAATTTTGGAATTAAATCTGAACCAATTGGGGAAGAGTTAGGTAGCAAATTATATATGGTTGGAAAGCTCTTTGAGTCTAGTTTCTGAGGCTTCAAACCGTTCGTGAATTGGAGTTTTCTAGAAGAAGTTATGGCCGTTTTCGTAAGGTCGCGCATAGTTGTTTTGGTTTAGCGGGTCGACCGAATCTTTGACCTTTGACTTATTGTCATTTTTTTTTTCTTAAATAAGCAGAATGCAAACGAAAAAAACAGAGAAGAAAGGTTTGAAGCCATGAGGAAAAGAAAGAGAAAAAGAAAGAAAAAAATTTCAAAACAAATCATCAAATCTTCGCGTGATCTTGCACGGGGTGGTTTCCGAGGCATCCTACGAGGTTTCCCTAGCGTCTAGGAGCGTCTAAGGTGAGGGTTTCATCGTTATTTGCGCATTTGAAAATGTTGAACATAAACTTTAATTTTTGTGATTTAACCGTAGGTTGTTATTTTGTCCGTTTCATTGCTTAAAGTATGTTCCCTAGCAATCGTAGAACATGTATTTATAGCTTTTTAACATTTTATGCGGTTGAATATTGAAATTGAAATATAAATTGTTAGTTGAATAGTATTTTGTGAATAGTAAATCCTTGAAATGATAAAGTTGCGTTGTTATGCTGTCTGTTGATGTGAAAAGGTGCTAGGTATGCTAGATTGCTTAAATGCATGATTTGTTTAGGTTGCGTAATGCAAAAAAATGAGAAAAACGCCTTGGTGACAGTCAGGGTCGTTTAGGTCGAGTTTAGCGTTTTCTCATTTTGTGTGATGGCATTGTTTCGGGAGGCCATGGAAGCACTTTTGGTGCGATTATGGCGTTGGTTGGGTGTTCTGTGACGCCCGAGAATTTGCCATGCATTTAATTACTGTTGCATCCCTTGTTTGCGCATTTACTTCTATGCCTTATTAACTGACTTTGTGACTACTATTCACTCCGTTTTTAAACTACTTTCTATTAGTTAATTAGCATTTTTATTAAATCATATTAATTGTAAAAGTAGTGGGAAAAATGTGCTTTTGAGCTTAAGGCGTTAGGAAGGCTCGTTTAGAAAATAATTTTAGAAGTCAAGTGAATAGTGTTACGTAATAACTTTATAGATTTAATTAGTTAACCAATGTGTCACCCCTTAGACTCGCTTTTAAAGCTTACTACGCGTATTATATTATACCATTCAAGCGCCCAAAGGACCCCACCTCAACTTAGCCTTTTATATATCACTTAAACTCTCAAAATGCAAAAGAAAAAATAAAAATAAAAAGCTGAAACAGAACAGAGAGAAGGCCGACAGCAGCATAGAGAGAAAAGAGGAAAATTTTTCCTTTCAATCCTTCAAACCAAGCCCTCCCAAGCCTTGAGCAAGTGGATTAGGGTGTCTTCAAGCCTCCTAGGTGTTCCTACGCGTAGTGGTGAGGGATTTCATAGCTTGTTTTTGCATTTCTAAATAGTTGTCAATTTCTTGATTTGTTGAAAATGTGATCAAATGCCATTGTAATTGTTATCTATGCTAATATACCATCTATATGAATGCTAGAGAACACATTTGAGCCGTTGTTTCGCTTTTTAAACGGTTAGAATCGTTAGTTTGATTTTTAGGGTGAATAGTGACGTTTTTTCTAGGGTTTTGCGTAATTGCTCGAATTGGATTGAATTAATGCTTCTAAATGATGCCTTAGGTACTAGTGAAGATAATTAAATAACCCCGTGCACTTGCATTGCCCTTAAATCGCCTAAAAATGGAAAATAGCCGACTTTAAGTTGGGGCTTTCGGGGTTAATGCGATTCCGGGTGGATTTGGGCTTCAATTCTAGTTTCCTTAGGCTACCTAGGTGCTATAGATACCTTGATATCCCTTGTTTGAAGCCCGGACAATGTAGGTGTAGTTTAAAGCCAAAAGAGGTAAATTGGGGCTTCCGGGGTAAACGCGGGCATTTGATTGAGTTCGAGGGTTGAAAGGGTACCTTGGGGGTTGGTTAGAAGGTTGGGAGAGTTTCTTTTGAAAATGAAATCATTAACTTTGGTTTAGAAGAGAAATAGATCGAAAAACAAAGGGGTTTAGGTGCAATTTAAGTTGTTTCCCACTTCTAAACCCATGTCAGGACTTCTTAAGTGTTTATATATGATTTTAAATTGATTTGGAGCTTTTGGAATGATTCTACGCTTATATGGTATAAGTTCATTTGTAAACTGCTTATTAGCTTCTATCTTTGCTTCTATCCTAACTGCAACGAGGTCAACCTACTTTGTTGATCCTCATATGTGTTAATGCTTATATTATTGTTGTTAACTTGCCATCGTTGAGTGCATTGCTTAGTGGTTGCGCAACCATAGTGTCGGGGCGGATGTGTTGAATATCGGCTGGGCGGCAGAGGGCTTGCCGGTGGATATTCAAACTCCGTACCCTATTCCCTCATTCGCCTGGTCCGGAGATTGCCAGGGGATGTTGGGTCGTAGGACTCGGGGTACATCCGGAGTACACCCACTGGAGTGATTGGGGTTATGCCGGCTTATCGTGATCGTGCTCGTGGTTCGTGGATCGTGATTGAAGACCAGTGAAGATTGGTGTATAGGGGATTGTTGAAATGTATCCTTTTAATTATGTGGTTATTTAAGTTTTCATTGTTTCTTAAATTGTTAAAGTGCTATTGTCGTGTAATTGTATTATCTGTTGCATTGCACGCCCCGGGACTATATCCCTCACTGGGCAACAGTGGTTGCTCATACCTCGATATCTGTTTCAGGAGACGCTGAGGGTGATCCCCAGCTGGTTGATTTAGTTGAGGAAGAAGAAGTCCAGATCGAGCCTTTACCTTAGTTGCCGTACTTGATAACTTGAGGTGGTCATTGAATTTGCTGCTATGTGGAATGCTCAACTAATTGCTTTATGTACTATTTTGTAGCCAAGGGCTATGTATATGCTTGTTGTATAAGTCGAAGATTAGATAGTTGGGTTGTAGCTTTGAAAGTCTATGAACTGTAATAACTTTTATTCCTGTCTTATTCCCTTGCATGCTTGGGAGTGGTTAGTTGTTGTAGAATGCTTTATCCCTTAAGTTGTTTTATTGATTTCCTAGAATGTTATGATTATAAGACTATGCTGTCAACTAGTTCTCGCATGCTTGTGTGTTTTGGAATTATTGTGCACTATAAGGCTCGGATGGCCTTATAGCTTTGTTGTTTAATTGAGAAAAGTTGTATTGTGTTGTTGGGACCTTGTTTTAGCGTTTACAGGTTTTTAGAATGTCCACGGTACAGGGGAGACTCTGTCCGTGTGTCGGGTCCGGACTTAACCTTTAGCTTGGGGGTTGGGTCGGGGCGTGACATGTTCCGTTAGTATAGTTGTAGTTCAAACAAGCAAAGGGGAAAATCGGGACTTTGCATGAATTCCATGGTTAAGTAGGGTTTCGGGGTCTTAAGACGTGCCTTATAGTGACCTAGGAGGATTGGTAAAGTCGGTTTCCAAAACTCGTGGCTCGTTTGAAAGTAGTAGAGTTTGATAAGTTGGGGTCATTTTCATGATTTTGTGTGTTTTCATAGAATATTGCTTATAGAATGCTTATGTTGCCTATAGAATGCTTATAATACATATAAAATACTTGTTATTGCTTGATAATGTTAGTTGGTGTTGTTCTTGTTACTTGTTTGATTGTAAATGCTTGTTAATGCTTGATATCTCGTTTATCTTCTCTATTATGTATTGTTCTGCTATCGCTTGTTTATCGCCTTGTATCGAGTCTTGCATTTGCATAGTGTCAGCGCGTGAGTGATGGGCCTCTCTGGGTAGCCTCGGGTTGCTAGTGTTGGTTGTTCTAGCTCCATAGCTATTCCCTCTTCTCGCTTGGGTTGCCTCCCAGGGAGATTTGGGTCGTAGATTGATGGATACTTCCGGGGTATTCCAAACTGGTGTTATAAGGTGGTTGCGCGCTTATTGTCATCGTTGTCAACATCAAGCTCGAGATTGATGTATCGCTCGTGAAATGGTATATTGCTCGTATGAGTGAACCATAGCCTTCAAAGTGTGGTATAGCTTTGAATGGTTGTGTTAATGCTTTCTTGAATGTTTATTATATTGTTGTATGTATTGAATGCTTTCTTATTGACTTTATTGCTTAATTGTGCCTATTTGCATTCCACGACTTTCTTTCTCTCCAATTTGATATCTGTCTCGCCCTCACTGAGTATACGTGTTGTGTATACTCACTCCTCACCACCACATTTCAGGAAATGTCATGTTAGCTAGAAAGTTCGTGATTTCGTGAAAGTTTATGCCTGAAGAGTTGTCTTGCGTGGCTATGTGGCTTGAGTGTCGAAGTTGTAAAGATATATGCTTTCATATGTTGTATGTATTTATTGTTAAAAGAAATGTAATTTAAATCTAGCTAAGTAGTTGAGGTAAATTGATAAGCTAGTTTATGTAATCAGTTAGCACAGCTTAACTTCAATGCATGTTTGTAATGTCCAAAGGAAAAGAATTAGAATGACATGATAGTTTATTTTATGCAGTAGCTTTGTATGGTTTAATTGTCTAGTTGAATGTACTTGTCAAGAATGAACAGAGATAGGTTAGTTTTTTTTTTTAATTAGAAATGTATGTATACTTGCTGAGTTTAATTGTTGAGAACCGAGGCTCGGAGGGCCTTGAGGTAGTTGAATGTTTGGACATGGTATTGGTCCTCTGGTATGCTATCGCAGGTTTTACATTTCGCTTAGAAACATGGGAGACTCCGTCCGTTTTCCCTAAAAATTATGCCCGGGTTTGGTTTGGGTTGTGATTAGATTGATTGATAGAACTCCTGGTCTCGAGAGGGATTGGGGTGTCATACCATGGGTTCGTTAGGAATTGGTAGTCGTTGTCTCGACATACGAGTCACAGCTGGCTGGGAAGAAGAGAGATCAACGACGGAGCTACTAGCTACTAGTTGGAAAGGAAATGACAAGACCACCTTTCGTACATTTCTACTGGTCCAGAATTCGAATAGCGAACGAAAGACCAAGAGATTGGATGACGAAAGCACTTCCAGCAGGGTTGACGGTTGTGTGTGTAACGCCCCAACTCGACCCCTCTTACAATCAGTCAGGACGCAATGGAATTTCGGCAGTATAACGACAGTAATTAAAACACCGAGGCTCTAAACCAACCTCTTCGAAACTCATACATCCAACTCCACAATAATTCAACAATTAACAACTCAATCATAATATACAATAAACATTCTTTACCATTGCATCCATAAGTTATACGCCTCCTGTGATACCCCAAAACCGGCATGCATTTAATAGCATTTGACGGCATTTAATTAATTGTTTAATTAGTTAGTCATCCATTTTTCACTATTTTGATATTTCTTTTAGAAGCATTTAGTAATTTTATATTCATTAATTAAAAGATTATCCCTTATTTTTATTATTTATAGAAATTGGATTTACTTTCTTGTATTTAATTAAGTGTCATCTTAAATGTTAGTGTTTAATTGCATTTGATTACGTGTTTATATTAACTTGTTTGTTTGTATCTTAGCATTAACTTCATAATTCTTTAAAATATTATAGAAATAGTTAAATTAATTATTTTTAAATGAATATTGATTATTTTGATTGATTTGATTATTTTAATAATCGATTTTAATTGTCTTGCGTTAAAATAATTCGGTTTTCAAATAATGAGAAAAGTAACTTCGAGCCGGAGTGAATTTTAAACTATTCTACTATTCTACTTTTCAAAAAAATTAAAGTTTTATATTATTGCTGATCACTTTATTAGCGATCATTTATTGACCGTTTGATCATAGTATTTCGAAAATGAGAGTTAGAGAAATATTTTTCGAACTTCGTGAATAGCATTTCTAGTTTAATTTAGCTAGTTTTAGTTGTTTTGCCATCTAATTGCATTGTTTTAACTTGAATTAAATTAAATGGCATCAAAATAAGCTTATTTGACCAATTTTCACTTAAGATTGACCTTGCAAATGACCAAAATGCCCTTTGTCATCTTTTAAATAATAAAGCAAGGCAAAAATATAAAAAAAACAAATTGCAAAATGCCCATTATGTCCTTCCATGGCCGAATGCTCTCAAGGAGGAAAAGAAATGATTTTTCTTGCATTTTCTTCTACAATCGTGCGTGGAATTGCTCGGGGGTCGTGGCTCGGGTCCTTGCGGATGTTGGTCTTCAATCTCTGTGAGGGTTTTCATTCTTTTGTGCATTAAAATTCGAATTTGATTTTTGTTTCAAATTTTTAGATTTGATATATAATGTGTTATAATGCCTGTACTTGCTTGATATAGCTTCCTTTGAGTTTGTAAAGCATTGTTTGATAGTTATTTAGCAATTTTTACGGTTGAAATTGCGTATTTGAAATTGGGGAAGAATAATGAATAGTGATTTTGAATAGTAAAAC
The DNA here is from genome assembly GCA_037974665.1 of Ehretia macrophylla. NCBI lineage: Eukaryota > Viridiplantae > Streptophyta > Magnoliopsida > Boraginales > Ehretiaceae > Ehretia > Ehretia macrophylla. The sequence goes on along the minus strand of CM075780.1, from coordinate 17,615,194 downwards.
AATAGAATTTCGGATTTTTATTCGAATTGCGATTGCTTGATTTGGATAGTTGCCATTAGTGATAGAAATATAAAATGTGCAATAAAAACGGACCGGCCTTTGTTAAAATTGAAAATTAGACAATGAAACGGAAAGGGGACATTTGACCAAAAGTTGACCGTGCTCGAATTGAGTTGGGGGTTTTGCTATTGAGGGCATGGAAGCACTTTTGGCGCTGTTGTGGCATTGATTGAGCTACCGGTTAGTATAGTTGTAGTTCGAACGCAGTAGGTGGACTTTCGGGCCTCGGGTGAGAAAGTGAAGTTTAGTGACATAGAAATGTGCCTTGTAGTACTTAAGTGAATGTAGTGAAATCGGTTTCCTAATCCCGTAGCTCGTTTGCTCGTAATTGCCTTTGGAAGTTAGAGATTGAATAGTGATATTTTCCATTTTCGTGTTTGAACTACCATTACCTGTTTGATTGATGTTATTGTTAGTATTAATGATAATCATGCTTGAAAAGTTAGTTGATTGCTATTATTGATTGTAAATGCTTGTTATCTCGTTTATCACCACTAATCTGTACTTTCGTGTTATTGCTTGTTTATTGTTTGTATCTCGTATTGCATTGCATAAGTGTCAGGTGCGTGAGTGATGGGCCTCTTTGGGTAGTCTCGGGCTGCCAGGGTTGGTTGCTCTAGCTCCATGTCCTATTCCCATTCTCGCTTGGGTTGCCGCCCAGGGAGTTTTGGGTCGTAGAATTAACAGAGTATGTCCGGAGTACTCTAAACGGAAGTTATAAGGCGGGTGAGCCGGCTCATCATCGTTAAAGTCATCGAAATCATGATCGGTACATTACTCGTTTGAGTGAACCATAACCTTCAGAGTGTGGTATAGCTTTGAATGGTTGTGTTAATGCTTTTATTAATTGTTTATTGTATTGATTGTTTATATTGAATGCTTTCTTATTGATTATATTGCTTAACTGTAACTATTTGCATTGCACGATCTTCTTTCTCTCCACCTCGATAAATATCTCGCCCTCACTGAGTATCCATGTTATGTATACTCACTCCTCACCACCACATTTCAGGAAATACCATGTTAGCTGGAAAGTTCGTGGATATGTGATAGATCATGCTTGAAGAGTTGCCTTGCATGCTATGTGGCTTGAGTTGTCAAAGATGCAAAGATGTATGTTCATGTGTTGTATGTATTTATTGTTAAAAAGAATGTAATTTAAATTTAACTAGGTAATTGAGGTAGAATGATAAGCTAGTTTATGTATTCAGTTAGTATAGTTTAACTTCAATGCATATTGTAATGTCCAACGGGAAATAGTTAGAATGGTATGATAGTCTATTTTATGCAGTAGGTTAATATAGTTTAATTGCCAAGCATGAATGTACTTGTAAAAGATGAGAAGAGATAGGTTAGCTTGTAAACTGGAATGTATATTTTCTTGTGTTTAATTGTTGAGAACCAAGGCTCGGATGGCCTTAAGGTGTTTGAATGGTTGGACACGGTGCTGGTCCACTTATATGGTATTACAGGTTTTACATTTTGCCTAGAAACAGGGGAGACTCCGTCCGTCTTTCCCTAAAAATTTTTGCCCGGATTTGGAATTGGGTTGCGATTAGATTGATTGATAGAACTCCCGGTCTCGAGAGGGATTAGGGTGTTACAGGTGGTATCAGAGCTTGTTTAGCTCATAAGCCAGGACAGGGTCCTCGGTCTGGTGGGTAGTGATCCTTGAATGTGTGTTTGTTAAGTGTGTCTTGAAAGTGTATGCTTGTATGTGAGATTGTGTGTCTTGACCTGAATGTGTGCACCTATGTGATATAGTTATGTGTTAGTTAAATGTTTCTCAAGTAAAGTGAAGTGTCTAGTTGTGCATTGAATTGACCTATCAAATTGGCATCGTGAATCGAATTGATCTCATGAATTGTTATTTGCTTGAAGTATTGCTTGTAATGTGTGTATTGAAATGTCTTGAATTGGTTGTGCCGTGATTTGAATTGATTATGTTATGCTTGACTTGATTGTCGTTCTTGAGTGACTTTGTTGAATAAACTGTTTTATAAACTGTTTTACAAACATGCTTGCATAATAGATTCAGGCATATATGTATAAATGTGATATCTTGGCATTCATACATGTCCTGTTGAAATGGTAAGAAAGACTTCTTCCTCCCCTTGAAGAGAAGTGATTAGTAGCAGGCCTCCAAGTTATATGGATTGACGGGAATGAGCAGTATTTGACTAGCCTTTATTTGGGAGTTGGTGTTTGCTTTTGGAGCTCGGTTATTGGCGAATTTCTAAGGTCCTCATCTGTGCTTAACAGTTGTGAAAGAGTAGCTTTCTCTTGGGGTTCTATTTGGTTGTTCTCTGGAGCATTCTTTGGTTTTCTTATTGGGTATTCCTTGGAGACTTCTGTTGGTACTCCTTGGTAGACTTGGCTATTGGGTTTTAATTGGACTTACTGCATGGAATTATCTATGGCATATGTGTTTCGGTCTTTATTGGTGTGTTAATGGCATTCCTCATTAGAAATCCTTCAATGGCATTCTATAGAATTCTTAGTGGTCATTTATCTAATACTTATTTATTGGGCAATCCTTGGTATTTTCTTACTGGAGCATTGTTTCGGGTATTTTCTTTGGCATCCCTCAGTTGGTTTGGTAATTGGAATTCCTATTGGACTTATTGTGTAATATTACTTATAGTATTCTTTGGAATTCTTATTGGGCATTCTACTAGTATTTTCCTTATTGGCATTTATTGGAAGATCCTACACTTGGAATTCTGCTTGGACTTATTATCTTGTATTGTTTACGGCTTCTCCATCGGCCTTTCCACTCAGAGGAAATCTATACTTGCTGTTTTGCTAAGATGTTGCGGTAAGGACTCAGTGATTGAAGGATTTCATTTAGAGATTGGCCTTTGGTATTCTTCCCCATATACTTTTACAGAACTTTTAGCTAGGTCTACTTACGGTAATCAGCACTGCATGAGGTGCATCCGCTCTGGCTATCTTTTAACTTTCTTATTTGGTATTTGTTAGACTTCTATTGGCGATTCGTAAATAGGGTATTCCTTCAGTATTCTTTTTGCCATTAATATGTGGTATTGATATCATCTATAGTATCTTTGCTTCAGTTTTTAGTTGGTATTTTCTCGGCATTCTTGGGTGGAATTTCTATTGGGGTTTTCCTATGAGCATCCTTATTCATTATCTTGCCCAGCAACCGATGAAGATTAGTGAGAGTTGAGCTTCAGTTGATGTTGGGTTCTATCGGAAGGAAGAATTTGGAGAACGCAATTGTTTTAAGGGGGGAAGGATGTGATACCTCGAAACCGGCATGCATTTAATAGCATTTGACTGCATTTAATTAAGTGTTTAATTAGTTAATCATCCATTTTTCACTATTTTGATATTTCTTTCAGAAACATTTAGTAATTTTATATTCATTAATTAAAAGATTATCACCTATTTTTATTATTTATAGAAATTGGATTTACTTTCTTATATTTAATTAAGTGTCATCTTAAATGTTAGTGTTTAATTGCATTTGATTACGTGTTTATATTAACTTGCTTGTTTGTATCTTAGCATTAACTTCATAATTCTTTAAAATATTCTAGAAATAGTTAAATGAATTATTTTTAAATGAATATTGATTATTTTGATTGATTTTATTATTTTAATAATTGGTTTTAATTGTCTTGCATTAAAATTACTCGATTTTCAAATAATGAGAAAAGTAACTCCTAGCCGGAGTTAATTTTAAACTATGCTACTATTCTACTTTTCAAAAAAATTAAAGTTTTATATTATTGCTCATCACTTTATTAGCGATCATTTATTGACCATTTGATCGTAGTATTTCGAAAATGAGAGTTAGAGAAATATTTCCCGAAATTCGTGAATAGCGTTTCTAGTTTAATTTAGCTAGTTTTAGTTGTTTGCGATCTAATTGCATTGTTTTAACTTGAATTAGATTAAATGACATCAAAATAAGCTTATTTGACCAATTTTCACTTAAGCTTGACCTTGCAAATGACCAAAATGCCCTTTGTCACCTTTTAAATAATAAAACAAGGCAAAAATAAAAATAAAAACAAATTGCAAAATGCCCATTATGTCCTTCCATGGCCGAATGCTCTAAAGGAGGAAAAGAAATGATTTTTCTTGCATTTTCTTCTACAATCGTGCGTGGAATTGCTCAAGGGTCGTGGCTCGGGTCCTTGCGGGTCTTGGTCTTCAATCACTGTGAGGGTTTTCATTCTTTTGTGCATTAGAATTCGAATTTGATTTTTGTTTCAATTTTTTAGATTTGATATATAATGTGTTATAATGCCTGTAATTGCTTGATATAGCTTCCTTTGAGTTCGTAGAGCATTGTTTGATAGTTATTTAGCAATTTTTACGGTTGAAATTGCGTATTTGAAATTGGGAAAGAATAATAAATAGTGATTTTGAATAGTAAAACCGTAGAATTTCGGATTTTGATCCGAATTGCGATTGCTTGATTTGGATAGGTGCCATTAGTGATAGAAAGATAAAATGTGCAATAAAAATGGACCGGCCTTTGTTAAAATTGGAAATTAGACAATGAAACGGAAAGGGGCCATTTGACCAAAAGTTGACCGTGCTCGAATTGAGTTGGGGGTTTTGCTATTGAGGGCATGGAAGAACTTTTGCGCTGTTGTGGCGTTGATTGAGCGACCGGTTAGTATAGTTGTAGTTCAAATGCAGTAGGTGGACTTTCAGGCCTCGGGTGAGAAAGTGATGTTTAGTGACACATAAATGTGCCTTGTAGTGCTTAAGTGAATGTAGTGAAATCGGTTTCCTAATCCCGTAGCTCGTTTGCTCGTAATTGCCTTTGGAAGTTAAAGATTGAATAGTGATATTTGTCATTTTCGTGTTTGAACTGCCATTACCTGTTTGATTGATGTTATTGTTAGTATTAATGATAATCATGCTTGAAAAGTTAGTTGATTGCTATTATTGATTGTAAATGCTTGTTATCTTGTTTATCACCACTAATCTGTACTTTCGTGTTATTGCTCGTTTATTGCTTGTATCTCGTATTGCATTGCATAAGTGTCAGGTGCGTGAGTGATGGGCCTTTCTTGGTAGTCTCGGGCTGCCAGGGTTGGTTGTTCTAGCTCCGTGTCCTATTCCCATTCTCGCTTGGGTTGCCGCCCAGGGAGTTTTGGGTCATAGAATTAACAGAGTATGTCCGGAGTACTCTAAACGGAAGTTATAAGGCGGGTGAGCCAGCTCGTCATCGTTAAAGTCATCGAAATCATGATCGGTACATTACTCGTTTGAGTGAACCATAACCTTCAGAGTGTGGTATAGCTTTGAATGGTTGTGTTAATGCTTTTATTAATTGTTTATTGTATTGATTGTTTATATTGAATGCTTTCTTATTGATTATATTGCTTAACTGTAACTATTTGCATTGCACGATCTTCTTTCTCTCCACCTCGATAACTATCTCGCCCTCACTGAGTATACATGTTGTGTATACTTATTCCTCACCACCACATTTCAGGAAATGCCATGTTAGCTGGAAAGGTCGTGGATATGTGATAGATCGTGCATGAAGTGTTGCCTTGCGTGCTATGTGGCTTGAGTTGTCAAATATGCAAAGATGTATGTTCATGTGTTGTATGTATTTATTGTTAAAAAGAATGTAATTTAAATTTAACTAGGTAATTGAGGTAGAATGATAAGCTAGTTTATGTATTCAGTTAGTATAGTTTAACTTCAATGCATATTGTATATCCAATGGGAAAGAGTTAGAATAGTATGATAGTCTATTTTATTCAGTATGTTAATATAGTTTAATTGCCAAGCATGAATGTACTTGTAAAAGATGAGAAGAGATAGGTTAGTTTGTAAACTGGAATGTATATTTTCTTGTGTTTAATTGTTGAGAACCAAGGCTCGGATGGCCTTGAGGTGTTTGAATGGTTGGACATGGTGTTGGTCCACTTATATGCTATTATAGGCTTTACATTTTGCCTAGAAACAGGGGAGACTCCGTCCGTCTTTCCCTAAAAATTTTTGCCCGAGTTTGGAATTGGGTTGCGATTAGATTGATTGATAGAACTCCCGGTCTCGAGAGGGATCGGGGTGTTACACCTCCGTTCCAACATCATACATTTACTATATAACATACATTCCAAAATAGACCAACTTAGTAGCCTAATGATATTCCAAAACAAGACCACTAAACTAGCAACTTTTAATCCATTTAGTCCACAACATCTTATATATCATAAACTTCTAAATAATTACAAACCAACTAGTTTTAATACACAATATAACAAAAGTACATCATCAGATATCAAGGACAAGACTCTGGCACGTAGGACTCGTCCACATATGGCATATAATCCTTTTCTGGAGGCACGTACCCGTAATCTCGATCGGTAACACCTGAATGCATGCAATAATTGAGAGTGAGCTTATGTAAAACAAGCACAGTGAGGATTTCATAGATCTCTAACAGTATTTACTATACACGTTGGAAATCATCATTTGAGCAGTAAACACACAATAATCGTCAATAACAAAATAAACACATTAATTATAATGACCAATCAATAAAGGATACTCTAGTTGGTGTAGCTTCAAATGTCATCACGATCTCAACCGTTCTTCTTGTAACTCCCCATTACTCACGTACCCGAGGTACCTCTCTAGCCCTTCCCTCCATGACACCTCCGTCATGTGAGCTGGGGGTAGCCTATGGCAGTCATGCCGGTTTCAACCCGACAGCCCGAAGCTGCCCGAGAGGTGGCACACACATACCAAGACTCAGCAATAAATAATAAACATTCAATCACAGGAGAACAACCTTTTCCGTTGACTATCTCCTAGTTCATCAATAATCAATTATCACAGGAGGACAACAAAGTAGGTTGCCTATCTCTTGGTTCAACAATAATCAATCAATATTCATCAATTCAATCAACATAACAACAATTAATCAATTAAACAACAAACAACTAAGTTAGATGACAAAGTAGGCCACCCAACTTAACAAGCGTTAGACACACAACGAAACCCTAATCTAACCATCACCAACTCACAATTCAATCACTCAAACACCACCCAAACATCTAAAGGCATATTTCAACATTTTAAAGAAAGACAACCCAAACTTCTAAAAGTCATAACTTACATTCTACTAATCCAATAACCTCCAAACCAATTTCTATCACTCACCCACTCAATCAACAACATTCACCCCCTCGGAAACCAACTATAAACCATCCACATCAAGCCCAATAACCCTAAAACCCTAATGCATCAAGGCTGAAATTTCCGGACTTTCACACCGACATCACAATCAAAATTTCGGCATTACCACATTACTACCACGTATTCAACAAACTTTTACAAGCTAACAGCAATCGATTCCAACCACCACAACAACATTTATTCAACAAATAGACAAATACTCAACTTTTAATACACGAAAAATAAAATTCATGCTACAATGGTTCAAATCTTATATAAATGCATATAAATGATCCTTAGCATGCACTGAGCAATAATATAACATCAATTCAACTTTCTAACAGTTCAAAATTCAATTATATTCAAAAACATAAAAAAGGACATTTGAGATCTAGAATTTTTCTCTTGACTTTGATGTGTTATGAAGCTAGAAGATGCTCAATGAATGCCCAACAAGTAGAATCAAGCCTTGGTTGATGAAGTTTGGCCTTCAAATGCAATTTCTAATGAAAAATCTCTTTGAAAACTTGAAGAAAACTCTTTGTTTTTCTCTCTAATGGCTCTCGGCCATGTATGTGTGAGTGAGTGTGTTTCTATGCTTTGCTAATGTGTGTTGATGCATAATATGTAAAGGTCAAACAAATAAAAGAAAATCAAAATTAGTTTCCTTAGTCTTTTAATTCTATTTTTAGTCTTTTAATTCATTTCTTGACTATTTCTTGCTCAAACATTAAATTGACACTTAAACTAATTCTAGATAATATATTTTAGGCGACAAAGAGTTTTACATTTAAACATTTCCACCCAAGTCGGCTTAAAACCCGATTTTTTTACAAAAGAAAGTGTAAAAACCTTTAAAATTTCAAAATCGATTCCAAATCTATTTTAATCAAACACGGGTCTATTAATACCCGAGGACTAGGTTTTAAAATTTTTAAAACAACCTTGTAAAAATTTTATCGGACATGTGTTCAAAACACTATTTACTAAAACGGGCGATAAAATTTCTGGTGTCGATTTTGATGAAAATTTCATGAATGCACATATAGCATGTATTAGGAATATAAATCACATATTTAACACATTGGAACTCATATAACTCATAAACAGGTACAATCATGCAAATCGAGGCAAAACACGTAAATTGAGGTAATGGCAAAATATGGGGTCTCATATTCTTCCCCCGTTAAAGAAATTTCATCCCCGAAATTCTTACTTGTTGTACGGAAAAGATCTGGGTACTACTGTTGCATCTGATCTCGCCTCTCCCAAGTAGCCTCCTCATTCCCGTTATGCTTCCACAATACTTTGGTCATCGGAATCTTATTCAATCTCAGTTCTCGTTCCATCTAATCAAAATGCGAATCGGCCTCTCATCATATGTCAGATTCTCACGAAGCTGTAACGGCTCTGGCTCTAGAATATGAGAAGGATCTGGATTATACTTCTGCAAATTAGACACGTGAAAGACATCGTGGACATTAGAGAAGTCCTCCAGTAAAGCCAACTGATATACTAACTTACCAACCCTGTCGATAATCTCAAATAGCCCTACAAACCTCGGACTCAGCTTCCCACCTTTACCATAACGAGCAAACCCCTTTGAGGAGATAATTTCAAGAAAACCCGATCCCCAACTGCAAACTCCAAATCGTGACGACGCTTATCAGCATAACTCTTGTATCTGCTCTGCGTTGTAAGCATTCTCTACCTGATCAACTGAACATTCTCAATCTTCTCTAGAAGCTCTAGCATAATAGTCGGATCAATAGTCTTCATCTTCCCTACTTCATCCCAATACAAAGGTGAACGACACTTACGGCCGTAAAGAGTTGCAAAAGGTGCCATCCCAATAGTAGATTGATAACTATTGTTATAGGCAAACTCGGCAAGTGGTAGATGTTTCTCCCAGTTCTTCCTGAAGTCCATAACACAAGCCCTAAGCATATATTCCAGAATCTGAATAATCCTCTCAAACTGACCGTCGGTCTATGGATGATACGCAGTACTGAAGTTTAAGTGAGTACCCAAAGTCTCCTGAAGTTTCTCCCATAAATGAGAAGTAAACCGAGGATCTCGATCTGAGACAATACTAGATAGAATCCCGTGAAGTCTAACAATCTGATCCAAATAAAGATCTGCCAACTTTGCAACCTCATCCCCTAACCTTTTCAGAATGAAATGAGCTAACTTCGTCAAACGATCTACGACAACCCAAACTGCATCATTACCTCTCGATGTTCTAGACAAACTAAAGACGAAGTCCATCGTAATATGCTACCATTTCCACTGTGGTATTGCCAATGACTGAAGTAACCTTGTATGTTGTTGATATTCGGCCTTTACTCGCTGACAAGTCACACATCTAGATACAAACTGAGCAACCTCCATTTCCATGTTATTCAACCAATAATGTTGCTTCAAATCCCGATACATCTTGTTTCAACCCAGATGAATGGTGTTCTTAGAATTATGAGCCTCCTCTAGAATACCTCGCCTGAAACTCCGTTCATCGGGAACACATACTGTGATAACCCGAACCCGGCATGCATTTAATGGCATTTAGATGCATTTAATTGATTGTTTAACTTAGTTTATTTATTTTGCATTGATTTCATATTTCTTTTTAAAAGTATTTCAGTAATACTTACAATAATTATTTTAAATGAGTATTAACTATTTTGATTGTTTTCAAAACTCGGATTTATTTTCTTGCACTTAAATTACTTTATTTTCAACAAAATAGAAAAGTAACTCCGAGCCAGAGTGAATTTTAAACTAAATTACTTTTCAAAAATTTTATTTTGATATTATTATTTACCATACTTATTGTAATCGTTTATTAACCACTTGATTGTATTGCATTGAAAACGAGAGTTAGAGAAATATTTCCCAAATTTAGGGAATAGTATTTTTAGCTTAATTAAGTTAGTTTTAGTTGTTTTTCATTTAATTGCATAGTTTTAACTTGAATTAGACTAAATGTTAATTAAATGAGCTTTTTTGACCATATTTTCACTTAAGCTTGACTTTGCAAAATGACCAAAATGCGCTTGTTACCTTATAAAACAAAAACAAGACAAAATCAACTCAAAAACAAAAGCCAAAATTCCCCCCATGTCCCCCCCATGGCCGAAACTCAAGGGAAAAAGAAAAAAAAATGATTTTGCATTTTTAAGCCAAAATCTTGCGTAGAATTGGACAAGGATCATGGCTCGGGTCCTTGCAAGCCTTCCTCTTCAATCTCTGTGAGGGTTTTCACGTTTTTGTGCATTTTTTTTAAATTTGATTTTTGTTTCAAATTTTCAGATTCGATATTTATTGCGTTATAATGCCTGTTATTGCTTGAAATAACTTCCTTATGGATCGTAGAGTATTGCTGGTTAGTTATTTAGCAATTTTTACGGCTGAAATTGCGTATTTGAATTAGAGAATAATGTGAATAGTAAAAATTAATAGTAAAACACTAGATTTTTGGTTTTTTGATCCGAATTGCGATTTCTTGATTTGGATAAATGTGCAATAAAAATGGACTAGCCTTTGTTAAAATTGGAAATTAGACAAAGAAACATAAAGGGACCGTTTGACCAAGAGTTGACCATGCTTGAATTGAGTTGGGGGTTTTGCAATTGAGGAAATAGAAGCACTTTTGGCGCTGTTGTGGCGTTGATTGGGCGACCGGTTAGCATAGTTGTAGTTCAAACGTAGTAGGTGGACTTTTGGGCTTCGGGTGAAAGTGAAGTTTCGTGATATAGAAACGTGCCTTGTAGTACCTAAGTGAATGTAGTGAAATCGATTTCCTAATCCCGTAGCTCATTTGCTCGTAATTGCCTTTGAAAGTTAGAGATTGAATAGTGATATTTGTTGTTTTCGTGTTTGAACTGCTATTACTTGTTTAATTGGTGTTCTTGTTGCTATTAATGATAATCATGCTTGAAATGTCAATTGATTGCTACTATTGATTTTAAGTGCTTGATATATTGAATATTGATATTAATCTGCATTTTGGTGCTATCGCTCATTTATTACTTGTATCTCGTATTGCATTGCATAGTGTCAGGCGCCTGAGTGATGGGCCTCTCTGGGCAGTCTCGGGCTGCCAGGGTTGATTTGTTCTAGCTCCGTGTCCTATTCCCATTCTCGCTAGGGGTGCTACCCTGGGAGATTTGGGTCGTAGATGTGTCGGGGTACATCCGGAGTACACCAAGTGGAAGTTATAAGGTTGTTGCGCGCTTATTGCCATCGTTGTCAACTTTAAGCTCGAGATTGATGTATTGCTCGTGAGATGGTACATTTCTCGTATGAGTGAACCATAGCCTTCAAAGTGTGGTATAGCTTTGAATGGTTGTATTAATGCTTTATTAATTGTTTATTGTATTGTTGATTATATTGATTGTTGTTCTTATCGGATATATTGCTTAACTATCTTATTTGTATTGCACGACTTTCTTTCTCTCCACCTCGATATCTGTTTCGCCCTCACTGAGTATACGTGTTGTGCATACTCACTCCTCACCACCACATTTCAGGAAACACCATGTTAGCTGGAAAGTTTGTGGTTATGTGATAGATCGTGCTTGAAGAGTTGCCTTGCGTGCTACGTGGCTTGAGTTCTTAAAGATGTAAAGATTTTACTTTCATGATATGTATATAATCAATTTGTAAAAAAAAAGTCATTTAAGTTTTTTGTACAAGTTAGTAAGTTTTGGATTCAATGTATGTTTGTATTGTCTAAAGGAAATAGTTAGAATAGTCTGGGTACTTGGAAATGTATATATACTTGTTGTGTTTAATTGTTGAGAACCGAGGCTCGGATGGCCTTGAGGAATTTTGAATGGTTGGACACGGTGCTGGTCCACTTATATGCTGTCACAGGTTTGCATTTTTCTTAGAAACAGGGGAGACTCCGTCCGTTTTTCCTAAATTTTATGCACGGGTTTGGAATTGGGTTGCGATTAGATTGATTAATAGAACTTCTGGTCTCGATAGGGATCGAGGTGTTACAGGTGGTATCAGAGCTTGTTTAGCTCATAAGACAGGACAGGGTCCTCGGTCTGTCGGGTAGTAACCCTTGGTTGTATGCTTGTTAAGTGTGTCTTGAAAGTGTGTGCCCGTATGTGAGATTGTGTGTCTTGACTTGAATGTGTGTACCTTTGTGATATAGTTCTGTGATATGTGTTAAATGTGTGTTACGTGAAGTGAAGTGACTAGTCGTGTATCAAATTGGCATCGTGAATCGAATTGAGCTTGTGAATTGTTATTTGCTTGAAGTATTGCTTGTAATGTGTGTATTGGAATGTCTTGAATTGGTTGTGCCGTGATTTGAATTGATTATGTTGTGCTTGACTTGATTGTTGTGCTTGAGTGACTTTGATGACTAAATTGTTTTATAAACTCTTTTATAAACATGCTTGCATAATAGATTAAGGCATATATGTATAAATGTGATATCTTGGCATTCATACATGTCCTGTTGAAATGGTAAGAAAGACTTCTTCCTCCCCTGAAGAGAAGTGGTTAGTAGCAGGCCCTCCAAGTTATGTGGATTGACGGGAATGAGCAATATTTGACTAGCCTTTATTTGGGAGTTGGTGTTTGTCTTTGGAGCTCGATTATTGGCGAATCTCTAAGGTCCTTCTCTGTGCTTAACAGTTGTGAAAGATTAGCTTTCTTTTGGGGTTCTATTTGGTTGTTCTTTGGATCATTCTTTGGTTTTCTTATTGGGTATTCTTTGGAAACTTCTGTTGGCACTTCTTGGTAGACTTGGCTATTGAGGTTTCAATCGGACTTACTGCATGGTATTATCTATGGTATATGTGTCTCGGTCTTTATTGGTGTGCTACTTGTATCCCTGATTAGAAATTCTTCAATGGCATTCTATAGAATTCGTAGTGGCCATTTATCTAGTACTTACTTATTGGACAATCCTTGCTACTTTCTTACTGGAGCATTGTTCCGGGTATTTTCTTTAGTGTTCGTCAGTAGTTTTGGTCTTTGGAATTCCTATCATACTTATTGTATAGTACTACTTACGGTATTCTTTGGAATTCTTAGTGGGAATTCTACTAGTATCTTCCTTGATGGCACTTATTGGAAGTTTTAGACTTGGAATCTTGTTCAGACTTATTATCTCATATTGCTTACGGTATGCTGTGGAATACTTTGGGCTTTCTTGGTGGTAAGTTGTATAAAGTTTGCACTCGGCAAATAGTGATGAGGTCTTGGAGTTTGGTCTTATATGTGATGCATCTACTCTGGCTATCCTTTGACTTCCTTATTTGGTACTTGTTGAACTTCTACTAGAGATTCGTATGTAGGGTATTTCTTCGGCATTCTTCTTGTCATTAATATGTGATGTTAATTTTATCTACAGTATCCCTCCTTTAGTCTTTAGTTGGTATTTTTCGGCATTCTTGGTTGGGATTTCTATTTGGGTTTTCCTACGAGTATCTTATTCAGTGTCTGGCTCAGCAACCAATGAAGAGTGGTCAGAGTTGGATCTTAGGTGATGCTGAGTCCTATTGGAAGAAGAATTGCGAGGTCGTAATTGTTTTAAGGGGGAAAAGATGTGATAACCCGAACCCGACACGCATTTCATGGCATTTAGAAGCATTTAATTGATTGTTTAACTTAGTTTATTTATTTTGCATTGATTTCATATTTCTTTTTAAAAGTATTTTAGTAATACTTACAATAATTATTTTAAATGAGTATTAACTATTTTGATTGTTTTCAAAACACAGATTTATTTTCTTGCACTTAAATTACTTTATTTTCAACAAAATAGAAAATAACTCCGAGCTAGAGTGAATTTTAAACTAAATTAGTTTTCAAAAATTTTATTTTGATACTATTATTTACCATACTTATCGTAATCGTTTATTGACCGCTTGATCGTATCGCATTGAAAACTAGAGTTAGAGAAATATTTTTCGAATTTAGTGAATAGTGTTTTTAGCTTAATTGAGTTAGTTTTAGTTGTTTTTCATTTAATTGCATTGTTTTAACTTGAATTAGACTAAATGCTATTTAAATGAGCTTGTTTGACCACATTTTCACTTAAGCTTGACTTTGCAAAATGACCAAAATGCCCTTGTCACCTTATAAAACAAAAACAAGACAAAATCAACTCAAAAACAAAAGCCAAAATTCCCCCCATGTCCCCCCATGGCCGAAACTCAAGGGAAAAAGAAAAAAAAATTGATTTTGCATTTTTAAGCCAAAATCTTGCGTGGAATTGGATAAGGATCGTGGCTCGGGTCCTTGCAAGCCTTCCTCTTCAATCTCTGTGAGGGTTTTCATGTTTTTGTGCATTTTTATTTGAATTTGATTTTTGTTTCAAATATTCAGATTTGATATTTATTGCGTTATAATGCCTGTTATTGCTTGAAATAACTTCCTTAGGGTTCGTAGAGTATTGCTTACTAGTTATTTAGCAATTTTTACGGCTAAAATTGCGTATTTGAATTAGGGAATAACGTGAATAGTCAAAATAAATAGTAAAACCCTAGATTTTCAGATTTTTGATCCGAATTGCGATTTCTTGATTTGGATAGGTGTCATTAATGTTAGAAAGATAAAATGTGCAATAAAAATGGACTAGCCTTTGTTGAAATTGGAAATTAGACAAAGAAACATAAAGGGGTCGTTTGACCAAGAGTTGACAGTGCCCGAATTGAGTTAGGGGTTTTGCTATTGAGGGCATGGAAGCACTTTTGGCGCTATTGTGGCGTTGATTGGGCGACCGGTTAGCATAGTTGTAGTTCAAATGCAGTAGGTGGACTTTCAGACTTCAGGTGAGAAAGTGATATTTCGTGATATAGAAACGTGTCTTGTAGTACCTAAATGAATGTAGTGAAATCGGTTTCCTAATCCCGTAGCTCGTTTGCTCGTAATTGCCTTTGGAAGTTAGAGATTGAATAGTGATAATTGTCGTTTTCGTGTTTGAATTGCTATTACTTGTTTAATTGGTGTTCTTGTTGCTATTAATGATAATCATGCTTGAAATGTCAATTGATTACTACTATTGATTTTAAGTGCTTGATATATTGAATATTGATATTAATCTGCATTTTGGTACTATTGCTCGTTTATTGCTTGTATCTCGTATTGCATAGCATAGTGTCAGGAGCGTGAGTGATGGGACTCTCTGGGCAGTCTCGGGCTGCTAGGGTTGGTTTGCTTTAGCTCCGTGTCCTATTCTTATTCTCGCTAGGGGTGCCGCCCTAGGAGATTTGGGTCGTAGATGTGTCTGGGTACATCCAGAGCACACCCAGTGGAAGTTATAAGGTGGTTGCTGTGACGCCCGAGATTTAGCCATGCATTTAATTACTGTTGCATCCCTTGTTTGCGCATTTACTTCTGTGCCTTATTAACTGTCTTCTTAGGTTACTATTCACTCCGTATTTAAACTGCATTCTATTAGTTAATTAGCATTTTTATTAAATCATATTAATTGTAAAAGTAGTGGGAAAATGTGCATTTGAACTAAAGGCGTTAGGAGGGCTCGTTTAGAAAATGACTTTTGTAGTTGAATGAATAATGTTACGTAACTAACTTAGAGATTTAATTAGCTAGCACACATGTTCACCTTAGGCTCGTTTTTTAGCTTACTACGCGCATTCTAAAAGCCACCTTAAGCACCCAAACTTGACCCCACCTCAAGACCTACCTATTAAAACATAAAACAAGCACATTTGAGCAAAAAAACAAAACAATTTCAGCTGTGAACAGTGCCCAAAACCCGACAGCCCCTCCCTTGTGCATTTGGAGATTTTGCTTCATCAAATCATCAATTCAAGCCAAGCCAAGCCTTGAGCAACTAGTGTAGGGTGTTTGCAAGGTTCCTAGGTGCTCTTACGCGTATTGGTGAGGGATTTCACGGCTTGTTTTTGCATTTCTAAATAGTTGCTCATTTCTTGATTTGTTGAAAATGTGATCAAATGCCATTGTATTAGTTATCTATGCTATTATACTATGTATATGAATGCTAGAGAACATATTTGAGCCTTCGTTTCACAATTTAAACGGTTAGAATCGTTAGTTTGATTTTTAGGGTGAATAGTGACGTTTTTCTAGGGTTTTGCGTAATTGCTCGAATTAGCTTGATTCAATGCTTCTAATAGATGCCTTAGGTGCTAGTGAAGGTAACCTAATAGCCCCGTGCACTTGCATTGTCCTTAAATCGCCTAAAATGGAAAATAGCCGACTTTAATTTGGGGTTTTCGGGGTTAATACGAATCCGGGTGGATTCGGGCTTCAATTCTAGTATCCTTAGGCCACCTAGGTGCTATAGAGGCCTTGATATCCCTTGTTTGAAGCCCGGACATTGTATGTGTAGTTTAAAGCCATAAGAGGGAATTTGGGGCTTTCGCGGTAATCGCGGGCATTTGAATGAGTTAGAGGGTTAAGAGAGTACCTTTAGGGTTAGTTAGAAGGTTGGGAGAGTTTCCTTTGAAAATGGAATCATTAACCTTGGTTTGGAAGAGAAATAGTTCGAAAAACAAAGGGGTTTAGGTGCAATTTAGGTTGTCACACACTTCTAAACCCATGTCATGACTTCTTGAGTGTTTATAAGTGATTTTAAGTTGATTTGGAGCTTTTGGTATGATTCTAAACTTATCTTGCTAATGTCTCTTTGTAAAACTGCATATTTGCTTATATAATTGTTCTATTCTAATTGCATCGAGGTCAACCTACTTTGTTGATCCTCCTATGTGTTAACGCTTATATTATTGCTATTAAATTGCCATTGTTAAGTGCATTGCATCGTGGTTGCGCAACCATAGTGTCAGGGGCGGATGTGTTGAATATCGGCTGGGCGGCAGAGGGCTTGCCGGTGGATATTCAAACTTCGTGCCCTATTCCCTCATTCGCCTGGTCCGGAGATTGCCAGGGGATGTTGGGTCGTAGGATTCGGGGTACATCCGGAGTACACCCACTGGAGTGATTGGGGTTATGCCGGCTTATCGTGATCGTGCTCGTGGTTCGTGGATCGTGATTGAAGACCAGTGAAGATTGGTGTATAGGGGATTGTGTGAAATGTATCCTTTTAAATGTGTGGTTACCTTAGTTATCATTGTTTCTTAAATTGTCTAAGTGATATTGTTGTATAACTGTATTATCTGTTGCATTGCACGCCCCGGGACTATATCCCTCACTGGGCAACAGTGGTTGCTCATACCTCGATATATGTTTCAGGAGACGCTGAGGGTGATCCCCAGCTTGTTGAGTTAGTTGAGGAAGAAGAAGTTCAGACTGATCCTCTACCTTAGTTGCCGTGCTTGATAGCTTGAGGTGGTTAATGAATTTGCTGCTACGTGGAAAGTTCAACTAATTGCTTTATGTACTATTTTGTGGCCTAAGGGCTATGTATATGCTTGTTGTATAAGTTGAAGACTAGTTGGTTGTGGTGTAGTTTTGAAAGCCTACGTACTGTAATAACTTATGAACTACTTCTATTCGCTTTGCTTGCTTGGGAGTGAATGGCTTAAAGTAGAAATGTTTGATCTTTCAATTATGTTTAATTGATTTCCTAGAATGTCATGATTATAAAACTATGTTGATAACTAGTTCTCGCTTGCTTGTGTGTTTTGGAACTATAGTGTACTATAAGGCTCGGATGGCCTTAGAACTTTGTTGTTTAATTAAGAAAAGCTTGTATTGTATTGTTGGGACTTTGTTTGAGTGATTCCAGGTTTTTAGAATGTCCACGGTACAGGGGAGACTCTGTCCGTGTGTCGGGTCCGGACTTAACATTTAGCTTGGAGGTTGGGTCGGGGCGTGACATTTAAGTGGTATCAGAGCTATAGATTGCATGAAGCCGGGTTAAATTTCTCGGTCTGTGGGTAGAGATTTGTTATGTGACTTTGTGAATGCATGAATCCTTGATTTTGATTGACCTAAGTGAAATTTGAATTAGCAATGAACATGCTAGCATGGAAATGGAATATCAAGTGTCTAGAATGTCAAGTATGATCTAGCGATTTATGTGTACTTCAAGAATGTGGAATATCTATTTGAACTTCTATGTACTTGACTTTATGTGAATCTAATTGGACTTTTCTTTATGTGTTTACTTATAAATTGCATATATACATATATATACCTGTCATAACACTTTGCATTCTAGCTATTCGAGATGGGGCCCCGCCGTCGTGCTGATAATCCAAATGTTGGTGGAGAACCCGAGGAGGTTCATGGGCAAGAAGCTGAGGTGGCCGAAAATGCACCGCAGGTTCAAGAACCGAGCACTGCACAAATCTTGGCCACGATGGCCACTGCTATGAACACTATTGCCCAGTTTGTTACACAACAGGGTTAGCCAGGGGTCGTTGGAGGCAATCAGGCTGCGAGAGCCGGAGGTAGTGGTCCTACCGGAGGGAATCTGTATGATCGGTTTATACATCATGGGGCCTATACTTTCTTTGGGGAGCCGGACGATATGAAGGCTGAGATGTGGCTAAGGAAGTTTGAGAGAGTGGCAGCAATACTGGAGTGCCATGATGACAGGAAGATTACTTATGCCACTTTCCTTCTCGAGGGTGATGCTGAAGATTGGTGGCAAACCGTCAGTGAGAAATGGGAAGCTGAGGGCGTTCATCATTCATGGGCTGACTTTGTCCGAGAATTTTGAGATAAGTATATATCGGTGGTTGCCCGCGAGAGGCGTCAAACGGAGTTCATAAACTTGAAGCAGGGAAGTATGACAGTAGATCAATATGAGGCTACTTTTACCCGGCTTTCCCGTTATGCACCAGCTTTGATTCAGCCGGAGGACATGAAGATCCAGAGGTTCATCCTGGGTTTGAGGAGGGATATTATGCTGAACTTGTCTTCAAATGATTTTCCCAACTATGCTGCAGTAGTCCGAGCCGCCTCGAGGTATGAGAAACGGAATGCCGATGTGTTAGCCGAGACCAGTCAATCGAGTAAACGGTTTCAGTCTCAGAGTCAAGGGTACCAGGGGCAGGCTGTATCAGTTGGGCAGAGTTCACAGCTGAGGCAGACTCAGAGTTATACAGGGCCTACTCAGACTCAGGCATGACCAGTTTAGAGTCAGACTCAGAGTCAGTTTCGTCCAGCAGTTTCCCATTCGTAGCAGGGTAGTTCAACTACCTCTACTTACAGAGCTCCTTCGGGAGGCACTGTTGCAAGACGTCACCAGCAGTGCAGCTTCTGTCAGCGCCAGGGCCACACTGAGGATGTTTGTTGGAAGAAACATAACAAATGTACAGGTTGCGGTAGTGATCAGCACAGGGTTAAAGACTGTCAGAAATTTAAGAACCCTAGGGGTCAAACATCAGCTCAGAACTCTCAGACCAGGGCACCAGCTGCAGCACCACCACCATGAGGTCAAGCCCGTGTATTTGCTTTGGATGTTGAGGAGCTTCCGGATACTACCGCTGTGGTAGAATGTATTATTCTTCTCAATGATCAATCAGTTAAGGTTTTAATTGATTCCGGGGCTTCGCATTCTTTTATTACTCCTACTTGTGCACAAAATGCTAAATTGAAACATGATAAACTGTTGCATGAGATTGTGGTTTATACTCCTATGGGTTCGAAGTTTGTTACTAGATCTATTTGCAGAGCATGTAGTATATTTATTGAGGGTCGTGTTTTTCCTGCTGATTTGATTATCCTACCCTTCAATGACTTTGAAATTATATTGGGGATGGACTGGTTAAGTAAATATTATGCCCAGCTTGATTGTAGAAAGAAGATTGTGTATCTAGAAATGCCTGACCAGCCTGTACTTAAAATAGTTGGTAGTAGAAAATCTACCGGAACTCCTATTATTTCTTCTATTAGGGCATCTAAATTATTGAGCAAGGGTTGTGAGGCTTATCTTGCATATTTGATTAATCAACCTGGGGATCAATTGAAATTGAATGATGTACCTATCGTGAGGGAGTTTCCGGGGGTCTTTCCTGAGGAATTACCTGGGTTACCGCCTGATAGAGAGATAGAGTTCATGATCGATTTATTGCCGGAGACTTCACCTATCTCTAGGACTCCTTATAGAATGGCTCCACCTGAGTTGCAGGAATTGAAAGTTCAATTACAGGGCTTGCTTGAGAAGGGATTCATTCAGCTGAGTTCTTCGCCTTGGGGTGCGCCAGTCCTATTTGTTAAAAATAAAGACGGATCTCTTCGCCTATGCATTGATTATCGAGGTCTTAATCATGTAACCATCAAAAATAAATATCCTTTGCCTTTAATCGAAGAGTTATTTGATCAGTTGCAAGGCGCCAGGGTATTCTCTAAATTTGATATGAGGCAGGGCTATTATCAACTGAGGATTAAGAAAGATGATGTTCCTAAAACTGCTTTCAGAATTCGATATGGCCATTATGAGTTTGTTGTCTTGCCGTTTGGTCTTACTAATGCTCCCGCCGTATTCATGGACTTAATGCAGAGGGTATTCCGTCCTTATCTGGACCAATTTGTGGTCATATTTATTGATGATATCCTTGTCTATTCTAAATCTGAGACGGAACATGAACAGCATCTCAGAATTGTGTTGCAGACTCTTCAGGAGCATCAGTTATTTGCAAAGTTTAGCAAATGTGAATTCTAGCTTAAGCTAGTTGCTTTTCTTGGCCATATTATCTCGCAGGATGGTATTTCTGTTGATCCAGCGAAGATTGAAGTTGTATTATCTTGGAAACGACCTGAAACTGTTACAGAGATTCGTAGCTTCCTTGGTTTAGCTGGGTATTATCGGAGGTTTGTCAAGGATTTCTCTAAGATTGCAGGGCCTTTAACTCAACTTACTCAGAAGAAAACAGTTTTTGACTGGAATGATAAATGCGAGACCAGCTTCCAGGAATTGAAAAAGAGATTGACTACAGCTCCTATTCTTGCTTTACCTGAGGGTTATGATAATCTGGTGATCTATAGTGATGCTTCGAAGGAAGGTCTGGGTTGTGTATTGATGCAGAATGGCAGGGTTATTGCTTATGCTTCCAGGAAACTGAAGCCTTATGAACTCAACTATCCGACTCATGATCTTGAGCTTGCAGCTATCATTCTTGCATTAAAGAAATGACGTCATTATCTCTGGGGCAACAAGTTTGAAATCTTTACAGATCATAAGAGCTTGAAATATCTGTTTTCACAGAAAGAGTTGAACATGAGGCAGAGGCGTTGGCTGGAATTACTTGAGGACTATAACTGCACTATTAACTATCTTCCAGGTAAGGCCAATATTGTTGCCGATGCTTTGAGCCGAAAGGCTACTGTTGCTAGCTTGATTATCAAGAATTGGGAATTCATGGAAGAATTGTGCTTATGGAAGCCTAGTACTTCAAATTCTGGTATTCAATTCGCAAGTTTGCAGATTCAATCTCTGTTATTGTCCAGGATTCGAGAAGCTCAACAAACTGATCTTCAATTGTTGAAAGTCTTAGAGAATTCTAAAGGGGGAGAGTCGGATTTCAAACTGCACGACGATGGTATTCTTAAATTCAAGGGTAGAATCTATATTCCGAATGATCCAACTTTAAAGAAGGATATTCTTGCTGAGGCACACAGTTCTCGATATACTATCCATCCAGGCAGTACGAAAATGTATAGAGATTTGAAGCAGAATTTCTGGTGGAATAATATGAAGAGAGAAATTGCTGACTATGTTGCTCGATGCCTTACTTGTCAAAAAGTTAAAGCAGAACATCAGAGACCTGCAGGGTTGTTGCAGCCTTTGGCTATTCCTGTTTGGAAGTGGGATCATATTACTATGGATTTCGTATCGGATTTACCGAGGTCTTCGAAGGGTAATGACTCAGTTTGGGTTATTGTGGATAGACTGACCAAGACTTCTCACTTTATTGCTAAAAAGAAGTCTGATTCTCTTGATAAACTGGTAGAGTTGTATATTGAGAATGTTGTCCGACTTCATGGGATTCCAAAGAGTATCGTGTCAGATAGAGATCCCAGATTCACATCGTAGTTCTGGCAGAAGATTCAGAAAGCTTTGGTCACGAATTTGAATTTCAGTACAGCTTATCATCCCCAGACAGATGGTCAATCCGAGATAACTATCTTGATCCTTGAGGATATATTACGGGCTTGCATTCTGGACTTCGGTAAGAGTTGGGAAAAGTATTTGCCACTAGCAGAGTTCGCCTACAACAATAGTTATCAAGCTACTATTGGTATGGCACCTTATGAGGCACTTTATGGGCGTAAATGCCGGTCTCCTCTCTACTGGGATGATGTTGGTGAAATGAAGACTATCGACCCTACTCTCTTACCTGAAATGAACAAAATGATTGATCAGGTGCAGCTTATCAGAAAAAGAATGCTTACAGCTCAGAGTCAGCAAAAGAGTTATGCAGATAGACGCCGTCGTGATCTGAAATTTGTCGTGGGCGACCGGGTATTTCTGAAAATTTCTCCTCGCAAGGGTTTGATTCGGCATGGTAAAGGAGGTAAACTCAGTCCTCGATATGTGGGACCATTTGAGATAACTGAAACTGTTGGTGATTTGGCTTACCGTCTAGCTTTACCTCCCAGTATGGGCAGAATTCATGACGTATTCCATGTTTCCATGCTTCGGAAGTATCAGCCAGATCCCTCTCACATACTTGAGCCGGAACCGCTAGAGATCAGTGAAACTTTGACCTACACAGAGAAACCTCTTCGAATTGTTGATCAGAAAGTTCAGGAGTTGAGGACTAAAAGCATTCCGATGGTTAAAGTTCTGTGGGATCATCACGGGGTAGAGGATGCGACATGGGAAAGAGAGGATCAGGTGCGGGAACGGTATCCAGAGTTATTCGCCGAATCATGTAAGAATTGCATGGACGCAATTAGTTTAAAGGGGAGAGGATGTGACGCCCGAGATTTTAGCCATGCATTTAATTACTGTTGCATCCTTGTTTGCGCATTTCCTTCTGTGCATTATTGACTGCCTTCTTGAGTTACTATTCATGCCGTTTTTAAACTGCCTTCTATTAGTTAATTAGCATTTTTATTAAATCATATTAATTGTAGAAGAAGTGGGAAAAATGTGCATTTGAACTAAAGGCGTTAGGAGGGCTCGTTTAGAAAATGATTTTTGTAGTTGAGTGAATAGTGTTACGTAACATAACTTAGAGATTTAATTAGCTAGCCTATGTTTTACACTTTAGGCTCATTTCTAAGCTATCTACGCGCATTTTAGGAGTCCACTTAAGCCCCCACCATGACCCCACCTCAACTAAACTTCACCATATAAACACATAAGCACCAAAACACAAAACAAAAAGAAAAAAATTTGGCAGAAATACTGTAGCAGGGCCGAGAGCAGCTAGGAGAGGAGAAAAACTGATTTTTGCTCTTCAACTCTTCGATTCAAGCCACTCCAAGCCTAGAGCAACTAGATTAGGGTGTGTGCAAGCTTCCTAGAGGCTCCTACGCGCATTGGTGAGGGATTTCACGGCTTGTTTTTGCATTTCTAAATAGTTGTAAATTTCTTGATTTGTTGAAAATGTGATCAAATGCTATTGTATGAGTTATCTATGCTAATATACCATCTATATGAATGCTAGAGAACACATTTGAGCCGTTGTTTCGCTTTTTAAATGGTTAGGATCGTTAATTTGAAATTTTGGGTGAATATTGACGTTTTTCTAGGGTTTTACGTAATTGCTCGAATTAGCTTGATTCAATGCTTCTAATAGACGCCTTAGGTGCTAGTGAAGGTAACCTAATAGCCCCGTGCACCTGCATTATCTTTAAATCTCTTAAAATGGAAAATAGCCGACTTTAACTTGGGGCTTTTGGGGTTAATGCGAATCCGGGTGTATTCGGGCTTGAATTCTAGTATCCTTAGGCTACCTAGGTGCTATAGAAGCCTTGATATCCCTTGGTTGAAGCCCGGACATTGTACGTGTAGTTTAAAGCCATAAGAGGGAATTTGGGGCTTTTGGGGTAATCACGGGCATTTGAATGAGCTAGAGGGTTGAGAGGGTACCTTGAGGGTTAGTTAGAAGGTTGGATGAGTTCCCTTGGAAAAGGAAATCATTAACTTTGGTTTGGAAGAGAAATAGTTTGTAAAATAAAGGGGTTTAAGTACAATTTCGGTTGTCTCACATTTCTAAACCCACGGCATGACTTCTTGAGTGTTTATATGTGATATTAAGTTGATTTGGAGCTTTTGGTATAATTCTATGGTTATTTTGTAAATGTCCCTTTGTAAAACTGCTTATTAGCTTATATAATTGCTTCTATGCTAATTGCCTCGAGGTCAACCTACTTTGTTGAGCCTCATATGTGTTAATGCTTATATTATTGCTATTAACTTGCCACCGTTAAGTGCATTGCATAGTGGTTGCACAACAATAGTGTCAGGGGCGGATGTGTTGAATATCGGCTGGGCGGCAAAGGGCTTGCCGGTGGATATTCAAACTCCGTGCCCTAGTCCCTCATTCGCCTGGTCCGGAGATTGCCAGGGGATGTTGGGTCATAGGATTCGGGGTACATCCAGAGTACACCCACTGGAGTGATTGGGGTTATGCCGGCTTATCGTGATCGTGCTCGTGGTTCGTGGATCGTGATTGAAGACCTGTGAAGATTGGTGTATAGGGGATTGTGTGAAACGTATCCTTTTAAATGTGTGGTTATTTAAGTTATCATTGTTTCTTTAATTGTCTAAGTGTTATTGTTGTGTAACTGTATTATCTGTTGCATTGCACGCCCCGGGACTATATCCCTCACTGTGCAACAGTGGTTGCTCATACCTCGATATTTGTTTCAGGAGACGCTGAGGGTGATCCCCAGCTTGTTGAGTTAGTTGAGGAAGAAGAAGTTCAGATTGAGCCTTTACCTTAGTTGTTGTGCCTGATAGCTTGAGGTGGTTAATGAATTTGCTGCTATGTGGAAGATTCATCTGATTACTTTATGTACTATTTTGTAGCCCAAGGGCTATGTATATGTTTGTTGTATAAATTGAAGACTAGTTGGTTGTGTTGTAGCTTTGAAAGCCTATGAACTGTAATAACTCATGATCTACTTCTATTCGCTTTGCTTGCTTGGGAGTGAATGACTTAAAGTAGAAATGTTTGATCTTTCAATTATGTTTAATTGATTTCCTAGGATGTCATGATTATAAAACTATGTTGATAATAAGTTCTCGCATGCTTGTGTGTTTTGGAACTATTGTGTACTATAAGGCTCAGATGGCCTTAGAACTTTGTTGTTTGTTTAAGAAAAGCTTGTATTGTATTGTTGGGACTTTGTTTGAGTGTTTACAGGTTTTAAAAATGTCCACGGTACAGGGGAGACTCTGTCCGTGTGTCGGGTCCGGACTTAACCTTTAGCTTGGGGGTTGGGTCGGGGCGTGACAAGCTCAACAGGCTGATTTTCAATTATTGAAAGTCTTAGAGAATTCTAAAGGGGGAGAGTCGGATTTCAAACTGCACGACGATGGTATTCTCAAATTCAAAGGTAGAATCTGTATTCCGAATGATCCAACTCTGAAGAAGGATATTCTTGCTGAGGCACACAGTTCTAGATATACTATCCATCTAGGCAGTACGAAAATGTATAAAGATTTGAAGCAGAACTTCTGGGGGAATAATATGAAGAGAGAAATTGCTGACTATGTTGCTCGATGCCTTACTTGCCAGAAAGTTAAAGCAGAACATCAGAGACCTGCAGGGTTCTTGCAACCTTTGGCTATTCCTGTTTGGAAATGGGATCATATTACTATGGATTTCGTATCAGATTTACCGAGGTCTTCGAGGGGTAATGACTCAGTCTGGGTTATTGTGGATAGACTGACCAAGACTTCTCACTTTATTGCTAAAAAGAAGTCTGATTCTCTTGATAAACTGGTAGAGTTGTATATTGAGAATGTTGTCCGACTTCATGGAATTCCAAAGAGTATTGTGTCAGATAGAGATCCCAGATTCACATCGCAGTTCTGGCAGAAGATTCAGAAAGCTTTGGGCACGAATTTGAATTTCAGTACAGCTTACCATCCCCAGACAGATGGTCAATCTGAGAGAACTATCTTAATCCTTGAGGATATGTTACGGGCTTGCATTCTGGACTTCGGTAAGAGTTGGGAGAAGTATTTGCCACTCGCAGAGTTCGCCTATAACAATAGTTATCAAGCTACTATTGGTATGGCAACATATGAGGCACTGTATGGGCGTAAATGTCTGTCTCCTCTCTACTAGGATGATGTTGGCGAGATGAAGACTATCGACCCTACTCTCTTACCTGAAATGAACAAAATGATTGATCATGTGCAGCTTATCAGAAAAAGAATGCTTACAGCACAGAGCCGGCAAAAGAGTTATGCAGATAGACGCCGTCGTGATCTGAAATTTACTGTAGGGGATCGAGTATTTCTGAAAATATCTCCTCGCAAGGGTTTGATTCGGCATGGTAAAGGAGGTAAACTCAGTCCTCGATATGTGGGACCATTTGAGATAACTGAAACTGTTGGTGATTTGGCTTATCGTCTAGCTTTACCTCCCAGTCTAGGCAGAATACATGATGTATTCCATGTTTCCATGCTTTGGAAGTATCAGCCAGATCCCTCTCACATACTTGAGCCGGAACCGCTAGAGATCAGTGAAACTTTGACCTACACAGAGAAACCTTTTCGAATTGTTGATCAGAAAGTTCAGGAGCTGAGGACTAAAAGCATTCCGATGGTTAAAGTTCTGTGGGATCATCACGGAGTAGAGGATGCGACGTGGGAGAGAGAGGATCAGATGCAGGAGCGATATCCAGAGTTATTCGCCGAATCATGTAAGAATTGCGTGGACGCAATTAGTTTAAGGGGGAGAGGATGTGACGCCCGAGATTTAGCCATGCATTTAATTACTGTTGCATCCCTTGTTTGCGCATTTACTTCTGCGCCTTATTAACTGTCTTCTTAGGTTACTATTCACTCCGTATTTAAACTGCATTCTATTAGTTAATTAGCATTTTTATTAAATCATATTAATTGTAAAAGTAGTGGGAAAAATGTACATTTGAACTAAAGGCGTTAAGAGGGCTCGTTTAGAAAATGACTTTTGTAGTTGAATGAATAGTGTTACGTAACTAACTTAGAGATTTAATTAGCTAGCACACATGTTCACCTTAGGCTCATTTTTGAGCTTACTACGCGCATTCTAAAAGCCACCTTAAGCACCCAAACTTGACCCCACCTCAAGACCTACCTATTAAAACATAAAACAAGCACATTTGAGCAAAAAAACAAAACAATTTCAGCTGTGAACAGTGCCCAAAACCCGACAGCCCCTCCCTTGTGCATTTGGAGATTTTGCTTCATCAAATCATCAATTCAAGCCAAGCCAAGCCTTGAGCAACTAGTGTAGGGTGTTTGCAAGGTTCCTAGGTGCTCCTACGCGCATTGGTGAGGGATTTCACGGCTTGTTTTTGCATTTCTAAATAGTTGCTCATTTCTTGATTTGTTGAAAATGTGATCAAATGCCATTGTATTAGTTATCTATGCTATTATACTATGTATATGAATGCTAGAGAACATATTTGAGCCTTCGTTTCGCAATTTAAACGGTTAGAATCGTTAGTTTGATTTTTAGGGTAAATAGTGACATTTTTCTAGGGTTTTGCGTAATTGCTCGAATTAGCTTGATTCAATGCTTCTAATAGATGCCTTAGGTGCTAGTGAAGGTAACCTAATAGCCCCGTGCACTTGCATTGTCCTTAAATTGCCTAAAATGGAAAATAGCCAACTTTAATTTGGGGCTTTCGGGGTTAATGCGAATCCAGGTGGATTCGGGCTTCAATTCTAGTATCCTTAGGCTACCTAGGTGCTATAGAGGCCTTGATATCCCTTGTTTGAAGCCCGGACATTGTATGTGTAGTTTAAAGCCATAAGAGGGAATTTGGGGCTTTCGCGGTAATCGCGGGCATTTGAATGAGTTAGAGGGTTAAGAGGGTACCTTGAGGGTTAGTTAGAAGGTTGGGAGAGTTTCCTTTGAAAATGGAATCATTAACCTTGCTTTGGAAGAGAAATAGTTCAAAAAACAAAGGGGTTTAGGTGCAATTTAGGTTGTCTCACACTTCTAAACCCATGTCATGACTTCTTGAGTGTTATAAGTGATTTTAAGTTGATTTGGAGCTTTTGGTATGATTCTAAACTTATCTTGCTAATGTCTCTTTGTAAAACTGCATATTTGCTTATATAATTGTTCTATTCTAATTGCATCGAGGTCAACCTACTTTGTTGATCCTCCTATGTGTTAACGCTTATATTATTGCTATTAAATTGCCATTGTTAAGTGCATTGCATCGTGGTTGCGCAACCATAGTGTCAGGGGCGGATGTGTTGAATATCGGCTGGGCGGCAGAGGGCTTGCCGGTGGATATTCAAACTTCGTGCCCTATTCCCTCATTCGCTTGGTCCGGAGATTGCCAGGGGATGTTGGGTCGTAGGATTCGGGGTACATCCGGAGTACACCCACTGGAGTGATTGGGGTTATGCCGGCTTATCGTGATCGTGCTCGTGGTTCGTGGATCGTGATTGAAGACCAGTGATGATTGGTGTATAGGGGATTGTGTGAAATGTATTCTTTTAAATGTGTGGTTACCTTAGTTATCATTGTTTCTTAAATTGTCTAAGTGATATTGTTGTATAACTGTATTATCTGTTGCATTGCACGCCCCGGGACTATATCCCTCACTGGGCAACAGTGGTTGCTCATACCTCGATATATGTTTCAGGAGACGCTGAGGGTGATCCCCAGCTTGTTGAGTTAGTTGAGGAAGAAGAAGTTCAGACTGATCCTCTACCTTAGTTGCCGTGCTTGATAGCTTGAGGTGGTTAATGAATTTGCTGCTATGTGGAAAGTTCAACTAATTGCTTTATGTACTATTTTGTGGCCTAAGGGCTATGTATATGCTTGTTGTATAAGTTAAAGACTAGTTGGTTGTGGTGTAGTTTTGAAAGCCTACGTACTGTAATAACTTATGAACTACTTCTATTCGCTTTGCTTGCTTGTGAGTGAATGGCTTAAAGTAGAAATGTTTGATCTTTCAATTATGTTTAATTGATTTCCTAGAATGTCATGATTATAAAACTATGTTGACAACTAGTTCTCGCTTGCTTGTGTGTTTTGGAACTATAGTGTACTATAAGGCTCGGATGGCCTTAGAACTTTGTTGTTTAATTAAGAAAAGCTTGTATTGTATTGTTGGGACTTTGTTTGAGTGATTCCAGGTTTTTAGAATGTCCACGGTACAGGGGAGACTCTGTCCGTGTGTCGGGTCCGGACTTAACCTTTAGCTTGGGGGTTGGGTCAGGGCGTGACAGTTGCACGCTTATTGTCATCGTTGTCAATATCAAGCTCGAGATTGATGTATTGCTCGTGAAATGGTACATTGCTCGTATGAGTGAACCATAGCCTTCAAAGTGTGGTATAGCTTTGAATGGTTGTATTAATGCTTTATTAATTGTTTATTGTATTGTTGATTACATTGATTGTTGTTCTTATCGGATATATTGCTTTACTGTCTTATTTGCATTGCACGACTATCTTTCTCTCCACCTCGATATTTGTTTCGCCCTCACTGAGTATACGTGTTGTGTATACTCACTCCTCACCACCACATTTCAGGAAACACCATGTTAGCTGGAAAGTTCGTGGTTATGTGATAGATCGTGCTTGAAGAGTTGCCTTGCTTGCTATGTGGCTTGAGTTGTTAAAGAAGTAAAGATTTTACTTTCATGAGATGTATATAATCAATTTGTAAAGAAAAGTCATTTATTTTTTATGTATAGGTTAGTAAGTTATGGATTCAATGCATGTTTGTATTGTCTAAAGGAAATAGTTAGAATAGTTTGGGTACTTGGAAATGTATATATACTTGTTGTGTTTAATTTTTGAGAACCGAGGCTCGGATGGCCTTGAGGAATTTTGAATGGTTGGACACGGTGCTGGTCCACTTATATGCTGTCACAGGTTTGCATTTTGCCGAGAAACAAGGGAGACTCTGTCCGTTTTCCCTAAATTTTATGCGCGGGTTTGGAATTGGGTTGCGATTAGATTGATTAATAGAACTTCTGTTCTCGAGAGGGATCGGGGTGTTACACATACCCTGTTCTAAAATCGAAGAATACCATCCTCATGTAATTTGAAATCAGACTGATCATCCGTGATCTGATCCTTGATCTTCAGAAGTTTTGGATCAAGCTGCTCAGCTTCTCTGATCTGAGACAACAATAAAGGTTGAATACGGAGATGTGAACACATCACCCCAACCTGAGTCAACTTTGGTCTCCAATAAGTGAATTCCTCAAGAACCTCCCACTTTTTGACAGCGAAACAAGAAACACTCGCCTTATGGCTAAGAGCGTCCGCCACAACATTTGCCTTCCCAAGCAGATAACTGATAGAACAATTATAATATCTGAGAAGTTCCATGTGATACCCCGAACCCGACATGCATTTAATAACATTTGACTGCATTTAATTAAGTGTTGAATTAGTTAAATCATCCATTACGAACTATTTTCATGTTTCTTTTAAAAGTATTCAACTAATACTTGGATTAATTATTTTAAATAAGTATTAACTATGTTATTATAATTAATACTCGGTTTCATTTCCTTGTATTTAACTATTTTATTTTTTTTCTTTACCCTTTTATTTAAAGTATTATTTTGATATTTCTTAAAAAAAAATATTCAAATAATTTTTATATTGATTAGTTAAAAGATTATTACCTATTTTTATTATTTATAGTAATTGGATTTATTTTATTGTATTTAATTAAGTGTCATCTTAAATGTTAGTATTTAATTGCATTTGATTACGTCTTATATTAACTTGTTCATTCGTATCTTAGCATTAATTTCATAATTCTTTAAAATATTCTAGAAATAGTTAAATTATTTATTTTTAAATGAATATTGATTATTTTAATAATCGGTTTTATTTTCTTGTATTTAATTACTCGGTTTCCAATTAAATGAGAAAAGTAACTCCGAGCCGGAGCGAATTTTAAACTAAGTTACTTTTCAAAAAGTTATATTTTTATGAAATTGCTTATCATTCTATTAGTGTTCGTTTATTGACCATTTGATCGTAGTGCATCGAAAACGAGAGTTAGAGAAATATTTCCCGAATTTAGTGAATAGTATTTTTAGCTTAATTGAGTTAGTTTTTAGTTGTTTTTCATCTAATTGTATTATTTTAGCTTGAGCTAGAATAAATGTCATCAAATGAGCTTGGTTGACCATATTTTTACTTAAGCTTGACTTTGCAAAAGGACCAAAATTCCCTTTATCATCTTTTATAAATAAAACAAGGCAAAAATCAAAACAAAACAAAAGCCAAAATGCCAATTTTGCGCCCCCCCCTCCCCCCCCCCCCTCCCCCCCCCCCCCTCCCACCCCCCCATGGCCGAAGCTCCCAACCCCCCATGGCCGAAGCTCCCAAAGAAGAAAAAAAAAAGATTTTTGCTTCTATTTTCTTCTACAATCTTGCGTGAAATTGAGCGAGGATCGAGGCTACGGTTCTTGCGAGTCCTCTTCTTCAATCTCTGTGAGGGTTTTCGCATTTTTGTGCATTTTTATTCAAATTTGATTTTTGATTCAATTTCTTATATTTGATATTTAATGCGTTATAATGCCTGAAATTGCTTAGAATTGTCTCTTTAGGGATCGTAGAGCATTGCTTGTTCGTTATTTAGCAATTTTTACATCTAGAAACGAAATTGAAATTGGGAAAGAATAATGAATAGTATTTTTGAATAGTTAAACCCTAGATTTTTAGATTTTTGATCCGAATCGCGTTTTCTTGATTTGATTAGGTGCCATTAATGTTAGAAAGATAAAATGTGCAATAAAAATAGACTACCCTTTGTTAAAATTGAAAATTAAACAAAGAAACGTAAAGGGTGTGACACCCCAAACACAGCACTTCATTAATTGCATTTATTAAATGGTTAACTTAGATGTAATTTAACTAATTACTTCATTTTTTTTTTATATTTTTATAAATTCAACTGTTTCTTTTCATGCATTTTATATTTTTATAAAATACTACATATTTTTAGGAGACTATAGCCCCTGACCGTGCGTGCATTGCATATCGGGATCAACGGGAAAAAATTTGCGAAATATTTGATGAATAGTACCAGCGGGATTTTTTTCAGATTTTTGGCATTTATTTTTCTGAAATTTGATCACCCAAATGACCCTTTTGCCCTTACTAAAATGCCATAATTATTTGACCTACCATTTGACCTTCTCATGAGAATAATATAAGCCAAGAACAAAAAAAAAAAAAGAGTCAAAAAATGGCCAAAAAATAGTTACGGGAATAGTAACTTTTTCTTGCAAAATTGCTATAGTTGGTCATTTCCATCCATTCCAAGCTTGAATCTTGAGTTCTTGAACATGTTTACACCTTCTTCAAGCTTCTCTAGCCTTGTGTGGTAAGAATTTCATCTTATTTTTGTATTTGAAAATTTTGCACCTAAACTTTATTTTTTTTGGGATTTGTTAAGATATTACTTGGTTATGCTTGTTTATGCTTAAATTACTCTTATTAATGATCATAGAGCATACTTTTGTGGTTAGATAGCATTTTGAATGGTTGAAAATGGAGTTGGAGCTTTGAGGAAGATGATGAATAGTAAAATTTCTAGGGTTCCGAAAATTTGTGCGATTTAATTCGATTCGAGGCTTCTAGTAGTTGCTAATTAGGTCCATAAGCATGGAAAAAATGTTAATTGCACTTGCTATGTACAAAATTTGAATAATTTGATCAAATTAAGCTACTTTAATAAGGGGTTTCGGGGTTAACTCAAATCCGGGCACGTTTTGAGGTTATGGCTAGTCTTTATTAAGTATTGAAACCTTAGAAATGCTTTCGTTTCGCTTGTTTGGGTTCCGAAATTGGTACTTGTAGTGTAAACCCACAAAGAGGTATTTTTGGTGTTTTCGTGTACTTGTGCTCTAGGTTATGATTTGGAGGTTCTAAATGAGGTATTTAGGTATCCTTAGATTGGTAGGATGGTTAGCTAGCTTAACTTGATCATTGAATTCCGATAGGAAGCTAAATAGCCTAGTTGAACAAAGGGGAAATGAATGAATTAATTGCTTTAGTACTTGTATTGCTTTGTAGTTGCTCCTAGAGTGTCTAAATGCTATTCTAAGGTATGTTTGAGCTTTTGGTTAAGTTTTGTGAAAAGTATAATATTGACCCTTTTGCGTTCGCATAGTTAATTTCATAATAATTGCTTTATAATTGAGTAATTAAATGTTTATATGCCTTTGTGTAGTGTACGCATTATAGTAGTGAAGTCTTGTGAATTAAGTTGCTTGGTTTACATGGCTTTGGTTGAGTATGAAATTAGAATAGACTAAAGGAACTAGTAATGAACCATGGTAATAATTGTTGTTAGTTGATTCTTGATTGATTGGATAAATGTTTAAATGTACTTATGTAAGAAGTTCATCTATTCGGAGAAGTTGTGAGTTAAGTTATATCGATACTAGTTAAAGATTGAGTAAACATGTTTATATTGCTTATTAATTGCATTATATGTGTAAAGATACGCTTATATAACTTATTGGTTAGA
Source organism: Ehretia macrophylla (assembly GCA_037974665.1). Taxonomy (NCBI): domain Eukaryota; kingdom Viridiplantae; phylum Streptophyta; class Magnoliopsida; order Boraginales; family Ehretiaceae; genus Ehretia; species Ehretia macrophylla. The sequence continues at coordinate 17,581,396 of CM075780.1, read as the reverse complement.
TGTTATATATTGTTTCTACTTATATGAATTATCATGGTTATATATATGTTATTTATTATGCTATTGTCTTTGTTTGATACTTGGAAATTAAAGAGTGTTGCATATGTGATCACTTGAGTTTATGTATTGTTCAAATATTGATTAGAATGATTGTTAAACCATGAAATATATTGTTAGTTATGTGAATTAAAGGGAATCAAATAGAGTTGGATAATTTAATGGCTTTATGAACTAGCTTTAGTTGAGAATAAGAAATCACTTCTTATGCATATAGTTGATTGTATTAGGTAGTGATAATTGAAGGGAATTGATGCTTTTGGAGAATATTGAGGGAATCTTGGCTTAATTCGCGCAGGTTTGGCTTCCTAAAAGGTGAGGGATCATTTCTATGTGCATTCTATGTGTCTTATCTTGTTATATGCTAAATATTCGATACTAAGTGATTAAAGTGTTTTAGTTGGATTAGTTTAGCAATTATAGACTAATGAATGTATCATATTTCATCGTATGGCGTGATTGATGATGTGTGTGCTCGAGGACAACCTCTTTTGTTGTCCTCCTTGTTTGTATATCGGCTTATTTTGTTATATTGTTATTATTATTGCTTCCTGTGTTATCGAGTCAATGGTTGCGCAACCTTATCGTCGGGGCGGATGCGATGGGCCTCTCTGGGCGGCAGCGGGCTTGCCAGGGTTGGTTGCTCTAGCTCTGTACCCTATTCCCTCACTCGCCTGGTCCGGAGATTGCCAGGGGGTGTTGGGTCGTAGGATTGGGTACATCCGGAGTACCCTTTGGTGTTTGGGATGCCGGCTTATCGTGATCGTGATCGTGGTTCGTGGATCGTGAATGAAGACCAGCGAAGATTGGTGTATAGGGGTTATGTGAAATGTATCCTTTTAAATGTGTGGTTATTTAAGCTATCATTGTTTCTTTAATTGTCTAATTGTTATTGTTGTTTAACTGTATTACCTGTTGCATTGCACGCCCCGGGAGACTATATCCCTCACTGGGCAACAGTGGTTGCTCATACCTCGATATATGTTTCAGGAAGTGCTGAGGGTGATCCCCAGCTAATTGAGGTGCTAGTGGAAGAGGAAGAAGTTCAGGCTGAGCCTTTGCCCTAGTTGTTATGTGTTTGTTGTCTAAGGTGGATTTGTCTTCTTGTTGTTACATGGTGTACTTGTATTGCTATAGCATGATCTATTTTGTGGCCTTAAGGCTATGTATATTCTTGTAGTTGCAAGTTGAAAGTTGTTAGTTGTAATGTTAGCTTTGAGATATTATGGCTTGTAATAACTTTTAATTCTCCTTTTAGTTCTTGCATGCTTGGGTGTGTATGTTTAGAGGTGTTGATTTCAACTTCTAAAATTGCTCTAATGTTATCATAGAATGGTATGTTAAAAAGGTTTAATGAAAAGTTAAGTTGGGTGCATGCATGTGTGATTTGGAGCTGTTGTTTGTCTCCTGGCTTGGATGACCTAGAACCTTGAATTTTAATTATAAAAGCTTGTTTTAGTATATTGTGGCTATTTTGAGCATTTACAGGTTTGAGAAATGTCCGCGGTACAGAAGAAACTCTGTCCGTTTTTCCCTAAAATTTTGAGACCGGGTTGGGATTGGGTTGAGAATAGCTTGGTTATTAGAGCCTCCGGTCTCGTGAGGGATCGGGGCGTTACAAAGGGGCTGTTTGACCAAGAGTTGACCATGCTCGAATTGAGTTCGGGGTTTTGCTATTGAGGGCATGGAAGCACTTTTGACGCTGTTGTGGCGTTGATTGAGCGACCGGTTAACATAGCTGTAGTTCAAACGCAGTAGGTGGACTTTCGGGCTTCGGTTGGAAAAGTGAAGTTTTGTGCCATAGAAATGTGCCTTGTAGTGCCTAAGTGAAGGTAGTGAAATCGGTTTCCTAATCCCCTAGCTCGTTTGCTCGTAATTGCCTTTGGAAGTTAGAGATTGAATAGTGTTATTTGTAGCTTTTCTTGTTTGAACTGCTAATTACTTGTTTAATTGATAATCATGCTTGAAAAGTTAATTGATTGTTATTATTGATGGTAAGTGCTTGATATATTGAATGTTGATACAAATCTGCACTTTCGTGCTATCGCTCGTTTATTGCTTGTATCTCGTATTGTATTGC